>OZ010795.1:424667611-425267611 GCA_963932465.1 Maratus speciosus
TTATGAGATAATTTTTAACTTCGCATGCGCGGAAGATTTCAAAATTTTTATTTCATAATTTGGTAGTCAGTATTTTGGGGCAACTTCAAAAAAAAGTTCAATTAAATATTGTGAAAATTTAGAAAGATATAGCGAGCTGATTGAAAAGTTGTGGAAAATCCCTTATAATAAAGCTATTTTTAGGAAGCAACTCACTATATCGACCCTATCTTTGTGAATTTTCGCGATATTTGACTGGACTTTTTATATAAGTTGACCTAAATAGCTTACTACTAAATTATGAAATAAAAATTTTGAAATCTTCCGCGCATGTGCAGTTAAAAATTATCTCATAAAATGCCCATATCTCATCAAATATTCAATATATTCATGTTTTTATTGCAGTATCATGTTTCTACTACCCGTTGTCAGGTTTTTGGAAAGTTGCGTTAAATTTGGTTGAAAACTCTGTATGCTATAAACAAAAAACCTTTGGAATTTTTCACAAAAACGTTAACATCTTCACGAATATGAGTCCTATGCTTACACAAATGCATACAAACATTGAACAGGACCCAATTAGTCATTTACCACAGTGACAAACCATTTCCAGCCTTTCCTGTTACATAGGTGATCGCAAATAGTATTTCATTATTAAATTTATTATTAGCCACCTAATTGTACCCCGACTAAATTTCACCGATAAATATAAAATCAAACATGTTCTTTCCATCCCAGAAGTTCAAGAACAATTCGCCAATAGTTTTTGTAGATATTCAACAAAACGTGTGCAATCGAAAGCATCGAGTCCCTGTACCTAAACTTTTGGAGGCCAGTGTACTTATACCTATATATATACAATATGGGAAAATATAATGCATCTTTATTCGTATATATTGCATAGTAAAATACTGTAGTAAATATATTTGTTCCTGAGGTTGACCATCATCTCAGTACTTCTAACTACACATTTAGGTTAACAGATACTAGGTGTCGCTTGCAGAATCATTTCCATTGCAACAGCAACTACAATTCAACTATCCACCATGGATGAAGGCCAGTTGTTTTTCTCATTGTTTCATTTTTACAAATTTTTAGTTTTTGTTCTAAAAAGGGATGAGTATTTTTTTTATCGCATCACTCATGTCCCCATATTTAACTTTTTATTTATAGAAATAAAACTTTATTTATGTAACATACAAATGTCACATGGGATATTTAATCATTTATATGTGTTCCAAATGATTCAATAAAATGGATGTGCAGCTGTTAAGACAAAAACAGCACCTCAGTCCCCATCATCTCAGTCCCAATTTTTAGACATGGATTATGGTGTTAACAGACACTTTCTTCCATAAAAGTTTATCCTACGCATAAAATATACATCCTTGATCTTAAAATACATCACAAATCTAATGGCAAAACATGTATCATAGTATATAATTCTATTTGGAAGTTGGTACATTAATTCAAAAAAATAAAAATTCTGGAGTGAATTTGTCCGATTTTCAGATATTGACCCATATGATTCATACAAAAACCTAATAATCACCAAATAGTGTAAAGATCTAACAGAATATGAAACCTGCTGAAATTCCGTGCATATTTTCTGGCGATATGACTATCGCTGAAATTGTGTAAATCCTGAAAAATGAAGCATAGCAGTGCCATATTTGAGCGATTTACACTAAAACCTAATGTGTCAAAACTTATTTTGAAGTACAACTGAATCTGAAGTTTGATGAAAATCCGTGCATTAGCCCTTGATATAGACAAATTGTTGAAATCGTGAAAAAGGCAGCGTAGCAAATTAATCTGTGGGTCGATTTACAATAAAAAAATAACTGGCACCAATTTGTATCGATTTCTAACTAAATTTAAACTTTTATTATATCCTGTGCATTAATTATTTAGATAGAGTGTCCACAACATTTTTGACAGATATATACAGACTGACGCACGCATACACATTTTCTAAAAATAATAAAATCGTGTTCAGGACCTTCTAAAACAAATAAATCGGCCGAAAAGAGGAAATTGAAATTTTTCACGAATCCAATAATTTCTTCTTATAAAGATAGAAGAAAGCGGAAATAGTGGGAATGTTATGACAAAATAATGTCTGTAAATATTTTCTTTTGACGTTTTAATTAAAGAGCGAAACATCGTTTTATTTTAGTTATATGTTTTTCTTATAAATTTGTTTCTTTTACTTTGAAACATATTGACATTGGTAGTATAACTAATACGATATTGACGGATGTTTACAGGAAATTTTATATTTTAATTAATTACTACTAATATATTTCAAATGTAAAATATATCTATATTAATATATATATATATGTTTCCCTTAAATGTACTTTTGCATAAATCTGTATAGATCATTGAAATTTTTCTGTAGAAAATATTGCGCACCGTCGTTCTAATGTAATTCATTTGGTAGACTGTTGTTGCGCTATACCGAGGACACGGGTGCGATTCCCGGCTTGGGTACTTTTTCACTCTGTTGGCTATACTCTTTTTAAGCAACTAAAATTGAAATATTATTGAATGCAAGGCGTGAGAAAATTTTTACAGAAGAATGTCTAAAATAAATATAGATTTATTCAATTTCATCGATGCAGGATTCTCTATAGTTCCGTGTTTGACACAGACTTGGTGGCTCACGGAAATATATACCATCATGTGCGCGGTTGCAGCCTTGCCAACATATTATTGTGAAAAGTACCAGGCTGGGTATCGTTCTAAGTGGTTCAGTTGGTAGAATGTTGTTGCGCTATACCGAGGACAAAGGTTCAGTTCCCGGCTTGGATTTTTTTCACTCTGTTGGTTATACACATTTAAGCAACTAAAATTTGAAATATTACACACTTTTGTATATTAAGATAATCTTTATTTACAAATGTTTTTTTTATTAAACAAAATCGTGTTAGACATATTCAGTTTTCTCCTTGATTAAAGTTGAACAAAGGACCCTTAAAAAAATAAAACTTTGAAATAAAGATTTCTTTACAAAAGAAAAGGCTGAGATCGATTTGATATATAAAAAATTGTTTTTCCTTTCTAAATATATACGTTTTCAGTTTAACAGAGATATTTGGTAACAGTGACTACAGATGGTTTACGATGTGGGAGATTTGGAATATAGGGTAAAGATAAATGCATTGGAAATACATAGAAAGATTTCTTAAATAAAGAATGTTAAACATTTTCCGTTTCTTAATACTTAAATCCCCCCCCCCCCCACAAAAAAAAAATCACATAAAATACGTAAGTAATTAAAAATCTAATTAGTAAATAGACTTAATGAAGAATATTGGTATTGTCTTACAACTGTCTAAAATAAAATAAGAATTGAGGAATCTATACATAATAAAAAGCAATAATATGCCCGTGAGACAAGCAGATGTGATATTGCCGGTGGCAACACCTGAAAAATAAATTTCAGTTTCATTGCAATTTTTATAACCTCTAAGCATCACAAATTTTCAACATTTACATATTTCAGTACGGAAAAAATGCATTTTAAAATTTAAATTATCTCTATCTTAATCTACTGATTCTTATTGTTTTTAAAGCAAATTTTTAAAAATCTATCTCAACGATGAACATGCAAAAGGGTTAGCATGATTGGACATTTTGCACTTAAAAAATGTAAATAAATATTTGTTTGTTTTCTAGTAATATTATTTTATATGTGTCTAATTGATAAGTGAACTGATGATGTAGCATTGGCCATATTATTCGACAACACATTCACCGTTTCATTAACCAGGATTCAATTATGAGGTGAAACATGGCTTAAATTTGTTTTACAGAGAATAGTTTTGAGATCTTATTTAATCTCAATAACTTGAGAAATTTTTTTATATGTATAAGTGCAATGGTTGAATGGAGACTCGAAAGATTATCGTTAAAAATTGATTTTTTTCATACTTTTGGCTGAGTATACTATAAGACTTTGAAGATGGCCAAAGAATCGGATTATTTACATTTAGCCTGCAGGAATAGAATTGAGTCATTTCATTGTTTTTACTAGTTTTGAAAGGTGAGTTTACGCCGATATTAAAAAGTGAGTCATCTGTGGCAACGATAATATTTCGAGTGGGATAGTAATAATTTATATTTAGAACTTAACATGAAGGTGGGGTGTCTCATTTGTTGGATGAACCGGTCCGGCGGGCAATGTACGCAATAGTGTCACTTATGGAATATATTGGTTGTGAGCTAGCTTCTTTTTCGAAATGGAGGATGCTACATTTAGTGAAATCCTATTTTATAGCAATGAGTATGGGTGGAAAACTGTTAAGTTATTGAGAGCATCACTGAAATGGTTCTGCAACCCCTTAAAATTTTCAAAAGAAATATCTTGTTTTGTTGTTTTTATAATAACTTATGTATGTGTCTATGCTTTTAAACCCTATACTTTCCAAACAGTGATCCCGACTGAGCTGAGGTTTGGTTTGTACGTCATCGGCTCCTGTAAGTAAGAATTGTACATATAAAAAAAATGTAGAAACATTTTTTAGAAACACTTTTTAAATCTTTTATAATTTTTTAAACTATTTTTTTTAACGTTTTGTGATCAGAGTAAACTTGTAAATACCTTTGTTTATGAAATTTAAAGTAATAATTATATGAAAATATACATGCATATATAAATACTTATCCAGTGTCTGCCAAAAACTGTCACCAAAGGTATTGATATTTGACGAAATATCGTCCAATTTGAGGCTCAAATAAGTCACAAAAAACAACACAAAATTTGCACTAATTCAAAATTTACGAAAATATGCTATATAATCAGTAAACGAGAGTGGTATGCGGTAAAATGAAATAAAATATTATAACGACTGCTGTAATTCTAGAACAGACCACTTTAACGTAAAACGAAATTAGCAAAATGTGAATAAATAGTATAAAATAATACATATAAAAGTAATTTTATATCGTATTCGCATATGGTTAACGCCAAACATGGATGCGGAATCGGTTACAAATGATGATATGAATAAATTGTGTATGTTGCATAACATATTTCTTAATTTAATTTTGGATCATATGGAATCTAAACGCATAGCATTTTATAAATTGTTGGGAGTGTGATTGGAGTCACTGCACTGTTTTAATATTATTTTTTAAAATATATTAAACATACCTTGGAAAATGGTTCGTGATTCACAGCAATTGACGATACTTTAATGAATGCGTTGATGTTAGGTTTATACTTAGTATTAATTTCCATATTTTTAGAAAAAGAAAGTGATTTTTCTTTTCCAGTCGTTGTCTACGTGAATTGTCTGTTACAAACATTGAAAAAGATTTCGGAAAACTCTGAAATGTAGAAAATTTCTCCTGCTTTAATACTGCTACACATTTTCGCTAAATACACATGCTGAAGTAGGCAGTTGACGTTGACACATTCTATCGAAAGAGTAATCGGAAAAATATAAAAGTATAGTATAAAAATTAGGCAGTTTCATTTACTAAACAATTGGAATTAATGGGAATTATTGCACCATATTAGTGTTTTGAAAGAAAGATCTTAAGATACATATTAGTGATAATATTTTTAGCAATATTATTCTGTCACATTTCTTTGTAAACTGTCATTACTGTCATAACTGTAAACTGTCTGAAACATTGTGTCACCAAAATGTAAGTCACAGATTACGGATAATATATTTATCAATATTATTCTATCAGATTTCTTTGTAATCTGCAAGCATTTTACCTCCAAAATACCAATAAATGTTTAATCCATTGTGAATAACTTTTCGTCGAAATCCTATTTAATTTCACCATTGTATTTTTTATGTAAATTAATTTTGCCAATATCAAAACTTAACTAGTAATTTTCTTGGTTTGAGTTAGCGTATAAATCAGCATTTATGTGAGTTAAATTAGACTGAAGGCGACAGCTAAAAGATATCCATCTTAAAACTTTATCAGAATTCATTGACTATTCGAGATAAAATAACATCTCTTTATTTACAACACATCTTTCATTGCAAAATTTATTTTAATTTGTCAAAACAAGTTTTACTGAAATCGGGAATTAAGTACATCTTTTAGGTAGAATTTTAAGAAATACTACCTTATTACATTGTCCCCTATGTTGAAATTTCTGAAAAAAATTTCAGAACTACACCGATCATGACCCTTAGAACTCAAAATCATCCCCAGTTCAAAGCTTTATCTATCTGTCTATCTATCTATATATCTACCTAAATATCTATATAACTATCTATCTCGATATATCACTTTTTTATAGACACGATAACTTCGAATAATTCTGTACAAATCTCTTCCAAACTGATACATAAAATCAAGGTCAAGTTCATTAGTGGGCAAAATCGGACGAAGCGGGTGGAAAAATGGGGGGGGGGGGGGGTTGTGAAAACCAAAAAATAAATAATAAATAAATAAATAAAAATACCCTAACTTCTTAACCATAATACATATAAAATCAGTTTAATGTTGTTATTACTTGTAGGAAAAGGGCCAAAAATTTATGTATCACAGATTTTGGATAAAATTAAAAATGGGCTCAAGGGGCGTAAAAAATGATGTTTTAGGGAGAGAAAAGTTATAAATTCTGTAGATATTAAATTCAATTAATCTCATTATAAATCTTCTTAATATTATCTACAACTTTTATAATGACAAGTTTTTGATAGGACCAACTCTTACCGCAAAAAAAAAGAGGAAATTCAAGAGGAAAATAATTCCTAACATCGTCAACTCACAAGATATCCAATCCGCTTAAATTTATTATACATCTCCTCAATATTATCTACAACTTTAATATTGACGACAAACAACAAAAAACAACTCTTACAACAACAACAACAACAAAATAGTGGTAAGCAGAAAACTTATCGTATTAAGGGTGTACTGAAACCAAAACAGCTTATTTTTCTGACTCATTTTAAAATTCATTTTTGCTCTCAAACACATCCAATTAGAAGGGTTTTTTTTCTTTTTATATAAAAGCGAATATATTTCAAAAAATACTGTCAAACTGGATAGTTTGAACCGAATATTCGAAATGATAGTGCTGGAAATGAAAAAAAAAAACGGTCGTACTGAGAAAATAATTGTTTGTAAATCAAGCTCTAATTAATTGAATGAAAAATAAAAACACAAGTCACTTATAAGTGTCTTCAAAAAATCACTTTATCAAGTTACATGTATTTACTTTTAAAAATGAGTCTGTAAATGTGTCAGGAAATTTCGAGTTGTTGAGTGTGGAAAAATATTTTTTTTTTAATACCGCCTTAATATGATTCTGATAAAACCAGCTCTTACAGAAAAATGAAATTAAAAATTCTTCAAAAGTGTCAGGTAATATTGTTAAACTGGGTTTATCTCTAATCTTGATTTTGTTTTTGTTGGTGAAATTAGTAGTTAACTTTGAAATCTACCTTCGCCTGCAGGCCGAGCCGGCAGAGATTTAATTTATGTCCTCTAACACATGAAAAATTATAGGGCTTTTTTAGATCTATCGCATGCATTATGCTCATTGACTAATCGGTTTTAAATTATCAAAAAATATATCTTGAATTCAGCATGTAGCTAGGTCATTTCCAAGTGTTTCAATTAGTATAGAAGACCACTTTCTTGAAAATTGTTTCAGGTGTTTTCGTGATCTTACAGCAAAACAAAATTACTTAATTACTTAATATAATTTTTTTAACAAGTGATAAACATCAGCTTCCATATATATTAACACATATATATTAATCTTAATAGAAGGGAAAAAATCATCCTAATTTTTAAATGCTCATAAAACAATTTAGTTTTTTGATGTTATACTAGGCGATACGAATTGGCTAATTAAAAATAGACATTTTAATAAATGAAAAAACACATTCTAATAAATTATATGAAAATCCTACATAGTTTATTCCCATATTTATTTTTTAATGCAAAATGTTACCTAAATAATTATTTAGTTATATGAAACTATCTAAATAAATGATAATAAAGATAATTAAGCATATCGGTAACTTTATGAAAATAGTTTACATTTTTATAATAAGAAAAATACAATACTTAATATTTCAGACTTTTTATCTCCGAATCTTTTTGACAGGTTATTAAGAGCAAGCTTTAAAAGTAACAAAAAAAATCTTATTTTTTTTCTTATTTTGTATTATTTGTTAAATACAGCGAAAGAGATTTTATTAAAAGCATAAATTAAAGCCATTTATCTCTTTTTGTACTATTCCATTTTCTCATTTCTTTACATATTTTATATTTGTTTCATTAAGCACTTTACTTTTGTCAATGAAGTCAGTTTAATTATTAATTAGATTCCAATGATTTTGAGTGAGGAAAAAAAATCATTGTTCTTGTGTTTTAAAATCTCACATGATTTATAATCAGGCAAAGGTAATTTAAGGATAATAAAATGATTAATTTCAATGTAATAAATTACACAAAATAAATAAATAAACAAATGCGTAAAGT
Organism: Maratus speciosus; assembly: GCA_963932465.1. NCBI lineage: Eukaryota > Metazoa > Arthropoda > Arachnida > Araneae > Salticidae > Maratus > Maratus speciosus. Next base: position 424,676,069 of record OZ010795.1, read on the forward strand.
GAAAAATAAATTGCTTCAATGGATTACTGAAAATTGCTTTATTAATTCTCTTATATATTTGTTTAAAAGTATTTCAAATATTCATTTTTAGTTTATTGATTGTAAAACGTCTAGAGTATTCTTCTGAGTCGTATTGAAATTCTTTCGAATTATTATGTCAAGCCACATTGTAAATTTTAAACAGTTTAAAAATCGTATTATTTTTTTATTAACATGCAGTAATGCGATCTTAATGCACAAAGTCATACACTATTAATAAGAACATTCACACAGAGTTCTTTCGGACATAGGTGAAAAAAGAATTAAATCACTTCTACTTTTTACAATGGCTGTAACATTCGTAAATAAAATTTTATATACCAGTAATTTACATACAATATATAGTTATACTAGGGCATGTTTGCTATTCTAAATTTATTATATCTAACCTGTACACTTCATTTACAAGGATACGTAAAACAATTCTAAACTAGTTGGATGTGCCAATCCCAAAACTTTCTTCTATCTTATACATCTTAATCTTTCAAAAACTAGTTACGCATGTTAATACTTCAATATTATTAGTTCATTACTATACCAACTTTGATTTTCATCTTAAATTCCTGCTTCAGTCAATTAAATGAATTAAAAACGAGTTAATCTATATCATGATATTTGTTAAAATTAGTAGTTTTTTCTTATTCTGTTGTTATCAGATGTTTGCGAAAAGCCGACAAGGCAGGGAGTGAGTTCCCGCCTTTTCACGAGCCGCCGATGGACAAGAGAACTACGAAAAATCAAGAAAAGTATACAAAAATCGCTATCACAAAGTCCCTTTACCGCGCAATATTTCGAAATTCAAGGAGGACCTGTTGGCCAAAGCCAAAAACATGCACAAAAAAATTGGTTCAATTGTATGCATAATTTTATATACTTTTCGATGGTACGATATTCAAAATGGCACAAAAATCGCTATTAAAGCGCCCCCTATCGCCGATTTTTTTCCAAATTAAGGAAGGACCTGCTTGCCATAGCCAAGAACTTAAAGTAAAAATTTGGTTCAATTCCATGCATAACTTCATACACTTTTCGATGGCACAATATGCAAAATCGCTATTACAGCGCCTCCTAGCGGCGAATTTTTTCCAAATTCAGGGAGGACCTGCTTGTCATAGCCATAAACTTAAAATAAAAATTTGGTTCAATTCTATGCATAACTTCATACACTTTTGAATGGTACAATATTCAAAATCGCACACAAATCGCTGTTACAGCGCCCCCTACCGGCGAATGTTTTCCAAATTCAGGGAGGATCTGCTTGCCAAAGCGAAAAACTTAAAATAAAAATGTATTTCAATTCTATGCGTAACCCATGCACTTTTGATGGTACAATATTCAAAATCGCACAAAAAACACTGTTACAGCGCCCCCTACCGGCGAATTTTTTCCAAATTCAGGGAGGATCTATGCCTGCCATATCCAAAAACTTAAAATAAAAATTTGGTTCAATTCTATACAGAACTTCATATACATTTGGATGGTACAATATTCAAAATCGCACAAAAATAGCTATTACAGCGCCCCCTACCGGCGATTTTTTTTTCAAATTCAGGGAGGATCTGCTTGCCATAGCCAAAAATTTAAAATAAAAATTTGGTTCAATTCTTTGCATAACTTCATACACTTTTTGATGGTACAATGGCAACAGACAGACGGACACACGGACAGACAGACATTTTCTATAAACATGTTTTTTGGGATCTCTGACCCCTAAAACATGTAAATCCGTCGAAAACCGGAAGTCGAAAAAAATTTCGATTACAATACTTTCTTCTATTGAAGATAGAAGTAAGTAAAAATTGTAATTTATGGGTAATAAGTATTTGAAGAAATATTTTACACAATTCCCACCATCTTGCACAATTTCATAGTGCATCTTATAATAATAAAAAGGCAGCTATTCGGTGACAACTCAGATAAATATGAAGCTGCGGTGTTATGCTTATTAGCTATCTTCTGAAAAAAGGATTGCAGTTTAAGTAATATAACTTTCAAATTCATGTAAGGCAATTTTATGCAATATTTGCAAAGTATTCAGTACTGTTTAATTTGGTTTATCTGTATTTAGTTTTAAATAATTATTATCTAATCAGTGTAATTATTTTATGATTTATGGAAAAAGTGCCAAATTAAAAAAAAATCAAATATCTTTCTAGAATTACATTTATAGAGTAACAAAAATAGATTTCTCTGTGACGTCGACATCTTAAGGAAATGAGTGGAGTTTTTTTCTGGTACTTTTTACAAGTTTTCTAAATAGTTTACAATAAGTTATAGAAACATAAAGCGCAACCATTAGCTCATGTACATAATTACATACAATTATTTAATAAAAAAGGATGGCAAAATTTAAAAAATGGAAAAACTGTTTAAAAAACTAGTTTTATACAAATTCTCAAACATTATCTTACTTCCTTGATTTACGGAAAAATGGTACTTCTTACATCCTTGTACTACACAATTAATACCGATTTAATCTATTTATATAAAATCCAAGTCTCTGTGTGTCCCTCACGATTCCGGTAGGACCGCCTCATTGAAATGAGTAATTGTTGAAAAAAACTAATGCAGGGTTACTACAGTAGCGCCAAATGTTAGCCAACTTGGTGATAGCTGGGTAATTTGGCGAAACTCCCATTTAAAACCATAAATATTTCATAAAGGAGGGCACCGAAATTTAATTTAAACTCCGCTCTTTTAAGATATTTTTCAAAATCTATGAGTGAGAATTTAAAGTACATCTTTACATCTTCCTCCCGATGCTACTAATAAAATAACCGCCAATAGACGACGCTGAACTGTGTGAGCTCCTATCTGCGCGATTTTAATGTGCTTTAGGTAATTTTCCAGTATAGGTGCCTTGGCGAAAAAGGAAATTTGGCAACATATTTTCCGGGAACCTATCCACTGTTTCATTTTATATACACACGCATTTTTTTAAAAATATATATACGATTTATTTAATATAAAAAAGACGTTTCTCTAATTTTATAAAGAAACAGATGTGATTTGTACATAAAAACATCAATAATATACATATAAAATAAACATATAAAACAAACAAAAACGCTCATCAAGTTTGTTTTTATAGCTGTTTATATGATTTGACAACAAATCTCGATATTTTTCCGTTATACGGACACCATGCCAAAATGTATGCTAATGCGCCAATCATTTCAAAATGCTAAAAGATATTTTTAATTTTATGCCAGCAGTTTAATATGAGTTTTATTTTATTGCTTTATTTTATAACAGTTATTTGTTCACTTATTTTAAGTATATAATTGTGATTTAATGAAATAGTTCGTAAAAGTCTGGAATTTTCAAATGTTATATTTTTTAAATGCTCACTTTAGTATCGACAATGTTTTTTCTTTTATTTTTCAAATGCTTCAATTCACGTGATTTTCATTTTGCGCCATCTATTACGCTTGGCGACAAAGGTATCCGTATAACGGAAACGAACCCAAATCTTACTTTCTGATGCCCAAATTACACCAAGCTTTTTTTAAAAAAAACGCCAAAGCTCCTACAGTGGAAAAGTAACAAACTGTCTATTATTTTGCGCTATCTGTGTTATAGTTTGTACTATATGTAAGGGGTGTGGAGCGAAGAGTTTAAAAATTAAATATTAAAGTTTCGCACAGATGTCATATAATACACGCGTCGAATATTGGCGCGATTTTTTTTCTGACGCCAATGTCATATACACATGGGTACTTAACTGGCGGCAAAGTGTCGTTATTTTGCTTGATATGGTAACCCGGATGTTGTTGTTTATGCTGTTGATGTTTTCGCCAAATTGGCGTATATGACAATTGTGCCAAAGTTTCTATAAAGCAGTATAAGACTAAAAAATCAAGAATAAAATAAATGAAAAATAAGACTAAAGAAGAAAGAAAAATCATGCTTTAAGCATAGAATATGCAGCACTTTCCAACACATCCTGAATGCTTTAACAAAACTTCGTTATTTGGGGAAATAAGATAACTAAGTAAACATTTTAGAAGACGCATAAAAATTTTTAAAAATTGATTTCAGCAGTTACCGTCCATAGCCAATAGTATCGTTATTACATGACACTATTTAGCCAAAATTCTATTTAAACTACTCTTAAAACTACCGAAATCACATTTCCAGATATTATCATCCATAGACGGTTATGTATCCAATTATTTGCGTGACCCTGTATATCATTTTATGGTACAGATGTCATATTCGCCCCATATTGGCGCGATTTTTTTCGGTTGCCAATTTGGCGAAAACATCAACAGCATAAACAACATAATCCGGGTTACCACATCAAGCAAAATAACGACACTTTGGCGCAAGTTAAGTACCTGTTGCCTATATGATATTGGCGACAGAAAAAAATCGCGCCAATATGTGGCGAATATGACATCTGTTCCCATTTTATCTATATTCTACAGACATTTCTTAGTAAACTAAATGCAGTTTAGCGTAAAAACGCATAACTCTTTTAAAAACCACCTTTAAGCAATTTACTCTCATACTCAGTAACCCTTACGAATTCTTTTGTGTAGCTTTGCATATGAACTGTAGCATTTATACACACAGTATAGTATGCATAAATGTAGTGAGCGCATATCATAAAAATCCCTGCCGGCTCGGGCCTACAGGCGGAGGTAGATTTAGAAGTTAAGTACTAAATTCACCAACAAAACTTAAATCAAGATTAGAGATAAATACAGCTCCTTCACTAAGAATGAGCTCTAGGGAGCTAAATATTTTGTGAAAATTATAATATACACGAATACACACAGCATGTATATGGAATAGGTTTAAAAAATAGCTAAAGCAAATTCAGAGAACCTCAAAGTGTTAAAATAAGTTAATATTTCCATAGTCGGGTTTTTATCATGTTTTAATACGTTTCTTCAAACTCACATGACGTTACATATTCACCTGCTGAGGTCCATTTTATTTCCAATATGACGCAATATTTTTTTTTTGTTTTGTTTTGTTTTTAATTCGTCAAACTATTTATTTCATTTTGAGTTTTCATGCGGAAATCTTGCTCCAAAAAACTTATGACGTAATATTCAATTTGTTTTCAATTCGTCAAACTGCTTATTTAATTTATTTTTTCACGTGAAGATCTTGCAATAGAAAAGCAATTGTTGTGGTGAGAATTAATTTTATTGCTTTTTTTTATTGTTGGCAACTGCTATAACGAAAAATATTTATTTTTTTCCTGTCATTGTTGTGTAAGAGCTGGTTTTATCAGAATCACGTTAAGACGGTATTCAAAATTTTGAACCCTCCCCAGTTCCATTCCCTTGGGCCGAATTTGCCCATTTTCAATCCCCGCCGAGATATTAGTCATCTCAAAGTTGTTGGCGAGTTTGAAGACGATCCGAGCATAATTGCGACTTTTATCGTGCGGACAAAATTTAGTACATACATACATACATATATATATATATATATATATATATATATAAACTTTTTAGGTGGGGGTGGTTTTGGGTTCCTGGGGTCCTATAATGAAAAAATATGAAGGAATTTTTCAAAAGTCGCACCATGGTAACGACTACAATAGGTAGTATTTCTTACGAAATCTACCTAAAAGCGCATATCATAATTAAAAATTCATTTCTAGCAATCATTGCTTATGTGCAATACTTCGGAGAAAAGTTGCTTGGCGAGAAAGAAGTTTGTCAACGTATTTTCTGACAACATATTTACTGCTTCATACTCACAAGCAATTTTTTCCATATGTATGCAATTTATTTAGGTAGTTGTTAGCTATCCCGTCGACCAGTTTCGCCAAATTATATAGATCGCCAAATTATACAAATTGACATATTTTTTATTTTAAACAACGAAAGATCAATTAAATTAGCAAAACATTAATAAACATACAAATATAACGTCGAATTAACCCGAGAGTAGTCGCGACATTTTTTAGAACGTTAGTAGTCGCGCTCGGTCCATTTGCCGCCGTTACCAGCAGGCCGAAAACGAAGGGGAAACTTGCCGGTGTTATCAGATGATCGAAAACGGATAACGTAGGGTGGAAATATTGACTGAACTTTAAAAGATTACAGCAATTATTCATTTTACAACCTTTTACAGCAATTATTTATTTCGCTTAAGTATATATTCAGTTGGCATCTAGATAAATATTTTTAATAACTCTTTCTTCGTTTTGCATAAATACTTAAAAGTAAATAATAAATGATTTGATTGAATTTCTGATGTTACTATGAATCAATAATTAGTAGGAAAACATTTACTAATATGAATCTAAATTTATGATAGGGGTATTTTTATTTATTTATTTTTTTTATTTTTTTTTTTTTGGAAGGACAGAATCAGAGTCTGGTAGAATTTTCTGATACTCCGGCACTCTATATCCATTTAATAAAATAAAATTAATAAATTTAGCAATAATATATTACACTGATATTAAATTGAACAATTAAACTGAAAATAAAAATGGAACCCGTGACATGCAACAGAAAATCAAATACAATACCAATAATTCACCTGCATATTGCGGACGATTAATTCATTTAAAACATATGAAAAACCATCAAATTTGATGCCATAAACAATTAAAGACAATACATATATATATATATATATATATATATATATATATATATATATATATATATACAATAAACTTTCTGTACAATAATACCATTGCAAAATAAGGAAAATGACCAATAATTATGAAATCACAAATAGCACATAAACCAAATATTATTAAAAATGTATAATTATATATATATATATATATATATATATATATATATATATATATATGTATATGTATATGTATATATATATATATATATATAATAAAGAAAAAGGTAAAAAATACTTAACTTCGAAATTATAAATGTAAATGTTGTAACTACGTTTTATTTATTTATTTATTTTGTGGGGCGTCTGTGTGTGTATGAGGGGGGAGAGGAGGAGGGGGGGGGCTCTCGAGATTTTGTGATTAAATCCACTTTTCAAATGAAAATGCACGATTTGTAGTTTTTCTACTTATTTCAAGGTGGGAGCAGCGCCCTTGAATAAAAACTCTGGATACGAATTTCGCTCATATAAAGTAAATAATAAATAAGTTATTGAAATCATATATTTAATTTAAATACATTTGAAATTGTAAATTTAAATCCTAAGATGGATAAATTATTTTAATTAATAGAATCACTGAAAGTTCATCTTAATAGGGATGTATTTTACAGAAACTATTTAATTAAAATGAATATTCAATTGTACATTTCATAATAAGGTATTAATGTTATACATTGTTTTATAACAACGTTCATTAAATTAATAAAAACAATAAGAAAATTTTCTCCGAAATTATAAATATGCAGAAATAATTTAATTTAAATGAATTTTCTCTCATATTCTGGAAAACATTATTCTGAAAAATAGTTTGAACAATTGATGAAGGACAACAAATTTAAATTTGTTAGATACTGTCCCCAAGCCTCTATTGGATTTCAATAATAATTTCTGCGGCATTGTAAAAAAAAATGTGTTTTTGCTTACAGTATGAAAATTTAAAAATAGATAAATTTTATAAAAAATACTTAAAATGTTTTTTTTTTTTTTTAAATCATAGTATAAACATTCACTGAATTATCCAAAAGAGATTTTTATTTGCGTAATTTCTACCCTACATTATAAAATTCTCATTATTTTTCTTATTGTACAAATAAATTATATGTATGTTCTTCGCAAATATACACACTACATTTCTGAGAAGATTGTTTTATCTTTCGAATTTGTTTTATTGTACAAAAACGATACTTTTCAGATTTTGGATATACGGCATTTTTTTTTTACTGATTCTCACAAAATTCTCTTCTCTTTTTTTTTTTAATGGTTTTGCAGTGTTATTGTCTATTTTCTTTCATTTATATGTTCGGGTAATAAATGGAAAGCAAGTTCTTTCAAATAATGATGATGAATTTCCCTTTTTTTTCCATATTTAAATAATTATTGATTTGAGAATTTATTCCAGCAATATTTGACAATGAAAAAAAAATGTAAGTGACCATCCATCATTTTTTTGTGCGAACTGACTACACAACTAGTATAATAAAACAATTTTAAGTCACATTCTAAAAGTAAAAAAAGCACTCTTTGAACGAATTATATAGCAGAAGGAAAGAAAGACGAAATAACAACAGACAGAGAGTCCGTACTTCGAAGAAACCTTCCCCACAGATTTCGCGGAAATGGGAAAGGATGAACACGAGGGGGGAAAATTCAACTAACGTAAGTGGTCGCAACGCGGTCATTTAGACCGATTGAAACTTAAGAATGCGATAAAATGCTAAGAAATAGCAGGAATGACTTGTCATTTTACTACACAAGAGTGTGAACACTCAAGGTCAGCTACACGGAATCTGGCTATCGTAACTTTAACGGGAAATGAGTTACAGGAAGATAACGAATTTCGGGCGGGGAAAAGACCAACGCGCGACTATTAACGGGTTAAAAATCACTTGATGACGTAAGAAACACATGATCATGTTTAATGTCAACCATTATTGGCATTTAATCTTACAATTTGGCGACAGTAATTTTGTCGACGGGATAACTAACAAGTACCTTTATTTAATGTAAAAAAAGCTATTTACCCATTTTTTATAATAAACAGAAGTAATTTTGGCACAGATGTCATATTCGCCCCATATTGGCGCGATTTTTCTCCGACGCCAATTTGGCGAAAACATCAATGCATAAACAACAACATCCGGGTTACCATATCAAGCTAAATAACGACACTTTCGCGAGAGTTAAGTACCCGGTGTGTATATGACATTGGCGTCAGAAAAAAAATCGTGCCAATATGGGGCGAATATGACATCTGTGCCGTAATTTTTGCACAGATGTCATATACGCATCGGGGTTGGCGTGATTTTTCTCTGACACCAATTTGGCAGAAATCTCGCTTTCGAATACCAGTTACTTATATATTTTTTAATTATTTGCTATCATTTTGAAAAGGAAATATTTATAAATAAATAAAAGTTTAAATAATAGCTATAGAACAAAACAGTTTATATAATTAAAAACAGAAAATAAAAGCAAATAGACAATTTATTAATAAATAAAAAACAATACCTGGTTACCATAGCAGGCAAAATAACACCATTTTGGCGCCAGTTAGGTATCTCGGTACATATCTGAAATCTGTGCCGTAATTTGTATATATATATATAAAAATATTATATATATTTAGAAACGATTTTTTTATGTATATAAGTGCATATATAAACGAAAATAAAAGTTCATTAGATTTGTTTTCATAGCTGCTTATATTTTTTGGCAACATATCTCACTTTCTGATGCCCGAATTGCGCCAAGCTTTTTTTTAAACATGCGCTATAATGGAAAAGTACCTAAATAAATAATTAACAGAAATAACCAATTATACAAACTAAAACTTTTTATTTCGAGATCAAAGCATTGTTTTTAATTTCAATTAAAAATACATATATCCTTGGATAACTTTAGTTGAAATTAGGTTCACAGCTTAATATCTCATTCCATAAACCTAAACAAACACAAGGGATTCATTCATCGTGAAACTTAAAAAAATTTTAAATCATTGAGGTAATCATTCACAAAGTAAGTTCTCCAAAAATCAATGGGCAATATTCTAATGACATCATAGTAGATAAAATGGTGGCGGTATCGATTGTTTATGGTTTGAAATCACAAAGATTTAATTTTGCAATGTCTCTTACTTACATTATTTTATTGTCATATTTATGAGCTCAGAACAGAAGCATATTTTTTCATTGTTTAGTTATTAAAGACGGAAAAAATTATAAATGCTTGATTTGAAAAATTTAAATAATTTTCTTTCTTAATACTAAAAAATAACATCGGGAAGTAACAGCGGGTTTAAGTTAAATAAGTGTAACTGTTTAATTCTGTTGTAATGTTCAAAATAACTCTATTTATTAGTTTTCAGTAAACAACATCAGAGCCCGATTAAACTTTGAAGTTAGCGGAATTACAATGTCATTTCAGGACCTTTCTTTTGGATAAGCTTTTCTAAATTTCATATATACATGGAAACTCTTCAGTGTTAGAAATATTATTCTTAGGACTGACATAACATGAGAACGGCCTGCAATTTTGCACAAGTTTTTGAAAAGTACTTTATATCAGAAATTTTGCTAAAAACTGGTTACTTTTTTGTTATAGCGGCCCACACTATTAGGATTATGACAAGTTGTAGCCAATTTCGCCAACGTCGTTACCAAGATCGTGAAGCACACACATATAATACCATTTCATGAAATCGTATACGATAATTTAATAGTTTTTACCTTACTTCAAGTGTAAAATTTATTTATTTTTAAGGTTTAACAATCTAAATTGTCCAATATATGAATTTAAAAAAATGTAAACAAAGATTGAATAGACATGACCGCAAAAAGCCTCAAACCTGCATAACACTTGGAACCAAACTGTGCAGATTAATGGTCTTCTACTGTACACAGTTTTTCATAAATGTGTTTTGTTCTTTAAATGTGTTATTTTCATCTATCACTGCGGAACAAGCGAGAAAACTCATATTCTTGCACATGAGTTGTATATATCTTTATATCTAAATTTCCGTCATTTTTGACGGGCTACCTTTCTAGTATTATATAAATTTCAATAACAGACTTATTTTTCTCGTAAGTTTTAGCTTAAGTACCTTAACAATTTACCCTTTCGTGAATTTTCTAGATTTTGACATCTTAAATAAGATTGAAATTGAAATTTTTCAATTTATTGCCAATGAAAAAAAATTTCGTTGTTTTGAACGGCTGGTTACATATCTAACATTTGTTAGTATTTGCATATTATGCATAACTTTCGAGACGTTTATTTTTCTACAAAATATAGAAAGTTCTATTTTTTAAATAAATAATGCTGATGGAACTTTTACAATATAGCTACTATGTTTAATCTCAAATAAATTTTGAATATTTATTATGAAAATTTTCCATATATTTCTCCTTCCAATTTTATTGCGTGCGTAAACTTTTGAGACTGCCTTTACCAAACGTAAATTGCAAATTACTCGTTGCGAATTTATAGTTTTACATACTCTACATACTATCCTGTGACAGTATAACTGCAGAAATTATATTTAGATAAAATGTTATCATTGTTTTTTAAGTTATTTTTTTTTCGTATAAATAATTTATCTTATTTTAATGTACACATTAGTTAATTCTCGTTTGAATTGTGAAATCTTACGGTGATCGAACAGTGTAGCAGCAGAGAATAAATTGACACCGCTAAATTGTAATGGTATTATTCGTCTTATTTCAGGACAGAATTTTGGAGATCTTTGAAGACGAAGAATACTATTAAAATTTAGCGGTGACAATCGCACAATTGCTGCGCCACTGTTCCATCACTGTTCTTATATTCTAAATAATTATAATAAAATATAGTTAACATGCACATGAATTATACACCTGTATATTATCGTCAAAGTTAGCAGAAAACGTCTATTTTACTATAAGAAAAACTATTATATATGGAATTTTTCTACATTTTTATTCATTCTTATGTAACTTATTTCACGGATTTTGTATTTGATCTAATTATCTACCAAGCTTCATTTACGAATCTTCTTTAAATTTATTCCTTAAACGAAAAAAAAAGCAAACATCAAGTTTTTATAATTCTTGAATCACATTACATTAATAAAAAACTTATATTTTTCTTTCACGTTTTTTTTCTGTTAGATATTTTTCGATTGCACTTTCAAACTGCAGTATCCAGAAATATATCCAGTGGAAGAAAAACGATCTAAGATTAACTGCGATAAGATATAATTGAATTTTCACAGGTAATGAAGTTAAAAAAATAACATGGTAACTTTTTTGGGTCTTTATATTTTATATTTTTTATCTAATTCTTTTTTTTATGTTTTCAGAAATGTATATGTATACGAAGACATATAATTGAATTTATGATTATAATTAAGGGGAAATTATTTTCTATCATTATCTAAACGATTACTATCAGTTTTGAACTTTTTTTGAAAGTTTAATCTACATTATACGTTTGACGGGAAAAAAATGCAAAACGGGTTTAAGGAAAAGCGTGAAACATTACTTCCTTTATTCTGCATTTAATAGCTTTATATTAATCTGATTTTATCTTTTCATTTTTGCATTGGCAGAAAATATTTTATTTTTATTATTATTTAAAGACTTTGTTTCAAGTTACAAGAAATAAGATGTATTAACAGAAAAAAAAATTTGAAATTCGAATTGGAAATTCCTTTAATATGTATAATTACTTTCGTCTTCAGATTTTAATGATTTTCTAAATACATATAGATGCATTTAAATAAAATGAAACCGCAATATGTTAGTAAATACATTTTTACTAACACTATTTGTTTCATAATCTATTTTTCATATTGAAAGAAAGGTAGGTAATTTTTTTTATATATATTTAATGAATAAAATAATTTACTTAGTTGTTACTAGATCAATAACTGCAGTTTCATATACGGTAACGAGCAGTGCAAGATTTTGTTTATTTCAATTAAGTCATTTATATATGTTCAAATTTTTTTATCCTATGCTACCAAGTTTATAATTTTTGTTTTGTCACATATGAAGGGGAGAACGGACCTTATTCGTGTATTTTTTTCAGTATTTATTTACTTTATTTACTTAAATTTCAATGGTGACATTTTAAAGCCTAAAACCAAGAATTAGATAACTGGGGAAATATTAATATTTTCAGTGCGAGTCTCAGCAGGACAACAAGAGACTGTGCCAACCTGCCTCGTTGTTGGCCCTCAAAATTGATTTAGTTTTCGGATTTCCATCAAAAATAAACAATCACATAAAAAATTAACTGTAACTTTAATTTGGTATATTAAAGACACAAAGGATAAGAAAATATATGATGTTCAACTTATTTACTGCCGTCATCGAAATCGTTTCATCATCAAAATGAGTGCGCACAAAAAATATCGCGGTGCCCAGTTACATATGATTCGTAAGACTTACGTTTGAACCTTATAAACTGAAAATTTGATTGCTTTGTCACTTAGTATAATGAAAGTTCCTTTCCTGTTTGTTTGTACATTATTTTGCCTTAGTTCCGCGTTCGTAAAAAGCCTCACATTCTCTGGAGTAGAGAAATTGGTCATTAATAGCTGTGGAAGATCAATTAGAAGATTGACGCTAGAGAGTACCGGGAATTTTCTCGGAGATACTGATATCCTGGGAATGTTAATATCTGGAACTGGCTCCAAGGTTGTAACTGTATTGTGTAAATTAGCATAATTATGGCATAAAATTACTTTAAGTGAAAATAACCCTATGTAAGAGGAAGATACATATATTTCTGAAGTCACATATTCTTTTATATGCTGTTGTTGCTAATGGAAGGTCTTTTTTTTTACAATTGCGGAATGTCGTACATTTTCATTGCGCTTTTATTAATTGTTACCTAATCCTCGCAAGCTGAATTTACACATTTTTGAAATACCAACGTTTCTTCTCTTTTCTTAGTCGAATCTATCTAAAGGTTGCATTATAGCACTACAGTGTCCAGGAAATTATAAAAGCGTAAATCTATGGCTTTTACAGTAGTGAAGCACATCAGACGAGAGGGGGAAACTACGATTATCGATAAGAACTAATCAATAATTTTTTATGAAGCATGGAACTTGTGAAACAAAGCGTTTCATGTATTTGAGAAAACCTGATTCCTGTCCCACCTAGATGAGTATGCATAACCAAAATATCCAAGTGGGTGATCTCGTGCAAAATGCGGCAGAAGTGCGTTTTTAGATATTATTTCATTGTTACAAGAGAGCCTATCTCCGCAGATGTTATTCTTCCAATTTGAAAAAAAGCCCTGAACACTACAATATTATTATGTTTTTGTACCATTTTATTTCCGGTCTCGTCTGTATCTCACATGTTAGCTGGAACAGCATTTAAACTTCTTTAAGTTTTTTTCAGGTTAACGAAAATTAACCCAACATGTTGCTTCTTGAAGCTAGTGGCGCGTTCCGTGCTAGTGGCTTAATTAGATAGTATTGAAAGTTTGCAATGCATTTTTAAAAAAGCAATGAAACAGTCAGATCCTGTCAGTTATCGTTGAATATAAGAATGGGACTTTTTTTCGTTTTCATGCAACGTCTATTATGCTAAGCCTGACACCGCAACCGTCGTCTGATGGCTCCAGGGACCAGAGACCAATCCAACTCTTTTTTTTTATCATCTTATTTTAAATGATTTTGATTTTAAATTCGTCCGATTTTCAATTTCATTTTTTTTTTCAGCCCTGTTAAGTATCAGAAAGTGGTCTTGAGAAGTATCTAAAAGTCCTCGACCGTGCACGTGGAACGCCGCGTACCGCTTATTATGTGTCGGACTGTCACGGAACATTGTGTACAAACTTGGAGGTGAGTTATAGAACATCGTTATGGCTCACCGTCATAACGATGAGCCATAATTACATATGAAAGCATTGACCCTCAAGTGATAGACAGATAAAAAGACACAATAATGCCAGAATACAGAAAGCAGTGCAAAAATGTTTTATTACATCACGAAATAGTACAATGTATGCTTTAGAAGCATCACTGGAGGTGTTAGAAATTGCACTCATTCGCATGGAAGTACCCATGACATCTACGCGACAAGGATTGTCGAACTTTTTCGAAGTTACCTGGCGTTTCGCTGATCGTAGCTGCAGCGAGGTATATTCGTGCCACAAGATTAATTTCAGAATTGTCGTACGTTATGTCGTACACAAAGTTCTTAATGACACCCCAGAGGTAATAGTAAAGGGGAGATAAAAAAAAAGTCATCTGTGGCTGATGGAACGGCACAGCAACGCTAAATTAATTGTTCCGAAATCTCCGGTCCAAATGGTTACTTACACACCTTGCGTAATGAGATGGCATCATATCATGCTGAAACCACATTCGCGTCGAAAGTCTGCGGGGACATTATTAAGCATTTACGGAAAAACTTTCTGAATAATGACGAGATGCATGCCAATATCCAGTAACAATGGTAAGATTTATGACCCGACTAAACTTTATTCCACGATCCATGCCCACACATTAAAAGCGAAGCGTTGTTGACTTCTTATGACTATTTTTTTTTAAATATTCCGGCTTTTAAACCGTGACCATTGACAGCAATTTTTAAAATTACGCATTTTCTATATTAAGCATTTTCTATATTTAACAACAACATGTTAAATGCATTTTAATTTGAAGCTAAATAGTATTATTTGCTCTGTTATTACAATTGGCAACAATTTAAAGTAATGCCTTTTTCGAAATGTGCATAAAATGTCTATTGGAATTATGAAAATTTGACCCACTGTAACACTGAATCTCTGATAACATCTTCTTTGATTTAAAAGAAAATGTCTGTGACAGAGTGTTTATCAATTATTTCTGGTAGTCCAGGAGCCGGTGACAGTAAAAGCCTAATAATAGCGGAATTAAAAGCATTTTATTTAACCCGAGAGTAGTCGCGAAATTTTTTAGAACGTTAGTAGTCGCGTTCGGTCCATTTGCCGCCGTTACCAGCAGGCCGAAAACGAAGGGGAAACTTGCCGGTGTTATCAGATGATCGAAAACGGATAACGTAGGGTGAAAATATTGACTGAACTTTAAAAGATTACAGCAATTATTCATTTTACAAACTTTTACAGCAAATTATTTATTTCGCTTAAGTATATATTCAGTTGGCATCTAGATAAATATTTTTAATAACTCTTTCTTCGTTTTGCATAAATACTTAAAAGTAAATAGTAAATGATTTGATTGAATTTCTGATGTTACTATGAATCAATAATTAGTTAGGAAAGCATTTACGAATATGAATCTAAATTCGTGATAGGGGTATTTTTATTTTTATTTTTATTTTTATTTTTGGAAGGACAGAATCAGAGTCAGGTAGATTTTTATGATACCCCGGCACTCTATATCCATTTAATAAAATAAAATTAATAAATTTAGCATCAATATATTACACTGACATTAAATTGAACAATTAAACTGAAAATAAAAATGGAACCTATGACATGCAACAGCAAATCAAATACAATACCACTAATTCACCAGTATATTATATATATATATATATATATATATATATAATAAAGAAAAAGGTAAAAAATACTTAATTTCGAAATTATAAATGTAAATGTTGTAACTACGTTTTATTTATTTATTTTGTGGGGTGTCTATGTGTGTATGAGGGGGGAGGGGCTCTCGAGATTTTATGATTAAATCCATTTTTCAAATGAAAATGCATGATTTGTAGTTTTTCTACTTATTTCAGGGTGGGAGCAGCACCCCTGAATAAAAACTCTGGATACGAACTTCGCTTATATAAAGTAAATAATAAGTTATTGAAATTATATATTTAATTTAAATACATTTGATATTGTAGATTTAAATCCTAAGATGGATAAATTATTTTAATTAATAGAATCACTGAAAGGTTCATCTTAATAGGGATGTATTTTACAGCAACTATTTAATTAAAATAAATATTCAATTGTACATTTCATAATAAGGTATTATTGTTATAATTTATTGTTTTATAATAACATTCATTAAAATAATAAAAACAAAAAGAAATTTTTCTCCGAAATTATAAATATGCAGCAATAATTTTATTTAAATGAGTTTTCTCTCGTATTCTGAAAAACATTATTCTGAAAAATAGTTTGAACAATTGATGAAGGACAACAAATTTAAATTTGTTAGATACCGTCCCCAAGCCTCTATTGGATTTCAATAATAATTAAAAAAAAAAAAAAATTCTGCGGCATTAAAAAAAAATGTGTTTTTACTTACAGTATGAAAATTTAAAAATAGATAAATTTTAGAAAAATACTTAAAATACTTTTTTAAATCATAGTATAAATATTCACTGAATTATCCAAAAGAGATTTTTATTTGCGTAATTTCTAACCTACATTATAAAATTCTCATTATTGTGCAAATAAATTATATGTATGTTCTTTGCAAATATACATACTACATTTCTCGGAAAACTTTTATCTTTCGAGTTTGTTTTATTGTACAAAAACGATACTTTTCAGATTTTGGAGATACGGCAATTTTTTTACTGATTCCCACAAAATTATCTTCTCTTTTCTTTAATGGTTTGGCTGTGTTATTGTCTGTTTTTTTTTTTTTTTTTTTTTTTTTTCATTTATATGTTCTGGTAATAAATGGAAAGCAACTTCTTTCAAATAATGATGATGAATTTCCCTTTTTTCCCATATTTAAACGATTATCAATTTGAGAATTTATTCCCGCAATGTTTGACAATGAAAAAAAAATATAAGTGACCATCAATCAGTTTTTTGTGCGAACTGACTTCACAACTAATATAATAAAACACTTTTAAGTAACATTCTAAAAGTAAAAAAGTTACGCTATGAACGGGTAAAATAGCAGAAAGAAGAAAGACGAAATAACAACAGACAGAGAGTCCGTACTTCGAAGAAACTTTCCCCCGCAGATTTCGCGGAAATGGGAAAGGATGAACACGAGGGTGAAACATTCAACTAACACAAGTGGTCGCAACGCGGTCATTTAGACCGATTGAAACTTAAGAATGCGATAAAATGCTAAGAAATAGCAGGGATGACTTGCAATTTTACTACACAAGAGTGTGAACACTCAAGGTCAGCTACACGGAATTTGGCTATCGTAACTTTAACGGGAAATGAGTTACAGGAAGATAACGAATTTCGAGCGGGGAAAAGACCAACGCGCGACTATTAACGGGTTAATACGATAGTGAAATATCATATGAGCAAAATGAGATAGGTTTAACCAGGTTTAGAGAGCCGAAAATAAAATTAATTTAATTAATTATTATTAAAGAGCTGCAATGATTTATTATAATTGTGGAAAGCCGACACTTGCCCAGAGTCCAGTCGCTAATTAAAGTAACCAACGGAAACAATTCAAAGAAAAAAAAATTAAATATTATCGCCAGTAGCTTCCCTGGGTTGCCAGTTTGACCTCCATTTTCATCCCGAGATCCCAACTTCAGGCCGGAACTTTCTCTGTCATTAAATAAACCTGAAAATACTTTATGTATTTTCTGGTGTGAATCCGATTTTCTGACTGAAGGTGGAAGCCAAACTGGCAACCATATCGCCTCATTAAAATAGGTATGACAGATGTTCCCAGCAGAATAAACTTTGTCAAACCAAGTTGTTCTGAAGGAGCAAAAAAAATATATAAAATCCTCTAAGAGTGAAAAATACCCACGATGAAGAGAAAACATTATAGCATTTTAATAAAATTAATTTAATTCTACACATTTACGGCTTGTCAAACATAGTCATAACTAGCTCATTTTGTTCGTATGAATTTTTATCATCGATTTACGTAAAAGATTTTCAATTCCGCGACGACGGGGCTTTCGAAGTCACCAGCTCCCGTACTATGTATAATATAACCAATTTTCATGGTTTTGTATGATTTAGATGTGTTAATCTATACTAATAAAAGAACAAATCGCTCTCTCTCTGTGTGTGTGTCTGTCTGTCTGACAGTCTGCGGTGCCTAGCGAAATCTAACGCACGTAGAATTCTGAAAATTTGGGAGTGATTAGTCCAAGATAGGTCCTGATGCACCTGAGGCTCAGATTTTTAATTTTCAGTTTTTATGCACTAAATTGTTAATAACATGACTTTTTTTTATCCAATCTATTTCGTTTCTGGGGCGAATTCTTCATTCAGCTTCTACCCCATCACAACATTTCAGTTTACACCCTGGCATCATTGGGGACCGGTACGGGGGCCTATAACGGCTTTACCGTTATATATTCATTATTCCTCCTCTCCCCTCAAAAAATCAACTTTTAACTTTACTGGTTTATTATAAATTGTCATTATTCTCCCCCCCCCCCCCACCCCTTCAAATAAAATATTTAGTTTAAATTTGACATTTTAGAGTTAATTTCATATGTCTTTATTCATTCTCTTCCCCCCCCCCCCCTCACTACTGTAAGTTTCGCTTTTACTTTTTAAAGTTCTTTTCAAATGCAGACATCATTTATCTCGGTTCCTTTTTCTGTCTTTCAAATTCACGCGATAGAAAAAGATCTTAACCGCAGCTATTTTCCATTGATATAAAGTAAAAGAATAAAATACAAATGAATGTCTTTTCGCTTTGCAGCCGATGATATCTAATGCATATTTTCCCAGCCTCTGGGCTTGCATTAGTATTCAATTCTCACCCTTCTGTTTGTCGGATAAAAGCCATATGCCCCTTGCTGACTAATTCAGCTGTCGTTAAAATCTATAACGAGCATGTAATATCACGTGTTTCCTATTTCTTTAACCACTTTCCCTTGCCGCAGGAATGATAAGATACGTGTAATCATTTAGCAGCGCCATGGCGTAAGTTTGAGTTCTATGTAATACCTCGGGATGCTTCTGATTCCTTTGTCCACGCCACCAATATTCATCGCCAATACAGTACATATGTTCCTATTCATCTCGCCAGTGAGTGAGTGATTGTAATGAATATTTTACCACTACTCCCTCTGATATTGTAGGTTACGGACCTCAGCTCTCTGCCCTTCGGGCAGTCTTGTGTTTGACTTCTCCCGTCCCACTGTACTCTCATGTCCCTCCTTTTAAAAGGTTTCATAATAAAGAAGTAAGTCCTCGAAATCTTCGTGTTGGAGTTTTTTTTTTCATTCATTCACGAATCTGGGAATCTTCTAATAACTCCTCTACAGGGCCCTTGAAGTCTTAGTGACAATTTAGTGTTTTAAATTGTTAATAAATTATTTGCTGATTTTTTATTATCCGAACTTCATTTCTAGGATACTTTGTTATAGCTCCATTAAAAATGGTCCGATTTACAAACTTTTCTTTTCTAACAACTTGTTTGGTTCTCTAGCAACTACATGAACAACAAAAATAATTTACAGACTTTAGCTACCACCAATTTTGAATATTAATAGCCTTCTTTGGGCTTTTGTTGCAGCTTCTTTAAAAATTATCGTATTCTATTGTAATTGTCTTTAATATAGTTTTAGCGTCTTCCAGCTACTTTAAAACCACTGAAATATTTTCTTACATCCAACTACACTCCAGTAAAGGCCCTTCCCCCAAGGCCTGGTCTTTCTTTATTCCTCAGCTACCAGCTTTTTCGAGTATTAATATCCTTTGTCAGCATCAACTTAAGTCTACTTACTACAGCCGTAAATTAAAAATCGCGTTATTTTAAAGGTAACTTTAGATAAGGGATTTCATCCGTTTTTTAAATATCGTGTTAATGCTAAATGTAATTCATGAAATTTACAGGGGGAGGGGTATATTCCACCACTTTGGGGCGGATTTTTTCTTCGGGTTTAAGAGCCCATTTTGAACGGGATTTTCTTCCTTCAACTTAGATTATAATTCAGCAACATTCTGTATCCTGAAATTTAAACTTAGACTTTACATTGTTAAAAATGTCATCGTCAGAAAACGGTCATTCGAACGGCAGCATTCTGTCCAGCAATTTCACCGTATTTGGAGATAACAGTAAATTAACCCTATTATACATATATTGTTATATGACCGTAATATATATATATATATATTGCCATTTGGCAGTAGTTGTATATAATGGTCATTTGACCGTAGTTTCATAAAATGGTCACTTAACCGTAGAATTAACTTATTTGCATATGACCGTGCAATATATATATATATATATATATATATATATATATATATATATATATATATGGTCCTTTGACAGTATTTTTACAGAATGGTTATATAACCGTATTATGAATATACTTGCATTTGACCGTGAAATGTACATTTATGGTCCTTTGAACATATTTTTTAAAAATGACTATTTAACCTTATTATGATTTTATTTACATATGAATGTAAAATATGTATGTACGGCCATTTGATTGCATTATGGATTTATTAGTATATAACCGTAAAATACATATGATGTTGCCGAATTCGACAGACAAATTTAGAGGGGGTGACAGCAGTCATCAAGAAGATGAAAAAGTGCCATAGAACATGGGATGGTCGCAAACCATATTCAGTGGGAGAAAATAGCAAAATAGTTATGAAGGGTGTGATGTCGAGTGCAACAAATATTAAGTAGAAAAACATTTATCTGACTTAAAGCAGGATTACAATGTGTTACAGTTCGACATCAGAAAGGACATGACAAGGCATTTTTATACGAATAGTTAGAAGTTGCAGCCACGAAGGTCATTGCACAGCCAACATCTTCAGAAGCATTGGCGTGCAATGTGAACTTTGCACCCGCAACTTCGAACAATTCTTATGAAAATGTATTTTTGCTTTTTTCTGTCATTTAATTGTAACTAAAATAGTTAAAGAAAAACAGTTATTAAAAGTTTGACGTTGAGTGTAACAAATAAGTAGAAAAACATTTATTTGACCTAAGCAGGATTACAATGCATTACAGTTCAACATCAGAAAGGACATGCCAAGGTATTTTTTATAGGTATTTTTCGAAATTGAGGCCACGAAGTTAAGTGCACATAATATATCTAGAATATATCTACAGAACGATTTCCGTGCAATGACCTTCGGCACACGTAACTTCGAACATTTCCTATAAAAATGCCTTGTCATGTCCTTTCTGATGTTGAACTGTAAAGCATTGTAATTCTGCTTTAAGTCAAATATATGTTTTTCTACTTATTGTTTGTTCTTCTTGACGTCACACCCTTCAAAACTTTTTTCTGATTTTTTTCCCATTCTATGTGGTTTGTGACTACCCCATGTTCTATTGCATTTTTTTTTACAATCTTGATGCCTGCTATCACCCCTCTGAATTTGCCGGTCGAATTCAGCAGCACCCTGTAAATTTTATGGTCATATACTAATAATTACATAATGCAATCAAATGATTGTACATGCACATTTTACAGTCATGTGTTAATAAAATCATAATACTGTTAAATAACCACTGTCATCCCTCTGAATTTGTCAGTCAAATTCAGCAACACTCTGAATATACTCGGTCATTTGACTAAATTTTTAGATAACTGTTACTTAACCATATTTTCAGTTTGTTATCTTAAAAATACATGTATATGATTAACGATTATTTAAACTATATTAAAAAAAAAGTCCATATATATCTTACAGTCATAAAATTATGAATTAAGAATGTGTGTAATAAATGGGAAATAAAAATTCCGATTTTCATGTAACAAAAATATCGGAAGTACGTGTAAAAATGTGTCAAATCAGTTAAATAGATTTTATTCTTTACGATTTTATTCTTTACGATTTAACGTGTACAATTTTAAAATAAAACAGCAGTTCTTGTATAATAAAAAAATAGTATAATATTAAAAAATATAGAAATATAATAAAGCATAATGTTGATAATGTCTGACCAGGAGCCAACTTTTGTTTTGGCCATAACAATAAATTCATTACTGAAACAAGGTGTAATTTCTTAATAATAAAATATAGATTATATTTTTTCACATTATAATACAAATGCAAAAAACTTAAGAAAATGTGTAAATATTCACAACTTATTCCCAAAATGACTTAATTAGTTTCAGCACAATCATCAATTATTTGAAATGTAGGAATTTACATTTACTAGTACTTAAGTGGAATATATGATTACTTAATGAGTCTTTACAAAGACGTTTAGCAGACTATAAAATCATTTATAAGTTACAAATCATTAAGTAAAATGTCATTTTCTGCACCAAAACAAAAAAAGATTGATAAATTAAAAAATATAGAAATATAATAAAGCATAATGTTGATAATGTCTGACCAGGAGCCAACTTTTGTTTTGGCCATAACAATAAATTCATTACTGAAACAAGGTGTAATTTCTTAATAATAAAATATAGATTATATTTTTTCACATTATAATACAAATGCAAAAAACTTAAGAAAATGTGTAAATATTCACAACTTATTCCCAAAATGACTTAATTAGTTTCAGCACAATCATCAATTATTTGAAATGTAGGAATTTACATTTACTAGTACTTAAGTGGAATATATGATTACTTAATGAGTCTTTACAAAGACGTTTAGCAGACTATAAAATCATTTATAAGTTACAAATCATTAAGTAAAATGTCATTTTCTGCACCAAAACAAAAAAAAGATTGATAAATTAAAACGAATCCAATAAATTTATGAATTTTTACTATTTAATAAAATTTCAGCATATTAAAATACTTAATTTATTAAATCAGTTAAAAATGAAACAAAATATTGCTGCACATGTATTTAGAAAAAAAAAACATACATAAAAATTAAGATAACTGTTTTTAGTATATAAAAAAATGATCATTGTGAATCACAAATAATCAAAACAATCAATTAAAATATAGAAATATATTCATTACAATAAATATATTAATTACTAGGGGGCTCTGCCCCCAGCAAGCTACGCTCGCCAACCCCCGTTCAGACACTGTATAATCTAAAAGCACGCTAATCTGATCGTTTTTAAAAAGATTAAAGAAGATTGAACTATACTGAAAAAAACCTGTAGTGATCTCCCTGTAAACGGGTTTCCATTCAATTCACTTTGATTGCAAAAATGTAAGGTAGAAACAGGTGCTGGTAAGACATCCAATGGTTGTTTTCGTGCTTGGTAAAAGAAGATCAGTTAAACATTTGAAAAGAAGCTAAAATAAAATGAATTAAGAAAACAGAGTCTTTGTCTGGTGGTATTTTTTAACAGCGTTATAAAACGATTGACATAATACAATTACTAAAGTTTGCTGCTGTAACCCCTTCAAGGGCGGTGGTTCATTTTTGGACCACTTAATTTTAATTCGTAAATGCCAGATTACCATCAGAATATTAGGATGAAAATTTCCCTTTTATTAAGTAAGTGAACAAAAGCATTTTTGTATTTCGAAATCTGTTTGTAAATTCTGTCGCCATTCACTGATTTCAAGATTTTACGAATAGAAGTGCCTTGTCCGTGAAAGGTTTAAACGCATATTAATGTATTTATTATTTTAAAGTTTCCTTTCCCTTTTAATATTCACGTGTAAATACAATTTTCAGGACATAATTTTCAATATTTTCCTGCCTTTAACACGTACTCATTTAATAGTAATTTTAAAGTTGTTTTTTTTTTCTGTTTTTAATAGTCATGTGAAAATAAATTTTTAATCATTAGGAAATATTATTCTTTGCGCTGTTTTTAAAATTGAAAACAATCTCTATAATAATAGCCTAAGTCATGTGACTATCATCAACAGCTCCAGGCGGATCCGTTTGCCTTTTATATTCCAGGCGGCCATTTTGGTACTTTAATGTTAGGCAGCCACAGGTGTGATAAGTCGCCGAATATTATTCTATCCCCATTATTTCGTTTATATTATAATAGTCCAAGTCATGTAACTGCCATAAACAACAGGCTGATTCCTTCTCTTTTCATAAGAAAGGTTTGCATTTTGATTAAAGAATCAAAATTATTTTTTCGAATAAAACTACATAAAAGTTGCCATGATCACAAAGAATTCCTGGTACTTTTATGTTAGCCGGGTGAAAATCTTGCCAATAGCTTTTTTTTAACTAGCCAGTTAGCATTTTTTTATTTTTCGTGTGGTAAATTAAAACGGTGCTACTTGGTTTTCCCATCGACCAAAAATCTGTCGCCAAACTGTAAGTTTAAATGTCAATAAGGGTTGATCGTAAATGTCATATTCACTTGACTTTAAGGAAGTTACACATGTTCACGCCATCAAGTGATTTTTATTTCGACGTTTCATTTGTATTTTTATTAATGTTATACTAATTTATTTGTTCTTTTGTTATTTAAAAAAATAAAATAAAAAAATGTCAATTTGTATATAATTTGGCGAAATTGGTCGACGGGAGGGGTAATAACACTAAAACCTTGCTTTGAAGTGGAAATTAAATCTCATGATTTGTTGCATTGTCACATACGCACCGGGTTTGACGTGATTTTTTTTTTTTCACGACAATTTGGCAAAAACCTCGTTTTCGAATACCTGTTGCATATGTATTTTTAAATGATTTTCTGTTATTTTTAAAATGAAATAACAATAAATAAAAAAAAAATAATTAATAACTATAGAACAAAACAATTTAGAACATTTTTTTGTAAATAAAAAGAAAATAAATTCAAATAAACATTTATTAATAAATAAGCAACAATAGCCGGGTTACCACGTCAGGCAAAATAACACCATTTTGGCTCCAATTAGGTACCCCGTTGCGCATATGACATCTGTGTCTAATATTTTTCTTTTCGTTTCGTTTAAAAAAAAAGAATGAAGTAAAAACCATTTTTTTAAAGGTTTCAATTTTAAATGAAAGTTTTGTATTAAATAAAATGATAATAAAATACAAATTGAATTCTAAATAAAAGTAACATGATGCATTTCTTAGCATACATTTAAGGGAGGCCAAACTCGTCGCCAAATTAATTTAAAATAACCTTTTCTAAAATATGAAAAAAAAAAATATCTGTTATGATTAAAATTTGAGTTGCGATCGTTTGAAAAAAAATATTTAAAATTAGAAAAAAATTAATATTTCGAAAACTAATTCTAATTTTAAAATTTTAATACCTGTTTAGAGATCTGTGGATCAATGCGGATTTTTGGTGTTAATTCCATCGCAAAGTATTCCATATTTTAGGAGAAATCGCCGTGAAACGTAATCAGCTGTTTAATCAGTCGTTTCATAGAATCGTTACATAAATTCGTTTCAATTCGATTCATTAGGATTTTATATGTATAGGGTAGATATTATAATGGATGGTTATATTTATACATACAAATTGCTTTTACACAGGAATGCATTTTAATTTTTGTACAAATTTGCATTGGCTTGGCCATGTTACAGAACTATAATTAACTATGCTGATTGATTTGCTGTAACTTGTTCCACAGACAGGGTTAATCAACATTGGGTACCTTAATGAAAATGATAAATGTATTAAACTTGGCTATGTTACAATGATACTTTGATATAACACATTCAAATAAGTTTTCTTACAAAATATAAAAGTAATTTATAGAAAAAGTTTTATAAAAAATAATATTAAGGCTATATATATATATATATATATATAAAGTTGACTAACAGAAACCACAACCCTTAGCTGAATGCATTCTTTGGGAAATGCATTCTCGAAAAAAAATGCATGGGGTAAAATATGCAGGTTTTAACAATTAAATTTATGAAAAACACTAAGGATGCACCGAATAGTGATTTTGGCCAAATGCCGAATATTCGTCCTACATGCGAACAGACAACTGAATATTTGGTTTGGTTGGGCTGATTTTTTTACGGCCGATTATCTACTCGAGAGATATAGGCCAAACCTAACCCGTATTTACGCTTGGAAATACAAGGTTCGAAGAAAACCACGAAAACTCCGAACGATTAGGCCGACGGGGGGTTTGGTCCGAAAATTCGGCTCGCCGAATAAATATATATTTCAAAGTTAAAAAGGCATTAAAATGTTAGATTTTTTTATCAATTTTACAAACTATTTAATAAGGGTTCGTTGATATGTATCAATGGATATATATCTTGATACTTAGCATGAGATATATTCTATATTTATTTTCAAAATGTCAAGATATTTGATATTTTCGATATTTTCATTTATTTTATATTCATTTTCAGAATATCAGGATGTTTTATATTTTCATATATTTGATATTCTTTTTCAAAGTATCAAGATGTTTGATATTTTCTATGTTTTTCTATCTTTGATATTTATTTTCAAAATCTCACTGTGCAAGACATTTTTGATATTTTAAG
Organism: Maratus speciosus; assembly: GCA_963932465.1. Lineage (NCBI taxonomy): Eukaryota > Metazoa > Arthropoda > Arachnida > Araneae > Salticidae > Maratus > Maratus speciosus. Next base: position 424,702,946 of record OZ010795.1, read on the forward strand.
TCAAAGCAAGTTTAAAGGAGTTTTTGAACTGTTATTGACTCTTGTTCTGTAGATTGTATACTACAAGTCTGATCATAAAAAACTTTTGCGTTTGGCAGCGAAACTTTTTATTCTTAGATATAGAACTAACAGTTATGTGGGCCATAATTAATTCAGAACTGCCATTGAAAGATAAAGTGTCTCATTAGCTATTCATAGCTTCATCTGAAAAGATTTTTTTTTCTGTTTTTAGTTGATCTTAAACTGTACTTGGGGAATAAAAATAAACAAGCTTACATTTATGTTAATTTTTCAATTAAAAAAACCTATTTTGCATTTCAAATTTTGTTTTTCAAAACATAAAATTTTGTATTTCAAAGCATAATTTTTTTTAAAAACTGGATACTGAGTCCTATATTTGCATGATATATATAGTATATATATATATATATATATATATATATTGTGTGTGTATAAAGCAAATTGTTTTCAATCGGCTGATTTTGTTTTAAGAAAAAAAAAATAAAATGCAATATTAGAATATTGTTTTATTAAGTTTTTATGTTCAATGCCATATGTTTTAGTTTCTAATTTATATTATGCTTGAAAATATTTATTATCAACAGTTAATTGGCTATCTTGAAAATATCGGATATTTTTGATATTTTCGAAAATATTATGATATTTACGAACCCTGTATTTAATACAAACTTATATTTGGATAAACAATAGCTTTTTACAAGTAAGCTTTATACTTTAAAAAACGTACTTTGAGTTATTTAAGAAGAGGATAATAAGAATTTTTTTTAAATTAATAACATTTTTGATTTCCTTTTTTCTTCTGTCAATTAAAACAAATGAATATTTTCTGAAATTCTAAAACAAACATTTAAAAAAAAAAAAAAAAAAAAAAAAAAAGGAAGAAAAACTTTATAGGGATATCTTCATTAGTGTTAAAGTAACTAAAGAAAACTGAGATACATTGTATTTACGACCGAATAAGTGGATTGCGATTATTATTTCCTTGTCAAAAAATGTTTGTCTTGATGTCTAATATGAAAGTTTTTCTATTTTGTTTAGGAACATCCCTTTTTTGTGAAAAAGTAATAAACAGATTACGTACTAGACACTGTTCAGAAACTTGAATTTGTGCGACATTTATTTCTTTGAAAATCCACCTTAATGGTTAGTTTTCTGGTAAATTTTTACAAACAGCAAATAAATAATGTAAAAACATGCTGTTTTATTTAAATATGATTCTTCTATCTAATTATTCTGAATATCTTTAAAAGTTACCAGGCAAAAGTAGAAGTTGTATAAGCTTTTTAAAAATACTTTCAAAGGTTTTTTAAGTATTCGGTTCGGCTTAATATTTCGATATGCGGCCAAACCGAATATTCAGCAGGATGAATAATTTGATATTCGGCCTAACCAAATATTCGGTAAGATTGCCGAATACCGAATATTCGTTGCATCCCTAAAAAATACAAACTATTTTCTTTGCAATTCTTTTACTCAATTAGTGTGTTAGAATTATCAGAAATTGTACAATGAATAATAAAATATTTATTGCTATAGTACAAGGATTTGTGGCCATTTTAAAATTTTGGATGAGAAAACTTTGTTTGACCCGCTGGAATCCATAGGAAAACATCCGCAGAACAGTGCGTAGAATCGTGAAGTCTGTTTTTTTTTTTTTTGGATAGATCCAAACTGCGTGCAACACTTGATGCAGTATGCAATATATCTGCAGTAATCCTGTTATGCATTTCCACAATAACTTCAACAGGAATAGACACAGAGTTTCTTAATTTTCTTTCCAAATCACGTACAGTTTTTACGAAACATGGGGCTCCTCGTAGCTTTCGATTTCGGCGATATACTCGCACTGCTTTATCAATGCACCTAGTTGTTTTACTGTAAGTGTCATCTTGCAACGTACGTAAAACTGACTGAAGAAAGAATCTTTCCACGCTGTTCATTTAATATTTTCTACGCGTCATTATTGACATGTTGTGTTCTGTAATTGCTACTATCTTTTCCTGTAAATTGTGCAAGATGTGTCAGTTCACATCGTTTTTGAATTGTCATTTGTCCTTTACAATTCTCTTTTTGCAAAGGTTTTATGCTTTTGTAGTGACCCAAAATATTACGTGGAATGCCAGGTTTTTAGTAAGATGCGAAGCGCCAAATATACTCTGGTACGCCATGACATAAGAATAAAGGACTTGCTCCTGAATTAGAATCTTTTTAACTTGCGTCTGGCTTACTTCACTATCATACGAAGGAGCACATTTTCGATATGCGAGGAACGATGGAGTGGCTACAAGACATGTTTTTCACTAGCCGATGTTTTTTCTTAACTTGTGAACTTAGTGATGTTGTAAGTTTTGTTTTAAAATGTGTTTTTGAGTTGTGCTTGAATACACATGTGAAAATAAAAATGTAATCTTTTGTTTTAGAGTGCTGAATATTACGTTACATAGGAACTGATTAGGATTGAGTGCCACGATATTACAGCGGCAATTTTAGTCATACGTGCATCGTTCCAACGCCATTTATGTTTTTCAATGAGTTTTGAATTTGCGCAGGAAACGAAAAGGGTATTTTCATTCGAAAATTTCGAGATCTTTTCACTGTAATCATACCCGAGAGAGCTCTATTGTTTTAAATCATTACGATCTCCAGCGAAGGCCTTCAAATAACTAAATCTGAAATTTTCATGCCAATTTTTTAGCGGTTTGGTCGCTAGGGTTACATATATCGGAGACATTTTTTATGACCACCCTGTAGAATAGCGTCACATTAAAAATTTCCGTTTAAACAGTTTTCAAAAAAGTTGAAAGTGTTTATAACTTCGGTTTGTCTGTCCGTCTAGCCGTCTTTCCACTCTCTAACTCTCGTAAATATGCTCGGATGGTTCTGAAATTTTTGGATGTTAGTGACCTCTACCATAGCACGTTCCCTATTTCGAATGAAGTTTGTAGAATGTTTAGTTCATTTACAGGGACAGTCAAAATTTTTCCGTTATATTATGGCCAATGGGAAAAAATCGTTTCAAATGATTTTAACTGTGTTACACTCTTTCAAACATAGCAGAATTCATATTCATTTATGAAGTCCACTAAAATATGCATTCTGTTGAATATGCGGTGCAAAGAATAGTTATTGTTCACTTACAGGGCCACACAAAAGAATTCCGTTCATAATGGTATAGGGGGGTAGTTTGCGGTGTATTTGAAAAGATTTAAGATACTATATTGTATCTGATTTACTGTATATTAGTTATGATTGCTCGAAATACATTTTTTATTATGATATGCACTTTTTTCACTATATTTATGCATATTATAAAGTGCATATAAATGCTATAGTTCATATACAGGGCTACAGAAATGAATTCGTAAAGGTTACTGAGTATAAGCATAAATTACTTAAAGGTGGGTTTTAAAGGGTTTATGCATTTTTAAGCAGAACTGAATTTAGTTTACTAAGAAATATTTGTAGAATATCGTAGATAAAATGATACACAGGGCCACGCAAAGATTTGGATACATGGACGCCTATAGATGATAATTTCTGGAAATGTAATTTCAGTAGTTTTAAGAGTGTTTTAGTTTGAATTAAATTTTAGCTGAATAGTGTCATGTAATAAAGGTACTAGGTAAACAACAGGTCTGTACAGAAGTATTCAAGTATGTTTTCATCTATTAGTATAAATTGCTGAAAATGAATTTCAAACTTTTATGCATTTTCTTGCTAAACTAAATTTTCCCATTATATAGTATTTATATCAACCTACAGATCAAATACAGCGCTGTTCAAAAGAATTGGAAAACATATTTGACTATGGACTATAACTACTAAAATCAGTTTTTCAAATATTTTATGCGGTTTATAAAATGTTTACTTAGTTATATTATTTACCTTATTTCCCTAAATAACGAAGTTTTGTTAAAGCATTCAGAAAAATCTTGGAATGTGTCATAATCTACGCTTAACGCTTGATTTTTCTTACTTGTTTCTTTTTGGCTTATGTTATATTATTTGGTTTATGTTATATAATATAAATATTTCATTGTAATATTACAAACAAAAAGATTTATAAATTCCTCAAAAATCTATATTTTTCCAAATGTTTCAATTAGTATAAGAAATTTTTTTATTGATTATTTGACTGAATTTTCCAAATCACACACTTCGATTATTATTTTTTTTTTAAATTTATATCAGGCATCAATATAGTTTACAGAAAATAACTCCTCACCGTAAAAGGAAGTTACACTGATTTCCATTTCTAAGAATAATTTTGAAAGAAGCAATTTTCATTGATTATCGGAGACTTGTTTTCTTTGTGCTTTTTAAAATTATTTCATAATTAATTTTATGTATATTATTAAATGGTTTTTGAAGGAAAATGGTTTACTTAAAGTGATAAGTTTTCAGCTTTTCGTTATTTTAAAAACGAAAACATTGCAATTCGACTTCTCTTGCATTTTGTAAAGTTTTTATTTTATTTCATTTTATTTTATTTTTAATTTTTTTTTACATGTTCTGTTTTTTACAGATATGTTCTACAACGTATAGTATAATTTTTATCTAAAAAACTAATTATTTTATTAAAAGATATTGAAAATTGTGTATGTAAAAAAATTACAGTAAAAATCGTGTATATATATATACAGGGTGGTTACAATTAAACTTCCCATAAAAACAGCATCCTACAGCGCAAACGGATGAACGGAATGGAACGAAATTTGGTATATAGACTATACACGAGATGCGCTCACGGAATTTCGAAAAAAATGTTCTAAAATGTCCACCAGAGGGCGTCTTTTCCGGAAAAAAAACATTAAATTCTTCGGTAAAACCAAATTTCTTTGCATTCCGTTCACCCGTTTGCGCTGTAGGATTCTGTTTATAGGGAGAGTTTAATTATAACCACCCTGTATATATACATTCATGTTAAAGAAATTTCGAAATAAAATTTTCTGAAATGCCTCTTGAGTATCTTCCGAATAAAATAGCGTGTCTACTAAAAAGTACATGCTTTAGACTTAATAATTTGATCAGATTGATCTATTCAAAAAATATAACCGTAGAACAACGAATTTACTTATTGCAACTCTGATTCTTTTAAAGGCAAATGGATGCATCAGAAAGCTTTTTTTCACATATTTATCATGTCAACAAGTATGAAACTTGTGACTACAAAAGGGTCAGATTACCGACAGAGCAATATTCCACCGTAAAATTGAATAGAAATTTCTGTGTTATTCATGAAAGTAATTTTTCACGAATACGGCGTTTATATAGGGGGTCATCCATATGATGTCACACTTTTTTTTCAATATTTTTGACCCCCTCCCCCCCCCATCTTGTCACATGTTACGCTATAGTACATAAACATATACTTGCAGTTCAAAATCAAAGTACTTTGTTTTAGATCTTATTTCAAATTTTATTTTGAAACTTTTAACCATGTGTTTTAACGACATTTGTGAGCATAATAATAAAAATGATTCGTGTAATTTTGTATAAAATAAGATTAAGATTAACACAAAAAGAATAATTAATATACAATAGTAATAAAATATTAACATGAAAGAACAATTAAAAAGAGTAGTATTTTGGAATTTGAAATGGAATTTAATATATTTGGCTTTAAATGTTATCTTTGCTGTATGAACACAAAATACTTTAATTTCAAAATAACTTCAAAATTTAATCTGCCGATTTTTAATGCTTTTATTTTAACCAAAATGTGTGATGTCACACTTCTTCCCACCCCCTCCCACCCCCTTGTCACAAACTGTCACAATTTCATGAACCCCCCTTCCAAGCGTGACATCATTTGTGGATGACCCCTAAGCTGAAGAATTCTATTACATTTTACTGGTGAAAGATTTCTCCGTTGGTAATCCGGCCCTTTTTTCGTCACAAGTTTCATACATGCTGACCTAATATAATAATCGGAAAATTACGTAATTTCTCCAGAATTCCAGAGATTCCATTGATCTCGAAATACATTTTAATCTACAAATTGGAAAATTTATATTTTTTGCCATTTTGTAAAACGTGTTTTTGAAGATTTTAATTCAGATTCAAACGTTGTTTGTAATTTATTGTTTTACTGCCTGAAATTGTTATTTATAAGGCTCGAATACTTTTTGTTTCAGATAAGGTAACCTTTTCTTTAATATGTGTTATAAGAATATAAATAATGCCACACCATCAACAGCAAACAATATAAATAAATGAAATATTCACTTTTAAACAACACTTTTATTCTTTTTATCAGTTTGGTTGCTGTTTTATTAATATGTTTTGATTCAATTTCTAAGGGGTTTTACCTGTATTTTCTGCTTTTATGTTGAATAATTGAAAAACAAAAGCGAATAAAAAAGATAATATATTAAATCGAAGAATACATTGTGTTACGAAGAAAAAAAAAACAGAGTATAAAGCAAAAATGTCTGATTGCGAATTCCACAATGTACACAAAAGGTTGGTTGTGAAAATGCAAGAGAAGCCGGTGAAAAACTTGAGTATAAAAAGACGAATAAAATTTAGATTTTTCCTTAAAATATTGTTTTCGTTGTAATCATTTTTCATATCGCATTCCATGTATACGTTTCTTGTTACATTTTTAAAAGATCTTCCTTGCTTTATGTTTATTTAGTTATTTTTTCGCAAGGAAATATTTTTACAAAATAAGATTCTAAAAATTTTATTTGTTCCGATATTGAAAGTATCCTCCAGAATAAGCTGCATTGAAAAGTATAAGAAAACAAAGATAATACGTTAGACATCGATCACAGATATTCTTAAAGGAGTAATAAAAATATTAAAATACAAACAAGAAATTGATTAAAAAAAAAAAAAAAAAAACATACATTAGTTTGATTAGCTTGTGATTGTCGTTAAGTGATTTAAGTAGAATTTTAAGGTAAAATTGTACTTTTTTAAAAAGTTATTTAAAAAGTAGAATTTTAAGATTAAAATGTTCTTTTTTGAAGCAGTTACTTAAAAAAATGAAAAAGAAAATAAAAGAAAATGAAAACAACTGAGATTGTTTAGTGAGCATAAATAGCTATGGATTTTGTAATAAAAGGTATAAACGTTTTTAATAACGTTAATAAAATTTATTGTTAGTATAGTATAATATTTTATAATTAAATGAACATTTATATATCAGAGAAATATTAAATAGGGCTTACTTAATCTTTACTTAAATCTTTAGATTACTTAACAAAGTTCTGCTCAAAAATAGAGCAAAATAATGAAAGAAATTTCCGAGGATTGGATGCAAGATTTTTAAAAATAAAAATCAATAACCCGTTTCGAATCCTCATTAAATTTCGTATAGGAATCATGTGTTATATTTCATTACACGATATTGCCAACAAAAGCATACGCTGTTGAAGTTAAGAAATCCCAAATCTGACTATTGTGGCGTTTGCAGGTAAATACTCAATCGCGAGTTCTGAGAAATTTAAAGTGTGTTTGTCGTGACAAGTGTTTAACACTTAACTGCTGTTAGCAGAATGACAGACTATTTCTTTTTGAAATTGCCTCGGATTAACTCGGAATTTTCATTTTAGATATAAATATTTGTGAAATTGGTTTTCGTTTAATACCGTTATACTAATGCTAAGGACTTGTTAAAAAGGTATTTTAAATTATAATAACCCTTTACACAAAGTTTAGTACAGAGATTGTATTCTATGAGTTAATGAAGCTTTTTATTTATCTTTCACCAAGCTGCCTCGGAGACCTTTCACATTATCTATGGAACAATTTCTGTCACAGCAATTAAAGATTAATGAATATTTTCAGATGAATTGGCAAGTATAAAACGCATTGTCACATTTAGGGCTTTCGACGTCTCACTGCTATAAATCCGACAAAAATTACCTAAATTGGATAATCGTATACTGTGGGATTATCCTACAGATATTGGTTCCATTTCTACAAAGCAAGTCAGTTTTGAAATAAAGGCAGTATTGATTTTTTTTTTTTTTTTTTGCTTTTTTTGCTTTAAAAAAATATATATTTATTTAAAATAATGCCAAATATATTCAAAATGCGCCAAAACTATGGGCAATTCAGTCTCATTTAGGAAAAATGACCTTGGAAATGAACAATATGCTACAAAATGTATAAATGTGTACTTTTAAAATATATACACAATATGAAGTGCGCCTCATTAGTAAACCATGTATTTAAAGCGTTCCCTTTTAATTATTCGTTAAAATAATTTAAGAATCTAAAAGAGTGTTGCATTTTTATATATTAAATGTGATATTTCCAAACCTTTTTCAAAATATATGAAATTATATTTTTTATATGTGATTCCCCATGCTTATAATTATTCGGTTATATAATGTTTTTTTCTGTTTACATTTTACTTTATATTTACTAAATTTTAAATTTGTCAAAAATGCATTAAAAAAAAAAAAAAAAACGTAAAATCGCAATTAGCTGAAATAAGTATTTATAATTGTGTATTATCTTTCAAAAAGTGTTTAATGAAAATTAAAAACTCAGATTCAGTTATAGAATATTGAAATTCATAAAAAACTAATACTTTATATTACCTCTATAACAGAAGAATAACTAACATTTTCTCAAAAAAGACAAATTTTCGTTTTAAAGTTCCAAATGTTTCTTTTCACGTACATATAAATTACACGAATCTGTGTCAATTTTTATATCTATAGCCACCTACTTTAAATATCTGAAACGTGACTTTCAGTACCTTTGTATATAGCACATATTTATTTTTCTTTAATCAATCACATTTGATATTAAATAACTTTGTATTTTGAAGTTAACAAAATGTACTGAATCTCTTTTTGAATAGAGGGTATCCGGACAAATTTTATATGAATATAACTACACTATATGGCGAAAGGTGACTGGTCACTTGCGATTTTAGACGTTTTGTTAAATATCTAGAAAAATACATGAGAAATTAAGCCGAAACTTCAGGTGTGTAAACAGTATAGTTAATGTCATATATTTTCGCGAAGATTTTATCCAGAAACCACATAGTGGACCGTCAACAAATTAAAAAAGAAAGAATATCTTTTGGATAACCTTGTGAAAACTAATATAGAAAAAGTGTCAAACTCGAGATTATTAATAAGTGACTTATTGTAATATATTGTGTTCATTTTTATGAAAATAGCATGTATACTCTTAGAGAAAATAACGTTTACATAAAAACAATCCCAAATTTCGCTTCATTTTTGGCTTATAATTTGCAGAGTTCTAAATATAAAAAAAAAGTTCTTTTCAGGAAGTATGACAAATAACATAATACACAATACTCTGCAATCAGAATTATAAAAATAATAAAAATTGAATGAAATATTAGCAGGATTTCTAAAAATATTTTACTGTGCATGCGAGAATTCAATCAAAATATAATATGCATAATGTATTAGCTAAGTACATAGAGCACCTTTTGTGAAAGTCTCAAAATCACAGCTTCAAAATTCTGAAAATTATCGTTGTTAGAATAATCTCGAAATCCGTTGTTCCCTAAAAGAAGCAAAAAGATGAGGGGTTGTATCAAATATCTGTTGATTAGTATCAAGATAGAGTACACAATATTGCACGTACTATATTTGGATTCAACCCCTCGGCTTTTTGCCTTCTTTTGGGAACAACGGATTTCGAGATTATTCTATCGACGACAATTTTCAGAATTTTCAAGCTATGTTTTTGAGATTTTCAAAAAAGTTGCTTTGTATACTTATCTAATACATTATGTGCATTACATTTTGATTGCATTCAGGCATGCGCAGTGAAATATTTTTTAATAAACCTGCTCATTTTTCATCCAATTTTTATTATTTTTTAATTCTGAATGCAGAGTGTTGTGTATAATGTTGCTTGTCACATTTTCTGATAGAAAGTATTTTTTTTTTTTATATTAAGAACTCTACAAATTATAAGCAAAAAAATTGCAAAATTTGGGGCTGTTTTTATAAAAACCTTAATTTCTTTACGAGTACACATAGTCCAGGTAATAGAGACCGTATAGGGGCTCTACCTAGCAAAATTCATGGTAGTTCTGGAAAAAGGCTTACTATATGTTTTTCGGGTCGCTGAATCCGAATTTTTAACTTCCCACAAAATTTCCCCAGCAACCCCTACAAATTTTGGTAAAATGCCCCAAAAAAAGGTTTTTATTAAAAAAAAACATTTTTTTATTATTATAGGGAAAAAGTATCTAGAAATTCTGAAAGTAGACAAAATTTGCAACAAATCAGATATATGACATTATGACTTAGGATGAAGAGGAAGGGGGGAATCTGCATCGAAACATGCGCGCGGTGCTGCGTGAACTAAGTTGCGCAATTCCACATAACCACTCACACGTTTACATTCGCCCTCCCATCTCCTCTCCGAACTTTCTCTATAAGGCTTACTTTAAGTTTTTTGGGTCGCTGAACCCGGATTAATAACTTCCCCCAAAATGTTCCCCCCCGAAAGCCCCCCCCCCCCCAAATAGTTGGTTTTAACTTAAATTTCTTATTGTTTTAAGGGAAAAGCATTACGAAATTCAGAAACTAGACAAAATTTGCAACAAATAGGATACATGGCATTATGACGTAGGATGAACGGGGAGGGGGAGGGCTGCCTCTGAACATGCACTGCGGCGTTACGTGCACCAACTTATTAAGTCCAGGCAATAGGGGATTTTACCTGGAAAAAATAATACTAGTTCTGGATTTCGACTCACTTTATGCTTTTTGGATCGCTGAATCCGAATTTGTAACTTCCCACCAAAATTTCACCCTGCTACCCACACCTCCCCCCCCCCCAAAAAAAAATATATATATATATATAAAATTTGGTTTTTGAGAAAAGCGCGCGGAGAATATTCCGAGGCAGCCCCTGTCTCCCCATTTATCCTACGTCATAATGTCATAGATCCTATTTGTTGCAAATTTTGTTTAGTTTCTGAATTTCGTAATGCTTTCCGCCTAAAACAATAAGAAATTTAAGTTAATAAACACTATTTTGGAGGGTTTTCGGGGGGGGGGATTTGGGGGGTAAGTTAAAAATTCGGATTCAGCGACCCAAAAAACATAAAGTAAACCGATTTCCAGAACTACCATTAATTTTGCTAGGTAAAATTCCCTATTGCCTGGACTAAAATGCTATTCTCATAAAAATGAACACAATATATTACAATAAGTCACTTATTAATATTCTCGAGTCTAGTTTCAGTTTAATTCCTCATGTATTTTTCTAAATGTTTAACAAAACGTCTAAAATCGCAAGTGACCGGTCACCTTTGGCCATATAGTGTATTCATTTCTTTTATGTTTTTTATTTCATTACTTTAAAAATTTTTTAAAGGAATTGTTAATATTTCTTCCTTTTAATAAACAAATGTATGGAGATTTCTGATTTTCTTTGTCGAATATTAGTTTTAAAATTGATTTTTGTTTCTTTCTTAGAAAATCTAATCTGTAAAGTTCTTCAATGTTTTTATTTCTTATATCTTAAAAAAATTAATTTAATAAAACTCAAACACATAAATCATATGATATTATAGATTAATAAAAATACAATATCTACATTTATAATTTGAATTTTTTTCAGAGAGAAACATTCGCCTTGCATACAATATTTCAAATGAAAATCAAATTTCAATTTATTTACTTAAAAGGTGCAGAAGCCTACCTAGTGTAGGCTTCTGCGCCTTTTAAGCAATTAATTTGTCACTAGGTAGACTTCTGCGCATTTTAAGCAATTAATTTGATTTTCATTTGATATATTTTGTGAAAGGCGAATATTTCTCTCTGGAAAAATTTCCAAGTATTAATATAGTTTCAATCGATGCTGGATTTAATTACGATTCGTGTTTGCCCCATGTCGGTGGCTCACAATAAATGTTCCATCTTGGGCTGCGTTTGTAGAATTATCAACAATTAATAGTTCGAAGTTCCCGGCTGGGTGTCGTTCCATGTGGTTTAGTCGGTAGAATGCCAATGCGCTATACTGATGGCCCAGGTTCGAGTCCCGGCATGGAATCTTTTTCACTAGGTAGGCTTCTGCGCCTTTTCAGCAATTAATTTGAAATTTGATTTTCATTCGAAATACAAAAACTACATTATAAACGATAAACGTGAGAGGTGTAACGCTGACGTCATTTTGAAGTTGACAATACCAGACAAAATATTTAATTCAATTTTGGTTTTCTGTAACTTTTAAACAGTGAATGTATGATTTACACAGTCGAATAAAAGGAAAAAAGTGCTTTCAATCCAATTTTATGAAAACTATATTGCAAGTTAATTATCTTTTATAATAAAAAATCAAAATCAAGCATGATTTTTGTCATTATCTATTTCACGTGCAGACGATTGTGAAAGATAAGTCCATTTGGGCTGAAATTTATGTAAATAGTCTTGCATGTTTTCGGGCTTTAATTCCATAACGAAATTGAACCATCATCGTTAAATAAAATTTATGATAGTAAATAATGTAAATCAAGCAACAAATTTAACAAATAAGAATCGAGCTACGTGCTTAATCATTGGCATGATCAGACTCACAAAGGCAGATAGCTGTAAATCGCGGATCTTTGACGAATTCTGCAGCTTGTAACTTCTTGCATGTGCTATATGCTGAATGTAACAGATTTAATTAATTTTAAAACTTTATTTCTGTACATAATAACCGTTTCTCATATACCAATAATTTTTGGTATTCCTAAAGCGCGGTCTAAAAAGATATATTAAAATTTAAAAAATATTTTCGGGTTTTCAATAAAAAAGTTTGTTTTCATGTATATTCTGTAAACTGGGAACCTGGGTTGTATGTTTAGTAAACAAGAAAAAAAAATAAATTTCATAAACTCGTTTAACCCTTTCAGTTCCATACATTACCTGTTTATGCGAAATTTCTAAAATTCTAAAAATAGGTTGATTTTATGCTCATATCAGAAATAATAAAAGATTTTTTTTTTCATTTTTAACTAAAATTTAAATAATAATAAAATTAATAAATTATAAATTATAAATTAAATAATAAATAAAATTTAATAAAATATTTATATAAACTAGACAAAATAAATTATTGAAGCATATTTTAATACAATATAAAAAAGTATTATAAAATTTATATGTAGTCTGTGTAAAAGAACGCTATTCATGTCTCTTTTTGCTATATGAACTGAAACTCCTACCAGAAATATTGAAATCATTTCTTTGCATAGTGCTACCATCTATTGTAGAGATACAAAATTTTTTATATATTTGGGATTATAAAATAGCTTTTATTTCCATTATTTGAAATAATGTACGAGCATCCGGATATACAGGAAAAAAGGGAATGTCATGATGCCGTTTGGACTAACTGGGAGTGAAAGGATTATATGCTGCTAAACATAAATTAAATTTCCTATTTTATATTTACAGCCGTATTCTAAGATATGTATACAGGACAGCAATATCTAATCCAAAAAGATAGAAATTCTGTCACTTTATATAGATACATATAAATTTTAACAATCATTTTATATTTTTCACATAATCCATATTTTAATATAATTTATTTTTATTGTGAACAATATTTAATTTAAACAATATATTTAATGTTAAAATGTACGCAAATTAATTTTACACAAAAACAGAAGTAAAAAATCATTTTTAGAAAAAGTTATTTTCATACAGGTGCATCTGAAAAAGTGGGCAAAACTTTAAGGGGTGGCATAACGCAGCTATACGAGCAAATTTCGTCATAGAATTCATGGTCGGCCCGCAAGCGATGTTAGTTTAAATGGTAGTTTTCCACTGCGACAGGCCGATGAATTGGTTTAGGTGGCCCCATACCTTGGGTGCCAAGATCGTCGGAACTCGCGTGTTTAGACTTTTTCCTATGGGGCAATATGATAAGGCTAATCTAGGGGTGCTCCATTGAAACCGATATGGATCGTTGTTGCTGGCGATATTCCGGAAATGCCTGTTGTCTTCGCAAATGTGCGTCAGTCCCTATCCCGCTGGTGTGAAGCATGCATTAGAGTTGTCGGGAGATCTTTTGAGTTATTTCTTTTATCGTGTACATTAATTACATTCCTGTTAATAAAATGCTGAAGTATCTCCTGTCATTCTTGCGTTAATTATTTAACTGCGACAGTGACAATTTTCCTTTTAACTTCTCACCGCTTGCGTTCCGACCATACATTATCTCATGGAATTTTCTCGTATAGATGCAGTCTATCACCCCGTAAAATTTTGCCCTCTTTTTTTCAGATCCACCCTGTATACGAAAAAGATTAATTTCATATACGACGCTATATGATATAAGAAAGGAAAAGAAATAATAATTTTCTAAGGCTGTAAATTTTGAAACATATTGTTATTTGATATGCTTTACTTATCCCTTTTTAAAAAAAAATAAAATTGCACATTTCCATTATGCTCTTTAATTCGTGTTATACAATCTAAGAAAGATCTAAACCAGCAACATGCGTCCGATTTTTTTTTTTTTTTTTTTTTTTTTTTTTTTAATTCGTTTGAGTAAGGGTACGCGACAATAATGAAATTAATTTGCTTTTGCATTAAATAGAATATTTATTCCATAATATTTAACTAAAGTTAAGCTTTACAAGGGGGCTCAGAGAAGCTGTTCGGCTTTAGCATGTGGACAGATGTTGTCCGAGCCCACTTATAAAGGTTAATAATGCTGCAGAAATATGAAGAATATTAAATGAAGTATTAAATTTACTACTAGTAATAATAGGAATTATAATAATAGTATTAACAATATTAAAATAGTGATATTAGTAATAATAACAACAGTAGTTTTTATGATAAAGAAAATCTGCTTTAGAAGGCAAAACTTCTATATTTATATTTTCCTTAATGACTCCAAATTCAATTTTCTTGAGATGAAATAGCACAAGATAAAACCAAACACACTTAAAATAAGTACATTATGAAATAAATATCTCTAGAGAAGTTTAAAAGAAAGACTCATATCAAGATTTTATCGGTTATTTTCGGAATGCATTCTTTGATTTTTTATTCTATATCAGAAGAACTTCTTGAATTTTCCTAAAGGACATAAGACTGCTTTTAGGAAGATTGGCATATTTTTGAGCTCAGATTTACGTATATAATATGGAACATTCCTTTCATAGAAATATGGAATTTAAAATATTGAGTGATGTATAAATTTAAAGTGGAAATGATTTTAATTACGTTTTCAGAATTTTTACACCGTACGTTAAATATGAAAACAATAATTCTTAACTATTCTATAATGAAATTTTTTATGATAATAGTGAAAAACAACTTAAGTGGACCGGGAAAGCCCTATAGCTACCATGTTAAATTCACCAATTTTATGTAGCTTTTTCTCAAAAATGGTGAAAAATTGAGGTCTAGATTTTTTAGAGTAGATAGAATAACACGCTTTAAGTATTTTAACAGACTATTTTCTTTCTAAGTGAAACTGAAAATTAATTATTAATTTTTTATCAAAAATCATTTTTAAATTAGCATTTTTAGTAACATTCCACTGCCTAAAATAAATAATTTTCAAAAAATTATTAAATCAATGTGTCAAAGTATACAATATAACATAAGTATTAAAAAAATTCTGAGTTCTTAAGTTTAATAGATATTCAGAAAAAGGAACACAAACATGAAAAATCCAAGTTTTGAGAAAAATTCAATTAAAGATTTAAATAGCCATTAAGCTGTGAAGTACTCTTAGAAAGAATGAATAATTCCAACACTTCTTATATATATAGGGGAGATTAGCCTAATTGGAACCACTTCGCTTATTTTCAGGTGTTACATAGGTTAGGTACATAGGTCAGGTGTTACATAGGTGTGCATAGGTCACTTAATTTTTGGAACATCTGAAAAATATCACTACACGGGGTCAATCAATATATTCACTAACTAAATAAAACTTTAGATCATTTTCTTTTTGGAAATCTTAAATTTTATTTTAATTTGAAAAATTTGTCAAAAGTGGTCCAAATTCAGCAACTGGTCACCTAAGTTGGACCACCAGTCTCCTAAATTGGACCAAATAAAATCAGGTTTTTTTAACGACTAGGGAATATAACTAATTTTATTAAAAGCAAAGTTTGCGGTTACTGAAACAATCAAACAAAATAACAGCAATGAAATATAATGAAATCAAATATCTGAAAATAAGTGTAATTGTTTTAAATCAAAATGTATTCAAAATATAAATCAAAGTTATCAGTAATTAAGAATAGAAATTATGAAACTAATTGCCAGTTACTTGAATACCATTTAAGGAGTGGTGCAAAGCTTACACATGAATTTCGTTTATTGATCTTTTTTTTCCAGCGCACACAACTTGGAACAGTATTTGGCAATATGAATACTGAATCATTTCTGCTGCTTTATTTTCTTACAAATCAGGCAAAACCAATCATCACTATTTAGATTTTTCTTTTTAGATTCTGAATTATTAGACTTTTTTTTGCAACAGAAGTTTTCTTTACATTATGATTGTAGTTCTCCCCTTTCATCATTTCCTTGATAATTGCATTACGCCTATTTTTTTAAAACTTGATGTTCCATTTGCTTTTATGCTGTGATAGCATCCTTTTAGTCGATTGTTTGTGTTTTCTTCATTTCAAGGTTTACTTTATATGGCGAAGATGTTAACACAACTGTTTTTTTGGCTCCCTCTGTACTTTTTTAAAACTAAATTTATCAAAGGATATAATATTTCTAATGATTTTTTGGCTTTTGGGGAGGATTTGTAGCTACAGCCTTATTGCAAGTCAATTTCTTCACAACTTACTCTCTCCATTTATTTCCTATATCTTTAACAGCTTGTCCGTGTCTTTTTCAACATTTTTAACATTATATTATAAAAGTGTTTAAAAAAATATGCTCTATTGAAAAATACGCCACGATTAGTTATGCGCAAACATTATATATTCAACAGTATTGAATTCCCCCCCCCCCCCTCCTCCCGAAAGGTTTGAGGTTTTATGAGTTTTAATGGCAAAAAAGTGTAATTCAACCTCCAGAACTGTAAAAAGTCTGCCCTTCCTAGGGAAATCGCAAATATCCTCCAGGAAGAAAATGTTTGAATTCAACTCTGTAAACCAAATACGCCGTAGGAATAAAGTATTCAAAGAAAATAAATACAAATACATACAAGATAAAAGAAATTGCAAACAAAATTTATTGCATAAACATGTAAAAATATTTTTTTTGTTTATATAGGCCTAAACTGTATAAAAAAATTAATCCAGATATAACCCCCCCCCCCCCCCCCCGCCTAAAAAAAACTTTCATGGAGATAGTAATCCATTATAAAATATTAAAAAAAAACCGTCCTCTAAATTCATTACTTAATTTTCAAAATTTATGATCGCATATCTGGTCCAATTTAAGCAACTTAAAATGGTCCAATTATGGCAACTGCGCCATTTTTTAAAACAGATAATTTCAAGACTAAGAACAAAAACGAAATCAAACAAAGCCGCGTGAGAAATATACGCATTTAACAGATGAATTTATATATGTATATGAAAACATAACAACTTACCTTAGTTTAAAAGTATTCACTTACGTTTAGTAGGAAAAAAGTAGATCAAAACAGCTAACTTTAGTTTTTTTAAAATTGCCTCAAAACAGCACGTGGTAGGCGGGTGCTTCTTTAAATCATGAGTGACGTCATTCTGATGAGTAGGATTTCAGCGGTAGATGGCTTCTCTTCCTGTAATTAACGGCAGAATGGCAACGGTCCAATTAAAGCGGCGGTCCAAATTAGGCTACTCTCCCCTATATACTCTGGTTTCCAAAAATTAAGGAAAAATCACAAAAAGAGCAATAACTCGTTCAAAAATTAACCTATTTGTATGAAATTTGGATATGTTGTTAACTAAAAGATGCTGATTAAAATTACAAAATGCAAATCAGTGGCGCTGCAATCGGATTCTGTCATCTGTGCGGAGCATAAAAATGCATACGAGAGAGTACGGCTGCTGGTGTCGCTATAATTATGAGATAAAAAAACTGAAATAGCCAATTTCATGACCTTGAGGTATCATTTGTCCGCATAACTGCGATATAGAGCTATGGAAAGATTGGATGTAGGCCAAAATAAGACAGTGGTGGCCATATAGCAAAATTTGAGTTTTTCTATTGTTCATAGGCTTTGGAAAAAATTTCAAACCACTGGTTCGGCCTCCAGAAGATTTAGCCAAAGACGGGCAAGAGCTACGACAAGCACCGATGACCGATATTTGCAGTTATGTGTACGAAGGAATAGAACAGCAACCCTCTCTCATATAAGAGCCTCCCTTGTTTCAGCCACTGGAAGGTTGGTATCAACATCTACTGTACGTAGAATGCTTCATGAAGGTGGTCTTTACACGATGCGACCAGACATTTGTGTGCCGCTCACCTTATGTCACCGAAGGGAACGTTTAAGGTGGGCGCGACAACATGTCAGCTGGACGGCTGTTCAATAGAGTCGTGTTCTCTTCACAAATGAGTTCCAACTTAGCCTCCAAAGCGATAGTATACATTGTTTGATTTGGAGAGAACAGGGAACAAGCTATCATCCATCAAACATTCATAAAATAGATTTGTATGGAGGAGGCAGTGTCTGTGTTTGGGATGGTATCTCTTTGGGTGGTATCTCGCACAGACCTCCAAGTCTTTCCACGTGGAATTGTAAATGCTCACATCTATAGCAATGACATTCTTCAGATTTATGTACACCCTTATGCCGGTGCAATAGGTAATGATTTTCTGTTACAGGACAATAACGCTAGACCGCAAAGGGCTCACATCGTAGAAGATTATCTTCAGCACCAAACTATTCAGCGCATGGAATGGTCAGCGCGATCACTGGACTTGAATCCCATCGAGCATCTTTTGGATGCTTTAGAAAGATGTGTCTCTGCTCTCAACCCTCCTCCTCAGACCCTTGCCATACTTACATATGCTTTACAATAGCAATAGCTCCCACTTCCCAGAGGACGTATCGATCGCATAATTGACAGTATCACACATTGCTGTACGTGCTGTATTGCTTCTAGGGGTGATCATACTCCATATTAAAGATACTTTTCCTATACCAAACTGACACATGTATTTTGCTTATTTTATAATTGTATTAATTTCTGTAACACGACAATCGTCTGGAAATTTCTTTTAATATTATTCTATACCTTACTATGTGTTGTACATTGTATCTCAGTTTTATTTAAATCTACTTGTAACATTTTGCGTAATTGCTACATTTGTTGTTTTTCCTTAATTTTTGGAAATCAGTGTATATATAAACATATAAACATGTGTGACACATCGTTGGAAAGATAAAAGTTTAAACTATTTAATGATATAAAAAAAGTAAAAATCAATTTTTTTCCCGAATTTCGCTTACCTGGTGCCCTTAACATGGGAAATAAATATTTCTACTTTTTAATAAGCGTAACAAACTTATTTTAATATCAGCAAGACCATGATACGGTATATTTATCAGGTATTCCAGGCGTAACTGCACAACATTTCTGCTAACAAAAAAGGAAAATTGTAATAATGGGATCATTTATGGATGATCGTATAAAAAACTATAAAGCAAGTGAAATAGAAGAATAAAGTGACATATTGGAAGGACAAACAATGAACATAAAATATACATTGCGAAATTTTAAAATCTCACTGTTTTACTTAAAAGGGGACTAACATAATAAAATATATGTTACAAGTTAAAAATATACATTTTCCTTAAAACATCTTTAACTTTCGGTCAGTATTTCCCAAGCCCATCATTAGAAAATAGTTAAACTTTTTTTATATAATTTCTTTTCTCTAAGTTTCCTTGGTCTATATTTCTGGTCTGTACGAAAAGTTGCGATATGCTCTACTGAAACACACTATAAATTTAATACCCTGTCCACCAAGAAAATAAAAAGAGTTAATTTGTACGAAAATATATCCAACACCGAAAGATGAATTAGCTTTCGTATATGCTATTCCTTTTAAAACTGGTAGCAATATAATACTGGATTACATAGGAATGACCAAATGAAAACTCAAAGAGAGAATCAAAGAGCATAAACAGATATAAAATTTTGTCGTCAATGTGCAGCTCTCCCCCGTTTAAGTTTCATTCAGAATGTCACTAGATTTTGATCACGTACAAATCATAGACCCAACATCCAATTATTACCAGAGAATTCATTGAAATCCTGGGTAAAAAGATTCAAGTATGTAACGACGCCCTATTGTATAATATTCCCAATTTATGGTTCTATATCCTGAAAATAAATCTTGAAAACTTGAACAAAGTGATTTAATAAAATTTATGCTACGGCATTTAAATATTTTCTTCAGCGAAAATTTAATCTGAAACACTGCTACTTTGATTTTCCAGCTACGCATTTAAAATGAAAAAGACGTATGATAACAGAGTGACGTAATAAATTAAATGGAACTAGAGATCAGCACGGGCTAGCCCGAAACCCGAGTTTGGCCCGGCCCGCGGGCCGGACTCGGGCCTATTTTCAATTGAGGCACTCGCGCTGGCCCGAACCCGGGCTATACATTTTTCTGAAGGCTCAGGCCGCACTGTTAAAAATTTGCAGCATTCTGGCAGGTCATTTGACCGTTTTTTTTCCGAAAACGGTTACACAACCGTAAATTTAACACTATTCTGACCATATTATTGGCCATTTTATGCTCAGAATATAGTTAAATTATGGTTATGAAACAGTTTTTTCAAAAAACGGTCGAATGACCTGCCAGAATGCTGCAAAATTTTTAACAGTGCGGGCCGGCCTAGTGACTACTCCTTACGGGCCGGCTTAATATATGTTTTTCTCTACAGAGCCGTGACTGGTTTCTTTTCTAGCTTTCACGGCTCAAAATTTTCAGTCTTAGTTTTGAGCCAGCCCGTATGAAAATGATTGTCTCGGCGTGACCTGTCCGTTCAAAGCCGTCCGTTCTGTCCGTAAAATTAAGCCTGGTGAAAGATTTTTGCAGAATATGTATACATTTTTGAATCGCTATTATTCTACAATTAAAAATTTACATTTATTATTTTTAAAGAATAGTAAATTTCTATGCTAATTAAAATATAGTAAAACGTGTGAAAAGGAACCTGCCTATGACGGAATACTGTTTTACACTGAAAAACGTGTTGATACATGCAAAATTAATATACTAATACGTAAGAAAATAATATAAAATACATTTATATTTACTAAGAACGGAACTTGTCTATAACGCATTTTTTTATTCTTTTCTATGTAATTGAGTTTTAGAAGATTTTACTGTATAGTATTTTTCAGATTTTTAACAATTCAATGCATGGAATATGGATTAACAATATTAATGATAACTGAAACTTTTACATAGAAGAAATAGCTACTCATTAAATAAATAAATATCGCAGCCTGTGGCACTTCAATAAAAATGAAGTTTAGAAACATGAAATAAAAAAAAATGTTAAGATAAATATATTTGGTCAGTACTCCTCGTAAGAGTCAAATTTTTAACCAAATCGACGTAAAAATCAATGTTTGGTAGCAATTCCCTTGGGCCGAGATTTTAACTTTTTTCTGGGTCGTGCCGGGCTCGGGTCGAACTTTTAGTTGTTATACCGGGCCGGGCCAATAATTTTTTTCTTTGGGCCAGGCCGGGCTCTGGCCGAACTTTTAACTTTTTTACCGGGCCGGGCCAATATATATTTTTTTTTCTACGGACCTTTCCAGGCTGAAATTTTTTTTCTATACGTCGGGCAGGGCCCGGGTCTGGAAATTTCGGCCCATGCAGACTTCTAAATGGAGCTACAGTTAATAATAATATATATTTTGTCTAATTGAGTTCAATCCACGAAACTGCTACTTCAACTTCTATCACTCATAATTATTGGCTCTCTCATTTTCAAAACAAAGTAACCTTTTTGTATAAACTAACAGCAATTATTTATACAATTATTCTCTGATGATGGACCTTAGAAATACAGCCAGAAGGTAGTAAGAAGTTTTAAATTAAATGTATATTGTTAACTCGTAACATCTCTTTTGTTATTTTATTCGCCTTTTAATTAAAACAGTGAGTTTCTTGAAGTTCATATCGTATATTTTATGTTTGAATCAAGGTAAAATATTGCGTTTCTTCCTATCATTTTATTGGTGAATCGTAGAACACTCTACCTCAACCCAGACGGGCGATAAATTGGTCAATGAGGTAACCTTGGTATTTTCTTATGGTAACCCTAAAATTTCTCTTGAAAGAGCTGTTGATGGTTTAAACTCCTTGTTTTGTAAACTGCTTTCTAATTGGAAGCATATTTTTTTGTAAAATGCTTTCTTATTGGTCAAAAGAGGAGGATCAGAGGACTATTTGAATTTTTTTTTTTTAGAAATACGTTACTGCCGGGTCAGGATTGTTGCGTTGTATTTCGCTGTGTACAGTTTTATCTGTTCAGTCGAGTGATTTTTATTATTCGTTTTCTAATCTCATATATTTTGAAACAAGTACGAATGCTTGAAAGGTGAGAATAAATATTTGATCGGTTATTTTTCTCTTATTTTTACCTGTTTTTTTGAGCTTTGATTGAATTGTGTATAAAAGAGAGGCTGATTGTCTCAAGATGTGAATAACTAAAAATGACAGATTGAGTGATGTTTTTGAATGACATCCTAGACATAAGATAAAACTATTAAACAAAAAACAAAAAAAAAAAAAAAAAAAAAAAAAAAAAAAAAAAGGGGGGGGGGTTCATGGGGCCGAGTTCCCTGATTAAAAAGAAGGCCCTTCTGGTTAAAAAACAACAACATTGTTTCGCTCCTCTTACTGTTTAAAAATGTTCTTTTTTATAATTTGGGTGAGTGAAATTTTTTTTTGGTATTTTTCATAAAATGTATCACTTTAAATAATGTATTTCGAATCAATTTGAATTGTTTTTTGGCATTTTTAATAAAATGTATTCTTTTAAATAAAATATTTTGAATCAATTTGAAATTTTAAGTATATGTTTTTCACTCAAAAATACAGGTAAAAATAACCTATCGAATAACCTTCGATTGTTAAAATCGAATCGAATTTTTTCAAAATATACGAGAAGAGAAAACAAATAATAATTTTGCGTGCTGCCTCCCGATATTGCAGCTCCGGGAGATAGTACGCAAAAACGCCCCAATTTGGCGATTTTTGAAATCGCGCCAAGAAGTAGAGTGTTCTCCGATCGCACCCATTTTATTGACAAATATGAACTTCATTAAAAATATGGGATAGTAGATTGGGGGGGGGGGCATATTTTCCAGACATGCACCACATATGCTAATTATCACCACAGTGATAACTTAAAAATGGCATACATTGTACGTTCTATCTAATTAGTGAATTAAAAAGAAACAAGTAAGAAAAATCATGCGTACAGCATAGATTATGAAACACTTTCCAACACTCCCTGAAAGCTTTAACGAAACTTTGTTACTTGGGGAAATAAGGTAAATAATATAACTAAGTAAACATTAAAAATCTGATTTCGGAAGTTACCGTCCATAGCCAAATATGTATTCCAATTCTTTAAACAGCCCTGTATTCGATCTGTATGTTGGTATATATACTATATAATGGGAAAATTTAGTTTAGGAAGAAAATGCACAATAGGTTGAAATTCATCTTTCAGGAATTTATACTAACAGATAGAAACATACTTGAATACTTTTGTACAGCCCTGTAGTTTACCTAGTACCTTTATTACATGCCACTATTTAGCTAAAATTTAATTCAAACTAAAACACGCTTAAAACTACTGAAATTACATTTCCAAAAATTATCACCCATAGACGGCCATGTATCCAACTCTTTGTGTGGCGCTGTATATCATTTTATCTATATTCTACAAATATTTCTTGTATACTAAATTCAGTTCAGCGTAAAAATGCACAACTCCTTTAAAACCCACTTTTAAGCAATTTATGCTTATATTCAGTAACCTTTACGAATTCATTTCTGTAGCTCTGTATATGAACTATAGCATTTATACGCACTTTATAGTATGCATAAATATAGTGAACAAGTAGGTAAGTGTGATCACAGATCGCACAGAGGGTTTCATTTAATATTCCTTTCAAAACACTTTATCCTTTTGAAAAATCTGTTAGTTCCAAATTTTGCAACGAGGGGCGCAATCTATTCTAAACAAACCTTTATCCAAACGAAACTCTGTTTTATATACTATCCGTAGATATATTAGTCGAGAGGATTGAGCCGATAGCACTCGAGATGTGTAGGCGCCCTGGCGGTAAAAAGTGGAACTAATATATGTAAGTTTAGGTGCATAATATGAAAGAATGGTCAAAGGGGTGTCGGCAAAAAATGGAAAAGTGCTCCCCTGGTGAAAAGGGCGGAAGTTAGGAAATTTGCTTAAAATACACAAGTTAGAGAAGGAGTAAATAATATAAGACTTTTTGAAATTTTATGATTTGCCGTGTGGTTTGAGGTATTCAGCTATACGCATGCAAAAAATCATGTCTCCAACTTAATTATTGGCTCTCTTAGAACGAATTCCTTAATTACATATGTGGTAGCTCAAAGGGTTAAACGTAAGACTTTTTCAAGATTTTATGATTTGTCGCCTGGCCTCAGATGTTCTGCTATAAGTATGCAAAATTTCAAATCTCCAATTTAATAAGGGGCTCAGTTAGAAAGAATTGCTCATAATACGCATGTGGGAGCCGAAAGGGTTAAATGTATGACTTTTTCAAATTTTTATGATTTGTCGCATAATGGTTTTCAGCTATAAGTAAGCAAAATTTCACGCCTCCAACCCAAATAGGGTGTCTCTTAGAAAGAATTGTTTAAAATACACATGTGGGAGCCCAAATGCTTAAAAGTAGGACTTTTTCAAACTTTTATGGTTTGTCATTTGATGTAAGGTGTTCAGCTATAAGTATGCAAAATTTGACGCCTCCAACCTAATTAGGGTCTGACGTAGAAATAATTTTTTTAAAATACACACGCGGGAGCCCAATGGGTTAAATGTACGAGTATTTCAAAATTTTATGATTTGTCGTATGATGCGTGGTGTTCAGCTATATGTATTCAAAATTTCAAGTCTCCAACATGTATAGTGTCTGAGAACGAGCTCTGTGACAGACGAACAAAAAGACAGACAGAGGAGCGAGACGAATAGGGTTTCGTCAGATGAACGAAACCCTAAAAAAGCGCATATCATAATTAAAAATACATTTCGAGCAATCATTACTAATATACAGTAATTCGGACACAATACAGTACCTGAAATCTTTTCAAATACACCGCAAACAATTTCCCCTATACCATTAGGAACGGAATTCTTTTGTGTGACCCTGTAAATGAACAATAACTATTCATTGCTCCGCATATTCAACAGAAGGCATATTTTAGTGGGCTTCATAAATGAATATCAATTTTACTATGTTTGAAAGAGTGTAACACCATTAAAAATCATTTGGAACGATTTTTTCCCATTGGCCGTAATGTAACGGAAAACTTTTGACTGTCCCTGTAAATGAACTAAACATGCTACAAACGTCCTTTAAAATAGGGAACGTGCTATGGTAGAGTTCACTACCATCCAAAAATTTTAGAACGATCTGAGCATATTTACGAGAGTTAGAGCGTGGACAGACGGACAGACGGACGGACAAACCGAAGTCATAAGCACTTTTCAACTTTGTTGGAAAGTGTTAAAAAAGAAAGGTGATGAATTCCAGTCATCATTTATGTTGTGCTCCAGACGTGAGGTCGCGACTTGATATAGAGGTTGAACCAAGTTGTTTCCTTCTTCACTTTGCAGTGAGTAGATCAATATTAAAATGATCTTGTTGGGCTTTTTCAGAATCGAAAATTTGTAAATAAGCATTTTGCAAGCTAGGTGTTAGGCAAAAAATATTAAAATTAATATTGCGCTGTGAAAGTGCTCAAATATACAGAAGTAACTTCTTTTAGATAGTATACATAGTTTGAAAACTTGGGTTTAGCGGGAACCCCAGAAGAAAATCCACTTTTGGCGCAGAATGCAGTTAATATAGTAATGCAAGATTTTAATTAACTTAAAAATATAAGAAAATAAGTAATTATGTTTTTATATGGTATTTAAAATTGGTACTTTTCGGTTAGCCGGGCGCCAGAGTTATATATACATACATATATGTATCCATGCATACATACATATATATACATACACATATATATATATATATATATATATATATATATATATATATATATATATATATATATATATACATATATACATATATTGTATATATATATGCACACAGATTTATATATATATGTGTAAATATATATGTATATATGCATACTTGTATATATATACATATATACGTATATATAACACTGGTACCCGGCTAACCGAAAAGTACCATAAAATTATATAGATATGTTGTTTTCCATACATATTTTTAAATTGTGTTCAATAAAAAAAAAAAAAAAAAAAAAAAAAAAATAAATAAATAAATAAATAAAAAAAATCTATTAATTGATCTTGAAAACTTATGTAGAAATGTATTGATAGAAGAATAGTTTAATGCAATATATTCACATATATATATATTTTTTTCTATTATTTTACCAACATACAGTATCCTCTCACTTAAACGTCAGTGCTAGGGGCTGACGAAAAAAGACACATAAACGAGAAAGACGCATAAAAGAAATTCAAGTAAAAATTAAATTTGAAATAACTGTTAAGACAATATTAATCTTTAAATGATTAAATAACATGCAGAATAATAATAATAAAATATTATTCACTTGGATTATTAATGATTTACTAATTCAAATTTAAAATATTTACATCTCAAAATTTTAATTTCATACATTATTTTTTAAATATTCTAAAATCGAAGTTTTTTTATGAGCTTGATGTCAGTTACAAAAATATCTTTTTCAACTTCTTTTAAACAAGAATATGTAGAACCAGATGCAGCAATTCGTTGAATGTAGTAACGAAGGTTTTTCAAGGCCATCTATTGCCTTTTAAAAAGACGGCGAATGTGTTTCTACATTTCCTTCGTTATCTGATTAATCCGCATTTGCGTCGTCTTGAATTTCCTCGACTATTTATTGTATGTCCCTCATTTCTGCCGCTGTTACATTTTCTTCGAAATCGAAGAAATCGTTAAAATTAATTAATGCCCTAGGCACGACATTTCATTCTTCATCTAATAGTGGCTGATCTTTGGAAGAAGATCAGTCATTTTCAACATCCTTCAGAATTAATCATATTTTTAAAACATTTTTTTATGCATGTTTCACTGACACTTTTCCATGATGAACAGAGCATATTTATTGCAACAAACATGGACACTTTATTTAGATTATTTACTGCACATTTTATTTCAAGTGAAGAAAGAATTCTCCGAATCAAACATTTTCTGTAATTTACTTTCTTACAATGAATAATATAAGAACCCAAATCCAACGGCTGAAGTTTACTTGTATAGTTTGCAGGGAAGAAAACAACTTTTGTAGCGCTGAACTTTGAGAAGTCCGAAGGGCGAGCAGATCACTGATCAATTGATAAAATAATTTTTCGGTTACTCTTTTCCAGCTTTGCATAAAATTTCTGAAAAAATTTCAAAAAGTTGTTAGCATTCATCCACACTTAACTGCTATTATCGTATTCACATAGCATTTTTTTTGCGTTTTTGAAACAATGAGGATTTCTCGATTTTAAAATATTCATATGTGAAAATTTCTGAGAACCATCTACAGTAAAGTAGAATTGTCAGCCTTTATCTACGTTTTTTTTACCACCATAACACTCTTCGCCCTTGAAAGATAAAGTTTCATCCGATCATTTTAACCCTTAAATGCTTGATTTTTCAAAAATCATTGTAATAATCTTTTTCAGCTTTCATTTTTTTTTTAAATAAATCATGGGAAAAAATACTTAAAAAAATCATATTTTGTTTTCAGTATGGTTTACGGCTAAAAAACAGTTTGTTACTAAACGGCAATACTGGTCTTTAATTGGAAAAATAATTTTACTTCTTAAAATTCTATAATATTAAACACACAAGAATTTTAGGAACTATAATAAGAAATAAATTTTATTTGCTCACTGCAGAACAAAATAGGGCATTTCGCAAACTTCCAAACAAAACAAAAAGAACAATTAGAAACAATTGAAAAAATAAATCAGTCTTTATTCTTAACACATTCACGCCGGCTCGGTGGGTGACAGTCGACTGTCTCAGAGTTTTCAAGTCTCCGGCTTTTTGCGCACCACTATTATTTTAGAGAAAATATTGTTCCTTTAAATCGCTCAATTGTTATAATTAAATAAAATAACATTTTCTGTATTAAAATACTGGTACCCAAACAGCCAAAGACTTGGCAGCTCTGAGACAGTCGAGTGTGACCCACCGCGCCGGCGTGAACGCGTTAAACAGCACAAGTGTTGTCATCTACATGTTGAAAATCGATTTAATAATATTTTCAGAATGTATTTTATTGGCAACATTAGGTATTTTAGCTTCAATATTATTCTAATTGTATTTTAGAGCCTAAATTGCGTATGTTGCCGAGAAGCAACACCCGGCATTTAAGGGTTAAAAAAGAGCTCTATTTTATCGCAATTAAAGATGCCACAAGGCCTATAATATTTCAATGAAGTTGGTAGATCACTTAACTCCTCTTCAACATTATCTTCATTAGCGTTTCCACTTTCACCACTTTAAACGTGCATAGCTTATCCATGACTATTTTTAACTTTCTATATCTATCCTTGGGATGCAGAGAAATTTTCTATTCAAACATTCTGTGCTAATTCAGTTCTCTTTTCTCTTAATTACTAACAATTGACTGGTATATTGGGGGCACGAGCTTCTCTAAGCCAATGTAATTAAGCTTTCTTGGAATGAATTCCACATTCTTTGTTAGCTGCCTTAATTGCATCTTTGTTTTTCAAAATGTCTTTTCAAGTTGTAACAGGAAGGGACATCTCTTTGAACCTTTTAATAAACTCCATATTAAAAGAAATTCGTAATTTTGTTGGCTTACTCATTTTCAAAAAAAAAAAAAAAAAAAAGCAATTTAACAAATTACAACGACCATTTGGAAAATGATTTTTCAAAGACTAAAATTTAAGAAATAAAAATTCGCGCGGAGTTGAACATACATTACGTACGCCATGAATTAAACATTAATAATGTTATTACATGTAAAAATTGCAAGCGACAAAAATCGCCTGCGACTCGTCAGATTTCCTTAAACTTACGTATTATCTACCTGAAACTTACGTATGATCCAAGTATTTCATTGGCTGTTCGGGAAAAGGCTTTTCCATCGTCCAAGAAATCTGACAACCAATTTTAAATGAAATTTCATTCTTAAACTTCTAAATATCTCACAATATTACCTTTTACACCGTCGTATAGAGAACAATATGTACTTTTAAATGCAATTTGTTTGAAAACTGTAACTCCATTTGTTTCCGAGTTATTAATTTTTTTGTAGTTTTTATTACTTTTTTGTCATAGTGGCAACAGACATCTCTGTTGAAAGGAAAGAAAATACAGATTACTGTATAGACCAATCAGAAAATGAATAAAATGCGGATTCGACCAATAAAAAGCTTCAGATATGCTTTTGATTTCCTACCCTGACGAAGACAATAACCATTTTTACAAATGGTAATTAAAAAAAAAAAAAAAAAAAAAAAAAAAAAAAAAAAAAAAAAAAAAAAAAAAATCCGAGCGAGACAGAAATTTAAGAACAAAAAAAGATTTATAATATGCGCAGACTAATAAAACAGATTTCAATTGCTTCATTTCTATAAACAAAAGCCCCTTCCGCCTTCCCTCTAATCTACAAATAGCAGGAACGAAGGAGTGTGGCCAAGGAATGCAGCTTCCAATTATTGTTCAGGGAAGAAAAGCGAAAGACAAACCAATTTTTACAAGATTTTTTTTTTTTTTTTTTTTTTTTTTTTTTCTTATGGACACAAATGCAAAATAGGAAGAAAGTTTAATGGAAACTTGAAAATTCTCAAACTCATAAATGAGAGATGCACTTAACATTACGATGTATCTCTCTATTCTAAAAAAAGAAAAAAAGTAACTAATGTTGTCACAGCCGCCGACGCCGGTTTTGGTTTTTTGTGACCGGATGTTTTTCTTCGTTAATATTAAGAAACATGTTGCATACAAAAATATGAAAATCGGTGGAATTATAGAGAAATGGTTGATAAACACGCTGATGCAGACAGTTTTCAATTCGAAGAATTATTTTAAGATATATTTAATTCTAAATTTGGACAAAATCGTTCCATTAAAAAAGTTTTATAGGAGCAAAAACTATACATGTGAATTTAATCATTTTTAGATCATTTTTTGACATTCGCACGGTAATATTAAACCTATGGGAGCGTACTTAACAAATATCTCGCTTGCATTTTATTACTTTTAAATAATAAAAAAAAAAATCATGGGATACCTGAGATCAATATCTAATGTTGTGCTTTTGTATTTTTTCGGGTTTGGATGCCTTTTTTTTCTTTCTTTATATATATATATATATATATATATATATATATATATTCAGGCACTTTCATTTTTGGAGAACTGTTTGGAACCCCGTTCTGAAATTTAAAGTATACTGTTTGAGCTTTAAAGAAACTAATAGATAATCTTAAAGTTTTATATATTTTTGCATGCTAAAATGTTATAATCTCTTCTTATTGAAATAAATAGAAAAAAAATGACAATATTTTTTAAAACTAATCTTTTAAATATTTTTATGAAACTAGTGACCTCAAATATTTTACTGACAGAATTTTAAAATTTTACAAGAGATAAATGCATAACATTAGTTAGTGAAATAATATGTTGTCATTTTTATTGTAGCTATTTTATAAGGAAAAATTATTTTCTTGCATAAAAATATTTATTTTTTGAGTCCCCCCTTTTATATGGAACTACAATCCGATGTTTGCTATCTTTAAAACAGTAAAACATTAAAACATATGTTATCAATAATTGGTAAATAAAATATACCATTGTAGTGTGTTGATACCTGGAAAAATATGTATGTATTATAAAAATTACAAAATTATAAAAATCATTAAAATTAAACAAGAAATCTTTCTTAATTGAAACTATCGTGCCAATAAGTTACTTAAAAATTGAAGTATTCATTTAAACAATGCTTTGAAGTTAATATTGTATACACTTAAATTTACTGTCTAAATATGAAAATTGTCTAATTCATCTGCACTCTGTCCTTTCTTTAAAAAATTCTATAAATTTATTGAATATAAAACGTCTGTTGAGAGGAAAATAAAGACGTGAGTGTGCAAATAATATATAGTTTACTGCTACCAATTTTTATAAGTCGATATACAAATAAATTTTTTTTAAAGATTAGTTTTAAAAAATATTGTCAAACTTTTTCCCACTTATATGCATAAATATAACAAGAGATTATATCATTTTAGCATGTAAAAATATACAAAACTTTAAGATTATATATTAATTGTTTTAAAGCTCAAACAGGATACTTGAAATTTCAGAACGGGATTCCAAACAGTTTTCAAAAAATGAAAGTGAATACTAGAAAAAGAAAAATGCAACTAAACCCTAAAACTACAAAAGTACAACAATGGATATTAATCTCAGGTATCACATGATTTTTTTTTTTTTTTTAAGTAATAAAATTCAAGCGAGATATTTGTCAAGAACGCTTCCATAGATTTAATATTACCTTGCGGAATTTCTTCGTGTGACTAATTTAGTCTCGTTATTCATATAACTGTGACTAAACGTTTCAATACTACAACTATCGTAAAATCTTTCTAAATGAAATCTGTATTTACGGAATCCTGTCTTTAAAGAAAAAAAATAGTATATATTTTCAAGACAAAGAATATGAAAAATTATAACTGCTAAGATGGAAATCTGTTTAAAGCGGAATATATTTCGGTTCCCTTTTCAAGGTTTTAATGAATCAATATTTGTCAAAGCTGATTACGTAGTTCAGCATTATATATTGAATGATTACACACTTAAAATTTTCAAAATCCGGTAATCCGATTTATTGAAATTCTCGTGGTAAATTTTCTTTTTAAAGGGGCGAAGGGATCCATGTATGCCACGGGTGCAAAAAAGGCTAGTTTTAGCAATGAGACACATATTTTACTACTGCCAATATACTAAATTTGACATACACGATTAAATCCGTGAGAAACTTTTGAATAATCGGTGCAGAACGACGTTTTTCACGGTTTTTAAGAAAATTGAAAAAATTGTCCTATTTTTGAAATGGCGTACTGCGCTTGCTATTGGGTGTATAAAAAAAGTTGTAAGTATGAGATTTGTAGAGAATTTTATCTTCTTTAATATTGTAATTGACAAATAATATGCTACGGCAACGGGTCTCGAGATATTTAAAAAAAATCAAAAAATGTCCCAATTTTTTCTTGTTTTTAGGCAGAGAAAATTTAGTATTAAGAAATTTTGTTAGAAAATTTGTTTTTTCAATGTTGGCATCATTATAAAGAATACAGATAAAAAATCTTCTACCCGACCTTTTGCAAGTTAAAATGTACATTTCCCCTGGACTATTAACATTTAAAAGAATTATGGCTCTTATGTATGCATATTTTTAAACATTATAATAAGTTGAAACACGATATAGCCACTGTGATAAAGTGCATTAGAGTGAAGCTTTTTTGTTGGTGTTTTTCATATGCCCCTTTGTTCTTTTCAGCTATAACTGATATCAGCCACAGACTGCACATTTGTTTAGGAACATTGAGCAACTTTTATATACCAACCGTTTCACTGAATGCATTTGATCCAATCATATTTTTCAAAGGTTTTATAGCACTTTGCTTGACACTCTGGACATTGATTCTCATTGACTTAAAAAAAAATCCTCATCTTCTGAATCTTGGTAGGAAATTTAGTTCGTTATCTTTTCGAAGCAGATCAAATTAGCGTATTTTTAGAGTCTGCGATGCCTTGGTGGAGGTTGGGGAGCATAGCTCGCAGTGGGAAGGAGACCCTAGTTATCGAAAACTATAATATATACTACAGATATATACATTTATTAAATTATTTATAACTGGATTTAACATCGACATTTTAACAATGTTTAAAATTAATATTTATTAACCAATTATTTATAAGGATAATAAGGTTTATTTATCAGGCAGAATACAAATAGAAACCTTTCAAATTATGTTCATATTAGATTTTAATATTTCATTAAGTCATTTTAAACATTTAGAAAATTTATGATTTTAAGCAATGCATTTTTTTTAAACAGTTGATGAAAATCACGATTTAATAACTGATTGAAATTATTTAATTAAAATCCTTGACAAGTTAATATCCAAGAGTAATTTAAACAATGAAGGAACAACACAGGTATTTTACCGCAACGGAAATTAAGCATCATCTTACCCCTTGTACAACACGGCGTCTCACCCCAAGTTACCCTATAATCCCGTATAAAGGAAATTAACGAAAAAAAAAATCTATGAAGTAAAATATAAAGAGATTAAGCGATTTTAAGTAATAAAATAGGAATTCACCAGAAAAAAAATCTCAAGAATGTTATGTAATATTTCGATTTTGTGTTATATTTTCCATTTTTCTTGTATAAGTATTTTTTCCCAAGAAAAAAATTCTAAATATGTGTAAGTATAGATTAAATAAAATTAACAGTTTTTCATGCCTCTGATTAGGTGTTAAATAAAGCTTACGAAGTATGTTTTTTTATATTTCAAATAATGCATAAATAATAAAGGATACGAATAAGTACAATTGTGCTTCTTTTAATATATTTTATTATTTTACTGCTTGGAAACATACATTTGGATACATTTGGATGATGTCGAGTAAGATAGAAGTTACTCAGTGTTAATGTTTTATTCACTATTTTTATATCTGTATAATTTAGAATTTACATTGTACAGCGATAACGCTTTTGTTTAAACTTACTGGTAATAATGAAATTGATTGCTCTTAACTACGTATCTTATTTGAGTTTAATGTAAATTTGTATAAAGCGTGTGCCATTTTAACCCATAGGTATAGGCAACTTGCCCCGTGACGGGGTAAGTTGGCGCACAATTTTCTTTTTACTTTAGGCTTCCGCTAAACATAAACTACAAAAGTTACAAACTCAAAACTCCTGGTATTTATAGCCCAATGCGTGTTCTTTAAAAGTACAGTTAAAGTTTCATAAAAACTTAAACAAAAAATTAATAAAAATCAATAACTAAAAACTGCGCCTACTAGCCCAGGTCTCCCCTACACTGTAAAAAAAAAAAAAAAAAAAATGGTAACGTTCCATGTAAAATCCAGGAACGTTTCGCCTTTTCTCAGGTTTTAAGAATAATTTAGCTCTTTCCTGTGAAATACTTGTTTTCTTGTCTGAAACGTTCCTGAACAAAAGTTGGAAACAGCAAAACGCTGCGGCCGCCATTTATTATTTTTTTGCTATAATCCGTTGCTCGCGCGCGAGTGTCGAAAACGAATTCCTTAAATGAATATAAAAAAATCAATATGGAATGCAAATAAATCAATAGACGACATAATCCTTTACGTCTCTATTGCCAAGACCATTCAGATGAAGATACAATACCTCTGTGACATCGCTAAGAGATTATCTCTCGTACTTGTCTGTGGAATGTTTAACGAGCAGACCGTGTAAAAAAAATACACCTATTATTTGGATCTCTATTAACCAGGGGACCATCAAACATGATTCTCACCGATTTTGATTAATTTAAAGTATGTTTTAGAGTTCTTATCTCTAATTATTCCTGTGAAAGGATTTCTTCAAATGGGCCTTAGATTTTAAGAAATTAGATGCCGAGGTTTAGCATACGTTTCAAACACCCATTAGATTGCAGCTCTCAATGTGTCTTTCGTGGTGTGGAATCAGAAGGCCCGCACGCCACCCGTACGGACCGAGTTCGATGCTACCTCTTGAATTTTTTTTCTTTTTTAATTAATTTTATATTTTAACACTTTACAATTTGATTTAAATTTGATATATATTTGACACTTTGAATTGCTGCAAATTTGATTTTTTTTTTTTCGGAAAAAATATACAATTACTTTTAGGATTTTTTTTTCATGAAAATTTATATGTATTTTATCTAACTTGTAATCTAGCATAATTACTGAAGAAAATCCAAAATATTTTATGTCTAGATTTTTTTTCTAATTATTATTTACATTTATATATTTTTATATTTTAAGCAAAGTTCAGAAACAATATATCATATATATATTTACTTTATTGAATTTTAACTGAAAATTTATTTTTTCGTGTAAATTATAAATAATAATTTTGATGTCAATTTCAAAATATTTTTTCATTCCAACAAATAATGATAATAAAGAGAAAATTGTCAACTGGAAATGTAAAAATCGTCTGAGGATCCCGCATGCTGTGAAATGTCAGTAATGTTTTGCTGTCAACAGAAATATTCCTGGTATTTCGCAGGAAACTTACTGGCATTTCTGTAGAATGTTTTTAACATATACAGTAAAGTTCCAGTCATTTTCAAGAAATGTTTCTTGGAAAAAATGGGCAACTCAGCTGCCCATTTTTTCCCAGGAACGTTGAGGAATTTTTTTTACAGTGTACCCTTACAGATTTTTTGATTTACGGCGCAAAAGTGTATATGTTAGATGAATTTTCCTGTTGCAGTTTCAGAAAATGTTCAAGGAATCCAAGTATCCCAGAAAAAGTTTAGTAACTTTACAGATTTTGTTTACAGTGCTATATAATCTTAACCCATTCACTCCGACAAAATAAAAAATAAATAGATTCTTGTTTTTTATTTTTTATTTTTTATTTTTTTATGGTAACAAGGCTGTCACGCTTTATTCTTCCGCAGCTACATTCAGTAAAATATCATACTTGCCTTATGACAATTTAACTAAAAAAAATTATTTATTAAGTGCCTATCAGTTAAAAAGAAAAATCAAATTTTCATATTTTACACGCATTATTTTATATTTATTTACTTTTTCTTTGATAAACAAGAGTATTTTAGATGATATCTTTATAAATATTAAAGACAAGAAAAAATAATATTGTTAAGGCTTTAATAAAGTGAGAAAAAACCTCTAAAATGCAACATAATAACGCAAAATCATTTTGAAAAAAAAATAATAAATAAACGTAATGTTTGATAAAATTTACATACATTGTTAATATTTGAACAAAAGAAAAAAAAGAAATTCATGAATGCAGAAATTTAAAATTATTATAAATTATTATATTTATAATAAAAATAAAATATAGAAATGATATCATCAATAAAATGCAATTTACCCAGGCATTGCAATTTATAAGAAAATGTTAGCACATAGGCAATATTAGTAGATAGCAAAGATTTAAACCTTTATAAATGTGTTTTCCCAAAAATTACAAAAAATATTTATCAACATTGTAACGTACAGTATTACAGCCTATGACGCATGCATTAATTTATATTTAAACTAATTGGTCGATTACATGCTTTAAAAAATTAGCAGCATTAAACAAATTTTCCGTAAATTAGTATCAAGCAATAATGGAATGAAATTTTGATTCGCCGAAATTATTCAATGTATGGGTAAGTAATAAAGATAATAATTTTGATAAATGTTATGTTTCATTAAATTTCAATTTTTAATCAATACAACTCCTACTAAATAATACAATGTGCTTAAAAACGGATTTAAAAAAAGTAATTTTTAGATTTTTACTACTGTACGTTCAATGCAGAGGGCTTTATACCTGGTTCTTATTTTGTTTAAACTTTGTTTAGATTTTAGTTCAGTTGTTATGTTATTGCGGTGTGTGTTTTATAATATTATGAACTCAGATTTTAATCTTTTTAAAATAGTTAACAGAAAAAAGCTTTAGTTGCGATAGATCTGAGTAAAATCTAGCATTTTCACCGCAGGGGCAAACCCCAACCTCACTCATATAAAACAAATTTCCTACTTCTATAAGAAAACATTTCTTCGTTTAAATGAAGCAAAGATTTATATTTAAATATACTGGCGAAAATTTGTTTGAAAAGTAATCTTGCCACAGTAAAAGTTTACATACATCAAGAGGGGTAAAGCAAAGGTGTAAATGGTAGGGAAATAGGAAATCCGAGAGCATAAAAGCGAGGTTATAGTTTAGTTTCATGTCGATTGCTTTTCTTAAGAAAAAGCTCTGCACATTACCACAGAAAATAAAATATCCCCTACAGTAGTTATCTGAAAAACTACCTATTTTTAATAGTGTGTACTTGATAATAAAAGAAATTATTATATTAATTTTAAAATTAATGAAAATGAAATTTAATTTCTTTATTTAAAATTAATAATTTTTACGGCAACAAAAAGAAATTTTAATGTAATTTATAAAATGATAATTTATTATTTATGATTATTTATCATTAAATTTATATTTTTTAGTTCCCAAAGTTATTTTTGTGCGCACCACTTCGGGCTTGCATATTATATGCACTTGCATGTAGCATATTATAAGTGTGAGAATGTTACTTAAATTAATTTTCTGTAACAGGAAATTGCTTAAATAATAAAAAGAAACACTGTAACAAACTCTAAAATAAATAAATTCTTAATAAAAATAACTTTAATGTATGATCCAACGAGTACGCCATCTTCGATTCGACACATGGAAAAAACACTGTATTACTCGAGGCAATTCTTTTAAAAGTTTCAATCGAAGAACCTTCGAAATATTTGA
Organism: Maratus speciosus; assembly: GCA_963932465.1. NCBI lineage: Eukaryota > Metazoa > Arthropoda > Arachnida > Araneae > Salticidae > Maratus > Maratus speciosus. The sequence goes on from OZ010795.1 coordinate 424,740,706, forward strand.
ACATACGTACTATCCCCTTGTGTAAAAAGAAGAGCATTCAGTTTTTAACTTTTCCTATCGAAGAAGTGGATTGCCGTTAGTGACAAATCTCATGAATTTCATTCTTGATCCTCCGACTACAATAGCACTTTTACTAAAGAAATGAGATTCAATAACTGGAGGCACTGCGAATATATAAGTTAAATGAATGCACATAAATAAATATATTTCAGAAAAGTAATATTATACTTCGAAGTATTTATTAGTTTATAGAAATGTATTTATACAGAAAAACTGTATCTTTTTTCATAATATGTCAGGGAAATTTACTGTTCTTTTACTGTTTTTTTTTTCTTTTTTTGTAATTTATATGGTATCACATTTCCTTTCTTAAATAATAGAAATTCTATTCAATGCAATATGAAAATTTTATGTTCTGCAAAAGAAAGGTAAAACGTAGTTTAATAACTGTATAGTATATATCTCATTTTTAAGTATTATTTTATTTTATATGAAACAGAATTATTGCATTTAAACCAACGCGACATTTATTATTATTATTTTTTTTTATTTAAGGAACTAACTATAATGAATGCTTTATAATAAATATAAATAAAATTATTATAAATAATATCCCTAATTATAATAAATATAAAATACATAAGGAATTTTTTTTTTGTGTGTGTTTAATTATAATGAGAACGTTAAAATCTCTCTTTTCAGCTTAATTTCGAAGTTTGCTTATAGGATATTTGCAAAACTTTATAAAATAGATTTTTGATTTGTTTTCTTATTTATTTTATTTGAATTTGAAATAGCATGAATTAAAATATGATTAAATTATATAAAATTAGTGAAATACAAAAGGTGGTTTTTTTTTTTTTTTTTTTTTTTTTTTTTTTACTAAAAAGATAAAAAAAAATCTTAATGTAACAAAATATTTTTAATATAAATTATATAGTTGTTATACATTATTCGATAGATTGGTTATTCAACAGTTTTTTTTTACTGACACTATGTCAAAAGTATGACAAACTGCACTAGAAAAATAAATAGATAAAGCGCTTTACATTATTCGGTTATATCTGATATTAATGACACAAAATCTGATAATGCATTTTATTCTTAAGAAAAGAGGTCAAGTTATACATCAATTATGTAAAGAAATAATCATTTATAGTATAGTTAAAGGATATTTTCTTTTCAGCGCAAATTTACCACTTTTACGCTAACAGTAAAAATAGCTGTTTTCATTATATTAACTGTTTTCACTAAGTTAACTATATTAACTTATAATTTTCAATTTATTTATCTAATAATAATTTTAATTTAAAAAAAAGTTCAGATTTTTTTTAACTTTTAAAAGGTATAAAATTAAATTTATTACTTTAGAGAGAAAATAAAAGAAAAGATGACCAACTTCATTATATTTTATACAATAACATTGCCTGAAGTATTTCTAAATAAATTAATTTTTTAAATTAAAAATTTTTAATTCATAACAAAGAAAATACATTTAGAGCAAATAGTTTGTTGTTGTAATAGTCTAAATTTCAGATATTATCCTAAATTACCCTAAATTTCAGATCTTATAATTTTCAATTTATTTATCTAAATCAACAAAACAGCAAATATCTCTAAACATCTTATTAAATATAATTTTAAGTATGAATGTCTATACGTAAATATTGAAAAAAAAAAAGAAAGAACAAACAGATGCTTTTAAATTGTCAGTTTACATTTACAGTAATTGCCCTGCTATCTGTAAGTTTTTAAGCGTTTTAAGTTTACTGATTTGCAAATAATAATGCATTCTCACCAAAGAACATTTCTTGGAAAGTATTTTTCCCCCTATTCCTTCGACTGTCCATTTACAAATGATGTCCTTGAAACGTGAAGAACTATTTTGAGCGGGAGGCAGATAAGATACTGCAGCACATTGGACAGATTTATTCACGTGACACACACCCCCTATCAACACTGCAGGGGGTATCTATACAGCGGAAACGAACAATAACAACTCAGTAAAAAGATTCATTTTTCATTACCTCCCGATTGCCGGCCGATTACATGCATAAGAATACTTTTCCGATTAATTGACTTGTAATAAGTATACAATTTCCTGCCGAAGTTTTTTCACGATATTATCTAGATTAATCGGTAGATTTTGTTCAGACGATATTATGTGAAGCTCTCCTTTCAACTACTGATCATTTCCCGACAATTCTGGTATTAGGCCGAAATTAAGCCGATATCTCTTGCTATTGGGGTTGTTTATTAAATTTCAAAAGCTGGGAGGGGGGAAGGGCTGTGTCACCGCCACCTGAATTAAACACTATCCATTGAACACGTTTGAGATAATTTTTTTTAATTCAATACTGCCTTCGTCCATTTGTTTTAGATAAAATCTAAAACAAAAAAACTGAAAATAAATTTAAATTTCAATAACCCCTCCCCCCCCCCCCGTTTAGATAAAATTTTAACACATAAAAAAAAAAAAACTGAAAATTAATTTCCATGAAGGATTTTTCTGAAAAAGATCCTCCCCTCCACTTCCCCATCCTAAAATTCTTAGCTGTTCATTATCTTAGTGTTTAATTATACAAAAAAAAAAAAAAAAAAAAAAAAAAAAAAATCCATGCTTTTCAAAAAGAGAATTTAGTCAGTTAAATTTCAAAATTCAAGGAGCACAATTTCATTTAAGAAATAAGTTCATAACAATCGAATTGAAAATATGTACAATTGATCCCCCCCCCCCCTCCAATAAGGACTAAATTTTGAAAACCTTAACCCCCACCTGAAATTGATAAATTCTATTCTAAATATACTTCAAAATCTTTTATTTTTCTGCAACAAATAATTATGACCATATTGAAACCATTCATTAAGCAAAGAAAATTCCACTAATAAATTATAATAATTAAGTCATTTTCTAATTATCCATTAAACATAGAAAAAAACCCTAATAATAAATTAACATTATTAATTTAAACTTAGAGAATAACAGCATCAATAAATTCATCCTTATCTTATAAAAATATCAACACACAGCAGATTCAGCTCTACACCCATTACCTGCATTTAAAACCGTTTCCAAACACGCCCCCAGTAGCGAAGTCAGTAGAGCATCGAGTTCCCAAACCGGAGTTAGTGAGTTCTGCCCTTCTCAGAGGAAAAGAAAATCCGATATAAGTTTCTTCTTCTAAAAATGTAGGTACTTCAAAAATTCTCCAAAGATGGCGCCACCAACGACTTTTTTTGTTTAACTGGGATAATATCAAAAAATAAAAGCAAGTTATGCTAGAAAGGTAATGCTAGCATAGCAAAAATTAAAAGCAAGTGAAGCTAGAAATGTAATGCCAGCTTAGCAAAACTTAAAAGCAAATTATGCTAGAGAAGCAACTGATGATAAAAATGTAGTGCTAGAATAGCAACAAAAAAAAAAGTATCTGTTGCTTGTGAATTACTGCTAGAAAAGCAGAAATTACAAGCAACTGGTGATCTTGATTGCTGCTAGGCCAGCAACATATTCAAGCAACACAAGCTGGATTTTGTATGCTAGTCAAGTAACAAAAAACGGCCCAAAAGACACCATGACTTGTTGGAAATTCTGCTGGAACCAGCAAATATGTAATGCTGGTTTATGCTATTTTACTTGCTGGGTTATAGCACTTGGTGCTTGTCTAGCAAACAAGTACCAGCATGAATTTCGACCTGGGTATGTAAGAAGTTCCTAATTTCCATTTCTGGAAAACGGTTCTAACGATTTTCTTTAAATTCATATATAATAGAAATATGTTTTATGTGGAGTGAATAAGATAACATTTGTTTCCGGGAAAACTCTAATTTTCTTTTTAATTCACTTTTATTTTCCTCCGAAAAAGATCTTATTAAAATTAATATATAATATGATTCTATTTTAGATGAACCGAATAAGATCATTTTTGTTTCCAAGAAGACTCTTATTCGTTTTATAATAAGCATGAAAAATCGGACTATGTTTTTCCACTATTTATGGGAATTTCACCGAAAATGTGCCTATTGTATTCATGCGCTTAATTTATTCTGACCAACGCTTAGTGAAAAGTTCACGAGCCTTCCGTAGCTCAGTCGGTTAAGTGCGTGCCTCGCAATACATAGGTTGCGAGGTCTGTCCTCTTTGAAGCAGCAAGCACTTTTTTTTTATCAAAGTAAATTTGATTTTGTTTCTATAAAAATATATTTATTTATTTTGATTTTTTTCTTTAAGAGTTTCACATATCACTATTTCGTGACAATTTTTCAGACAATAAAAATACTGTAAAATCTGTCTAAGGCGGACTCTGTGTACGCCGGAAATGTACTTACCGCGGAAAGACTTTCATGTCCCGGCAAATCCATTCAAAATAACATTAATACGTGCCCCATAAGCCGGAATTTGCCTAACGCGGAAACGGAAAGGTTTTAAGGTCCGCCGAAAGCCAATTTTTACATAAGACGGTTGGTTTATTTGGTTAATTTTTGACGGCCGATTATCTACACTAGGGATATAGGCCCGAGGGGGGAGTGCCCTTCGTGGGGGTCTTTCTAAGGGAACCTAACCCGTATTTGCACATGGAAATCCATGGATCGAATTTACATAAGACGGAAAAAATAATATTTTTAGTACCGAAAAGCATTTGGTAAAGGGAACTTTAAAACTGATAGATAGATCAAATACATATAATAAATAAATACATATAAAATACAATATAAATAAAAGCACATTTTTATGCATTCATTTGTTTACAGAGAGAGAATTTTAATTTTGAAATTTTTCAGATTTAATGATAAGGAAAAGAAAATACGCAGTTTCTATTTGTTCAATCTACAACAGTTTCTTTGTATTTACAATTTTTAACACAAATAAATTTTTGTTTTTCTACGGTACCTAAATTTAAATTATGCGTTTTTATTTTTTCCATATACTTATAATAAAAAAAGAAAAAAACAGGCCGTAATTCTTCCATTACCTTTATAATAATAATAATATTAAATACGTGTTGTTATTCTAACTGTAAATGGAAGACTACGAGATTTTTAAAAAATGTCATGCATTCAAAATTTTGCAAAAAAATGCAAATAAATTGCAGTTTTATACTTTATCTTTGGGGGAGGGAGAGGGGGCTCAAACAAAGGTTTATTAAACCATATCTTTCAATCAAAAGAGCATAAAATGTAAAATTTGTCATGTAAATTAATTTTTTTAAATATATTTAAATTATTTTTTAGTTTCAGAACAACAACAACGAAAAAAATATACCTTGCAAATGTCCCATGTATTCACAGAAAAAATTAAACTAAATAAAACCTGGAAATAAATAATTCAGTTGGCTAAATAAATTATTAAACCATTGCCTTGCATTAAAATAATTACAATGTACAAAATATAATTAAAATCTGTTTCTGAAATAATTTAAGTTGGTAGTTAAATACATCAATAATTAAATGATTTTCTGCATGGTATCGCCGTCTGTTAGCTAAATTCAGAATTAACAATAAAGGGGAAATGTATTCACAGAAAAAATTGAGTGAAATAAAAATTCAAATTAAATAATTCAGTTGGCTAACTAAATTATTAAACCGTTGCCTATCATTAAAAATTTCAAGGTACAAAATATACTAAAAATCTGTTTTTGAAGTAATTTAAGTTATTTGTTACATGGTTAATTAAATTCATCAATAATTAAATGCTTCTCTGCATGGTATCGCCATCTATTTGCTAAATTCAGCATTAACAATAAATGGGGGTGGGGGGGGATATTACAATAAAATTTTCTTTCAATAATGGGAGCAATAATAATGTATTTTATGCATTTTATACAGTTGTATCCAGTAAATCTAATATCCTACCACCCCAATACAACTAAAAATTGAACATTTACATTAAAGTAGCAATAAATGTTATGTCACATGTTAGTGTTTTGTTAGATGTTGATAGATTAAAAATTTACATGATGGAAAATTATTCCTTAAAAAATAAAAAATCAGTAATTTCCCAAATAAATTTTATTTGAAAGTATTTTTTTTGCTTACAATTTTATTGTATTTTAAATAAAAGGTTTTAAAGAGTAATATTTCTTTATATATTTTTTAAGAAAGTAAACTTTTTACATAGTAAGTTTTTACAAAGCTTTCTATATCTGCGAAATAAACCATAACCCCCCACATTTTGTATATTACTTCCATATGTTACTAAAAATTTCTTTAAAAAAAATCAAATAGCACAACACTCTTTACAATTGAAGTATGAGGTATGCTCTTTTGAGGGGGGTGGGGGGGTGGGGGGAGGGAATTAAAGGTGATTGGAAATCACGATTATGAGTTCCTATCATTAGTCTTTATTTTATTTTATTTTTTTATCTTTTTATTATTAACTTAAAAAAACGAATGATATCAATTAAAAAACCCTTAACGGGTTAAAAGTTTGTGACGCTGCACTTTATCTCATTGCTATAAGAATTTTAAATATGAAACTTAAAAATAATGATATCAAATTTTAAGTGACGCTATATTATTTATTTCATCATTTTATTTTTGTTTTATTTATAATTGCATGCGTAAGAATTATATTAAATTTAAAAGGACGTATAAAAATTTATTCCTTGATGCGTTATCATTCACATTTTTCATAAATTCAAACTATGAATTTTAAAAAATATGATATCAAAATTTAAGTGATGCCTTGATGTAGCCTTAAACAATTTGTTTTAAAATTCAATTTTAATTGTTTTCGATTTGGCAAAGTATATTTACACATCTAACCAAAACTTTTAATTTCCCAATACATTGTTAAAAATGCCACTTTCACTGAACCTGTACAATGCACTGTAATGTATTTATATGAATAAATTGATTTATCTTTTGTACCACGCTATCCAAAATCAAAAGTAAAATTTATGTAAGGGATTTCTTTGCGTCATTGTATCCAAAGTAAGCGAAATATATGCAAATGGATATTATGATGCAAATAAATCATTTACATAAATTTTACTTTTGATTTTGGATAGCGTGGCACAAAAGATGAATCAATTTATTCATATAAATACATTACAGTTCAGTGAAAGTGGTATTTTTAACAGTGTATTGGAAAATTAAAAGTTTTGGTTAGATGTGTAAACATATTTAGCCAAATCGAAAACAATTAAAATTGAATTTTAAAACAAATTGTTTAAGGCTACATCAAGGCAACACTTAAATTTTGATATCATATCTTTTAAAACTCATAGTTTAAATTTATGAAAAATGTGAATGATAACGCATCAATGAATAAATTTTTATACGTCCTTTTAATTTTAACATAATTCTTACGCATGCAATTATAAATAAAACAAAAATAAAATGATGAAATAAATAATATAGCGTCACTTAAAATTTGATATCATTATTTTTAAGTTCCATATTTAAAATTCTTATAGCAATGAGATAAAGTGCTGCGTCACAAACTTTTAACCCGTTAAGGGTTTTTTAATTGATAAAATATACAAATAATAATAATTTATCATTTAAAATTTTTTAAATGATTTATTTTTGTTTACTTACTACCTTTTCGCATTGGCAAGTGAAATCTTTGATTTGATTTTGTGCAAAATTGAAGTAAAAAGTTAGGGGGTCGACTTATACGCGGGTTTTTGATTTTTTCCAGAATTTGCATTCGAAAGTTTAGGTGTCTACTTATACGCCAGTCGAATTATACGCGAGTATATACGGTATTTAACTTTCTTTGATGACAATTTTTGCAAAGAAAAAAAAATACAAAATTTGAATGTGTGACACTAGATAACATATGTTATTTTGTAGATTAAATGAGAAACAAACATATGTTATTTTGTAGATTAAATGGAAAACAATAATATTTTTGAACTTAATAGAAAAAAAAAATGAAATTTTTATTTTACAGAGCTTACTAACAACATAATAAACAGTTTACAATTTTTCACCGAATAAATTTCAGAAATAACATATGTTTTTTATTTTTTTTTTATTTTTTTTTTTTAGTACGCCGTATTTAAAAAAATCAACTTTTTTTAATTTTAGTTTATAATTTATCTAAATTATACTGAAAAAAGATTATACTTGTTATTTATACTTTAAATTTCACACCATTAAAGCCTTGTTTTCAGATGCATATAATTAAACAAAATAAGACGAAATAAAATATAAATTATTTTAAAATTGACTATGAATCTCGTACAACAAAACAACAGAAATTTTTGAAGTGAAATTAAGATTAGTGTTCAAAATATATAATATAGTAAACTTTGAAATATTTACCTTTTTTATCCAATCTAAAAAACTAATCTAATATGTAGTCATCCTAAAACTAATTATTGTCCTTTGTTGCATTAGAAATTTATTAAAAAGAATTAATAAAAATTATATAAATAAATAAGAAATATATTCTTTTTAATAAATATCGGTTTAACTTCGCAAAAAAAAAAAAAAAAAAAAAAAAAAAAAAAAAAGCCATAAAATCTGTGACTTAAACAAAAAATTAAACAATAAGAAAAAAAAATCTCTGCCGGACCTGCCTACAGGCGGAGGTTGATTTCGAAGTTTAACTGCACAACCAAAAACTAAACCCTGATTAGATATAAATCCACTTTAACAGCTTTATCTGGCCGCTTTTCGCGAGTTTTTATTTCATTTTTATGTAATAGCTGGTTTCATCAGAATCATGTTAAGGCGGTATTCAAAAAAGAAAATACGTTTCCATGCTCAACAACTCGAAATTTTCTGGCACATTTTCAGATTCATTTTTAATAGAAAAAATAGGAAACTTGCTGACGTGATTTTGAAAAGATTTATATGCAAAATGTGTTTTTATTTTTCTTTCAGTTAATTGAAACTTGATTAATAAACAATTATTTTCTCAGTAGGGCAATATTTTTCGTTTCTAACACAATCGCTTCGGGAAATTCTGTTCAAAATGCCCACTTTGACATCATTTTTTGAAATATATTCTGCCACTATTAAAAAATTGATCATAACGATACATTATATAGTTTCTGAAGAAGAGAATCTATCAGTTAGATGCGTTTGAGAGCAAAAGTGAATTTAAAAATGAGTAAGAAAATAAGCAGTTTGGATTTGAATACACCCTTAATAAAATGATTTTTTTCTTCAACCGCTATGCATTTTTAATTTGTTTTTGCTGTAAGAATTGGTCCTATCAAAAACTTGTCTATATAAATGTTGAAGACAATATTAAGAAGATATAAGATAAATTCATGGGAATTTTATATAATGTGAATTGACGGAGTTATGGAAATTTTTCTTCTTCACCCCTTTTTTTAGGTGCGTTCGTAATTATATAAATACGTAGCACCTATAGTCGTCGTTCAGTCCGTCCGTCCGTCTGTCCGTCTGTCCGTCCGTCCGTCTGTCCGCATGTAACAGAGCAAAAACTACCCAACCGAATGGTCTGAAATTTCAAATATATGATTGTTGCAAAATTTTGTCGAGCCATTTCAAATTTTATGAAAATCGGATGTATAGTTTAATTACAGGGACAGTCAAAAGTTTTTCTTTACATTACGGCCAATGGGAAAAATTATTTAAAGTGCATTTTAATGATATTAGAGCCTTCCGAATGATCTGAAATTTTAAAGATATAACTGTTGCAAAAGTTTGTCGAGCCATTTCAAATTTTAGGAAAATCGGATGTATAGTTTAATTACAGGGACAGTCAAAAGTTTGTCTTTACATTACGGCCAATGGGAAAATTATTGCAAGTGCATTTTAATGATATTACAGCCTTCCGAATGATCTGAAATTTTAAAGATATAACTGTTGCAAAATTTTGTCGAGCCATTTCAAATTTTAGGAAAATCGGATGTATAGTTTAATTACAGGGACAGTCAAATTTTTTCTTTACATTACGGCCAATGGGAAAAATTATTGCAAGTGCATTTTAATGATATTAGAGCCTTCCGAATGATCTGAAATTTTAAAGATATAACTGTTGCAAAATTTTGTCGAGCCATTTCAAATTTTAGGAAAATCGGATGCATAGTTTAATTACAGGGACTGTCAAAAGTTTTTTTTTACATTACGGCCAATGGGAAAAATTATTGCAAGTGCATTTTAATGATATTACAGCCTTCCGAATGGTCTGAAATTTTAAAGATATAATTGTTGCAAAGTTTTGTTGAGCTATTTCAAATTTTAGGAAAATCGGATGTATAGTTTAATTACAGGGACAGTCGAAAGTGTTCCGTTACATTACGGGGAATGGGAAAAATTATTGCAAGTGCATTTTAATGATATTACAGCCTTCCGAATGATCTGAAATTTTAAAGATATAATTGTTGCAAAGTTTTGTTGAGCTATTTCAAATTTTAGGAAAATCGGATGTATAGTTTAATTACAGGGACAGTCAAAAGTGTTCCGTTACATTACGGGGAATGGGAAAAAATTATTGGAAGTGCATTTTAATGATGTATCAGACTATGCGCTTTATGAAGTGCAAAAAAGTATACATTCAGTACAATATGGGGTGCAAAAAATAATTATAAAACTAGTTATAGTACGAACGCACCTCATTTGCCACGTTTGACGAGCAATTTCCAACTTGTTGTTTTCGTTTTTATTTATTTTATTTTATTTTATTTATTTATTTTTTTTTTGCGATACGAATTGGCCCTATCAAAAACTTGTGAATATAAAAGTTGTAGATAATATTAAGGAGATGTATAATTAAACTAATTGGATTTGATATCTTGAAAATTGACGAAGTTAGAATTTTTTTTCTCCCAAAAACCCTATTTTTTGCGCCCCTTGAGCCCATTTTTAATTTTATCAAAATTCTGGGATACATAAATTTTTTACCCTATTTTTAGAAGTAATAAAAACTTTAAACTGATTTGATATGTACAAAAATTAAGAAGTTATGAGGGGTTTTTCGGTTTTCACAAAACCCCTCCCTATTTCCATCCCCTTGGTTCGATTTTACCCATTAACAAAATTGACCGAGATTTTATGTATCGGTTTGGAAGAGATTTGTGCAGAATTGTGGAAATTATCGTGTCCAGAAGATGTGATATATATATATATATATATATATATATATATATATATATATATATATATATATATATATATATATATATGTATATATATATATATATGTGTGTGTGTGTGTGTGTGTTGCATTCTAGCAGGCTTTATCGTTGAAAATGCCGTACTGGCTGTCACGATAGTAGCTGTGGATCACATGCAGCGATAATGGCGTAAAAGAAGTGGTCAGAACAGATAATTCGAATCTGTTATATTAGTAGAACCAGTTGCTGAAATGCAGTTGTCGAGTGAAAACAATGGAATGCATCGTTCCGTGAAGTTTCCCCAGAAGAAATTGGAACAACTCATAATCAACTAAGCAATTTCTTAGAACATCTTTCAAAAAGTGCAGTTTCCACCAAGATAATTAGCCATCGCTCCGTAGTAGTAATTAGGTTTAAACAAAGTTCCAGATATTCGAATAACAGGACGGTGACCAGGGGATGGATGAAAACTGGAAATACGACTCAAATCTGCTGAAACACAGCGAGTATCAACTTTTTGTTCCTCACGTGTAAGGATACAAATATGACGTAGATCGCGCTCTCAACCAATGAATAATTAAGAATGTCACGTCATATAAAGAGTGCGAACAGAGCACGCGGATGAATTTGGAGGAAAAAAGGATAACATCAGAAATACGCGGGAAAGGAAAAATGGAAGCTAAAAGAATAATCTCGAAAGAAAAAAGCGCGGGAATGGAATATTTAATTTAAGAATACTAAAAGCGTAATATTTAAGAGATTAAGACAAGTGAGACATTAAATTAAAGGGAATTTAACAGAGTTAACGATAGAGATTATTTAAGGATAAGGAAACCGCAGAATTAGATCTAATAATGTAACAAAATCCCTCCCCTCAAAAAATGAATGAACTAGTAGGTCCCAATGACCTGCGAGTTCATTGAGAGAAAGCAGATACTCGTAATCTTTGAAAATGTGTATAAATAAACGTAGTTGGTTACGATTACGTAAGTAAAATGAAACACCTGTCACTTTAATGTTCATATACTTTGTCAGTTAAAATAAACACAACTTATTTCCAATAAATTATCAAATAAAATAAAATAAAAAGAGTTATGCAATAACAAAGAATAAACATAAAATTTTTTCATCACAAAACAGAGATCATTTTTTAAAATGACTTACGTAATGCTGAATGCTGTCTTTATTGGGGATGGAACAACTTTTGTTGTTCTTTTTTATTTTAATGATGTTATAAGGTATCTGAATTTTGTTTCTTCCTGAAGACCGTCGAGTGAAATAAGGCTTTTTTGAACTTTTTAGTTGACATTCGATGATTCGAATTTGCGCTGACTAGATGTTTAATATGGCGTTCATGCTGCATAAATTCTGGAGTGGCGTTGAAGTCTCAAATCCTTGCCGGCAAATGTTGCATTCTAGCAACATTGGATTTTCTTTATCGTTGAAAATGCCGTACTAGCTGTCACGATAGTAGCTGTGAATCACATGCAGTGATAATGGCGTAAAAGAAGTGGTCAGAACAGATAATTCGAATCTGTTATGTTAGTAGAACCAATTGCTGAAATGCAGTTGTCGAGTGAAAACAATGGAATACATCGTTCCGCGAAGTTTCCCCTGGAGAAATTGAAACAACTCATAATCAACTAAACACTTTATTAGAACATCTTTCAAATAGTGTAGTCTCATCCAAGATAATTAGCCATCGCTCCGTAGTAGTAATTGGGTTTAAACAAAGTTCCAGATAATCGAATAACAGGACGGTGACCAGAAGATGGATGAAAACTGGAAATACGACTCAAATCTGCTGAAACACAGCGAGTATCAACTTTTTGTTCCTCACGTGTAAGGATACAAATATGACGTAGATCGCGCTCTCAACCAATGAATAATTAAGAATGTCACGTTATATAAAGAGTGCGAACAGAGCACGCGGATGAATTTGGAGGAAAAAGGATAACATCAGATATGCGCGGGAAAGGAAAAATTGAAGCTAAAAGAATAATCTCGAAAGAAAAAAGCGCGGGAATGGAACATTTAATTTTAGAATACTAAAAGCGTAATATTTAAGCGATTAAGACAAGTGAGACATTAAATTAAAGGCATTTAACAGAGTTAACGATGGAGATTATTTAAGGATAAAGAAATCGCGGAATTAGATCTAATAATGTAACACACACACACACACACACATATATATATATATATATATATATATATATATAATTTTTTTACTGGTGGTAGTTTTGGATTCTAGGGGTCATGATCGGTGTATATCTGCAAAAAAATTTCAGAAATTTCCAACATAGGAATGACGCCAATAGGTAGTATTTCATACGAAACCTACCTAACGTTGCTTTCGCAATGACAGAAAATTTAAAATTTATTAATGTTTCTTAATAAATTGAATATGAAGATAATTTTACTCTTCAAGAGAAAAGCAAATTACTTAAAAATTGATCTTAAGCAACTTTATTACAAAATTATTTTTCATTAATCTGTATATTACTGAACTTTACCAATGATATGAAATACTAAAATCGAGTTTACATTTTAATAAATGCGAGTGAATCTTTATTAAGATGTTATTCTTGTGTATTTAAACATTTAAACTGTCAAACCTGTTTTTCATTGGTTCCAATTTTTAATTAGTTATTTATCTTGAGAAGGAATTTCTTTTCCTTTAAGAGTTGATCGTGAATGTATCGCTAATAAAACGAACTTCTAATATGTTTTTTCAAGGTTTTTTTTTTTTTTTTTTTTTTTTTTTTTTTTTTTTTTTTTTTCAATTTGAAATAAAAATAATATTTTCCAGTTTACATGCAAGAAGTGCACATGCAATAAATAAAGTTACATGCAATAAATATTATTGCATAATAATATTGCATAAGTTACATGCAATAAATAAAGAAATAAATATTTGCATGTCCCAGTAGCAGCTTGAAATTGCAACATACTGATAAAAATTTCTCAGAAATAAAGTTGTTATATATATATTTTTTTACTATGTAAACAGTGTTAAATGTTTCAGTTGATTGTTTTATTATACATTGAAAGGATAATTCATCTAAATAAAAAATATATATATATATATATATATGCCAAAAAAAAAGTTTTCGCTAGATGAGTCTTTTACTCGCGACGTGTCTGGACACCTATCAAACTAGCTTCCGCTAAAGAGTCGGAATAAGTATACGAATAAAGGGCTGTAGACGAAAATAGTCCTCTCGCCGCGGCGGTTGCGACCACTCGCGACCCACTCGCCCACCCCCAACCGCCGACTGAGACCAATAATAAGTTCGACCCAGCAGGGGTCATTCGGTAGCTTCAGGGCCCCTGTCCTCCCTTCCCGCATTTCGGTGTCTTTAATTTGTGCAATTTCACTTTTAAATTTTTCCGGTTTCAATTTTCATATATATATATATTTTTTTTAAGGTGGCTTTCGCTAGACTGTCTTTTACTCGGGACGGGGCTGGGGACCTATGAACCTAGCTTCCGCCAAAGGGTCGAAATAAGTAGAAGAATAAAGGGCTGCAGACGAAAAGAGGCCGCTCGCCGGTTGAACCACCCGCCCGCACCCAACCGCCGACAGAGTCTAATAATAAGCTCGACGCAGCAGGAGTCGTTCGGTAGCGTCTTGTTCGCGGCTTGTGCCACAACACATATATTGATTCAGACACAGTTTATAAATATTAAATATAATTGATTTCATAAATTTTTATATACGAGTATCTAGAAAATAAAGATGTCTTAAGTTTTATAAATAATTTTGAAAGTAAAACTTAGAAAAATACACCAAGAGATTAAAATAACTAGTAAAAAGATCCGTATAAAAATTATTTCTTTAATGAATACATTTTAAATAACGAATGTTTTGGTCATAATACTTTGCTAATAATATTTTGCTTAAATTTAGTTATTATGCAATTTCAAATTATCTTAAATATCAGCTTTTAATAAATATGTGTTAAGTTTCGTATTTAAAAATTAAGTCTCAATACGGAAAGAAAAAAAAAAACAGTTTACTAAAAATCCCGTTATTGAAATGAAACGATAACAAAAAGGACATGTTAAAGACTTCGAATAACACAAAACATGTGTTCGTTCCTGCAAACATCATGTTCCAGTAAAAAGCATCATAATGTCTTTGACGTAAAGTTTTAATTATCATAAATTGTACTTTTTTTTCTTCCTGAACGACAGCTATCTGATTATGTATAATGTATAAAGTATGCAGACACTTTTTTATCCGATCTTTCTTATTCTGCGGCATATTATTTCCCTACTTTAATTTGAATTGTTTTTCGTCAGGGAGATATTATTGCTGTTTTATATAAAAAATATATATATAAATACAAAAATACAAATGATTATCTGCAATCCTGAACATATAAACTATAATTGAAGTTTTATTCTTTATATATTAAAAAATGAATAAAACGATATCTGCAATTCAAGCGACACAATGAAATAAAAATTTAGTAGACATTGAAATAGATGGAAATGTTTGTGGAACTGAGGCAGATTCTTCAGGCCCAATTTACCTTAAGTTCCACAAATAACATGCACAATTTCATCCTTGCATAGGCCATAACACGATAAAAAAATTCAAATTTGTACTACTGTATACAATAAATCTAGTACAAAGAAGCGAAAAAGAACAATAGATTTTAAAAATATATAAATAAATAAAATAAAATAAATAAAATGGATTAAATTAATTAGACCAATATTGGAGGTTTATTTTTATTTTTGTAACTATTGAGTTAGCGTCATGTCCTGCAGAAACATTTAACTTACAGAAATTATGACTTGAGTCATCCAAGTACGAGTAAAACATAAATATTAAAATAACGTGTATAATACGAAAGAATACGTGGAAAACTTAATAATGACGTTTCATAGACATTTCAATATAAGAATATTTTTTAGTTTGTTTTGAAAGTGACTCTGATAGAGTAGAAACATGTAAACAGTCGAATAAAATGATTTTTGTTGTTTTCAAAATTTCATTTACACCTTTTAGAAATTAAAATTTGAATTTATAGATATTTCTTCAAAAACACTTCTTAAAACACTCTATTTATTATTATTTTTTCAAAATGTCAAAAATCGAAAGATCACGCAGGCATTCACGACTTCAAAAATTGTAATTTATTTCACATTATTCATAGCTTATTGTGATGGGAATATTTTATGTATAACTTATTAAATAAGTGTATTCAAGACAAAGAAACAAAAACAAGTGTCTTGCATGCAAAACAAGCTAAGGTCTACTAATCACACTGAATGGTTAATAATAATCCTTTTTTTATATTTCCAAATTTATCGATAATCTATTAAAAAATTTAATTGAATACATTTCTTTTGTTACATAAGTATTTATTCATAATTATTCTATAATGTTGGTATTTTCAATCCCGCCAGTTACCAAATATCAATATTTTAAAAATATATACAATGGAATGAAGTGCACATTTATAAGAAAATACGGGCGTTTAATAGGTAAATGACTCACTTCATCACTTAGATTTCATTATTTAAAGGTAGTTATTTTTATTCAAATTTCGAAGTTCAGATTTTTCGACTATTGTTTTCAAACTTATAAACGCCGTTTAAGTATGAATTATTTAACAACGTACACTCGTGGAAAAAAAATAATAATAATGTAAACACCTCTTACTAACTCTGCAAAAAATTATCGTATAAGAAAGTTACTAGTACCACACGATTGGTAATAAAGTCTACTTTTAAATTATGTATATAAAATTTGCTTAGGGCGCCATCTACATGTTAAAACGAACCATAGTTTTGATTATACAATAGCAGCACACAATTCTGGCAGCATAAATGAACTTTACACCCTTCAATTAGCCTAAACACAAATGTGCATGCAATTAGTACCATAAGTTTCCGAGAAATTAATTATTTTAATACGAGCGTATTTTAGCGACTGTATCCCAATTGAAGTTCGGTACTCTATTGTTTACCAAGAAAGCCCCCTTCCTGATCAAGGCACCTTAAGCGCCACTCAAGCGGTCATTGAAGACTGCTAGATTTCAGGATAGAATAGAAAATTTCAAAATATCTAGTCGCTTCTATCATAGACGGCCCCTTTAACCATCATTTTGCCGTTTTGTAAGCATAATTTGAAAACTACTTGGAAGAAAAATGAGAAATTTTGGATTTCTATGAAGCAGAACTTAATAAATCTAAATCCATAAAAAAATTGTAGGTTGCAATTCATAATTCTTTTCGAATATTAATTTCACAATTCATAAATCATAACATAAAATTGTAAAAATTTCAAATTCAACGTATTTATGTTTGGGTATTTTAGTATTATTGGTACAAAAGAATTAGCACATTAGGTGTATAATTTAAGTAGATATTAAGGAAAATATGAAAATGTAATTTAACATAAGAAGCACTAAATTTTGAATGTTTATAATTCAAAAACTTATCTTTCAAATGACTTAAAATTTGGTGTCTAGGCATTTGAAATATCTTATTAAAATCGGGTATTGTCATTGAAACAAATGAAATTTGCGTTCGTTTTAGATAACACCCAAAAAATTTTTAAGATACATCATTTAAAAGTAGACTTTATTTCCAATCGTTCGGTACCAGTAACTTTCTTCTACGATAAATTGTTGAGGAGTTAGTAGTGTTTCTTTACTTTTTTTCCACGACTGTACATTATGTATAAATGAGATTCTATAAGGATGTTAGTTTAAACCACATCAATGTAAAATACTGTGAGTAGTTATTATTATTAAATAAGCAGGTGCAGATACATTTGTTCTATACTTTTAGTACGTGTGATATTTTTTGTTATATATATATATATATATATATATATATATATATATCATTTAACAGAAAATTTACATTAGATATTTTACTTTATTTTAAATTAAAATGTATTTAACATACATTTCCCGAAGCATACGACTTGGGAAATCAAAATTAAACTATAATTGCAATTACTTTTGCTGTTTAAACACATTATGTAAAACTATTTTATTGTGCAACACGGTAATTTCGCGTGTGTAACTGTAGAAATTGAAAACTAAAGAAACTTTTAAGTTCGTAGTAGAAACTTATGTACATCATAAATACGATTTTCTAAAACGTAAAAAAAAAAATGGACTGTCTAAAACTGTTTTAGTTAAAATCCCAAAAATGAAAAGGAACTATTGCAGTTTTAAAGTATTTTTAAAAGAAAGTCCACATAAATGAGGAGAGATTGTTTTAGAGGGCGTTTTTAAATTTTACTTAATATATATTTTACAGATTTATTTGATTAGAATATTTTATAATGATCAAATATTAGTGTTATGTTTTATTTTCTGAGAAAAAAAAAAAAAAAAAAAAAAAATACTAAAAGCGAGATGAAAAATTTCTAGAATTGTGAATATTGATAAACATCCATATTTTCTGAAATAAGTAATTTGAAGCATAAAAACATACACAAATATCATAGAAAATTTTTAAACCAGTTTTTTCATTTTAGTAACAATTTAATTGCAATTCCTTTCAAAATAAAAATAGTTTCACTCCCATTTAATGTTTCTTTTTTCTATAAAATTTCTTGCAAATTACTCGATTAAAAGGCAAATAAATCTGTAAAATCGCAAAGTAAAGACAAATTTTATACTTTTTTTTATTAATAAAGTTTATATTATGTATCATATTCTTTTCATAGGAACTTTGCGAAAAATCCATAAGTTGATTTTTTTTTTAGTTTTTGCCGTCATTAGTAATGGTAATTTCAATTTAGCTAAAGGCCTAGATTGTTCGAGATATAAATTTCTTTTTCTTAAGGCTTTTCAAATTAATCTTACTGTGATGCAAATTTGAAATTTAAATAACACCGTTTTTGCTGCTATTATTATGCTTATGCTTAATTAATATGCATCAGCGCCACATTTAAATGCAATTTTGCAAAAGTAAAAGTGAAATTGTTAATCTTTCATTTATTTTAATAATGAAAAATAATATAACGATTACTTTCATCTCAACATGAATTTTATGTCGGTTATCTCGATGCTCTTTTTCTTTATCATATGTTATAATAGTTCTATATTTACGTGAAAGATGTACAGGGAACAAATTTAATTTAATAAATTATAAAACGTTTTAATTGACTTATATTTGTCAGACAAGTTATATTAAGATTTCGTTTTATTTCATTAAATTTGCAGTTCCATAAATTTTTCTAATTATCGTCAAACTGATTTTTTAAAACGCATTTAGGTATGTTAATAACCGATAAAAATATAGAAATGTTCATGTTTTCTAAATTTACTAAAATCTACCAAAAAAAAAAAAAAAAATCTCAAAAATAAATGGAGATGCAGTTCTCAAACAAATTGCACTTAAAAGTACTTTTTTTCCCAATGCGACGAAATAAAAATTGAAAATGTGCGATGCTTAGAAGTTTAAAAAATTACTATAGAGTATCTGCTTTGTCTTACGGCTGGCTTACACAACGTAACGTTATTTTTTAGTATTTAAAAGTTCGTTACAGAGCATTGCTAAACGTAATAAAATATAACTTCTTCTAAGAAATCGTATAATTTAATCTCTCGGTGTCTTTAATACTTTGTTGTTACTCCGTATCTACGGTATTAAAAAGTAATGGCTTTTACTATTATTGTGTAAACTATAATCCTACAGACAAAGAAATTTAACCAGTAATGTCTCAGGCAGGGAAAAAAAATCTAGAAAACAGGTATTCGACTTTTTACAGAATTTAGCGTCGCCCCCGATGAAAAAACAAACAAACATATAATGTATATAAATATAGATCGTTCAGTTTTAAGACTCCAAACCGCACTTTTATTTTATATAAAATCACGTCATTCGCATCCTCTAAAGTATTCCTCATTTACTGTCCAGTCTTAAAGAACATCTACAGTAAAATATGCATAGGACGTGACTATCGTTGAATAATACACAAATCCAAAAAAAGAGATTCCGTCATTCATGAAACTGGACAAAAAAAATCGGAAAAAATAATTCAAGAAACTAGGAGAGATGCTGGACAAAAATAATTCATATACCTTCATTTGTTTTTAGTATTAATATAGATACTTAAAATTAAATATAGTTTATAATAGCTCCATGTTTTATCAGAAATCATTCGTTTATATTTTTTCAAAATAGCACGTATTTTAATTACATTTTTTTTGAAGTTGTTGTGAGAAAAAGGCAACAAAGATATAATTACTATTTTTCTTTTACTTTCTGCAGAAATAGACTACTTCCGCGACCAAAATTAAACAAATGGTGCTAAAATCTACAAAAAAAAAAAAAAAAAAAAAAAAAAAAGAAAAGAAAAAAAAATCTAAAAAATAAATGGAGATGCAGTTCTCAAACAAATTGCACTTAAAAGTACTTTTTTCCCAATGCAACGAAATAAAAATTGAAAATGTGCGATGCTTAGAAGTTTAAAAAATTACTATAGAGTATCTGCTTTGTCTTACGGCTGGCTTACACAACGTAACGTTATTTTTTGGAGACGACACAAAATAAACTGGGAGAAATAAACAGCATACCGCGGGCTAAAAAAAATCTATGTAAAATCAATGCGCACTGATGTCTGAGGGTTTTAGACAATTTCATCCTATCAGGCCTTTGACTGGCACTGCGTACAAATCTCTAGCATGAAAAGCTTAGTAAACATCAGCATGTTGATTTATGCGTAATATAATCAAATAAAATAAGTTTAAATATAAGTTAAATTAATCACAATTGATACAAAATATTATATTATTTTCATTATCTGCGTATTAAACTTGCGGTCACATTAGCCATCACTAGATACAAGAAAATAGTAAAAGAAGACAATTTCGCACAGGAAGGCGCAAAAGAACGCATGGCATTGTACAGGAAGCTGTGCACCCACAATTTCTTTTTATGCGCAAAGCTCACAGACAAGTCCAGTCGGTTGTCATTCGCCAAAGTTACTTTGTAGATTTAACATGAATCGTTAAATGTATATGCAGAATTGCATCTAACTTACAGTGTGGCAGGTGCCAGACGTCTGAGAGTTGTACCTATGTATGCAGAACGCTACTCCATGTGACGAAAACTTCAGTATCAAATGTTTGTACGTATTAAACAACAGCTGTGCCAAACGCGAACGTTTACCAGTACCTGCTATGATAGAGGACGCAATCGATTGAAACGGAGAGTTCCACTAGAGGAAGCTATCTCAAAGTGTTCTGCATACATATGTGCAGCTCTCCGAGAAATTCCTCCCTATCGCACCATAAATTAGATGCATATATGGATATTCATTTAACATATAACGACTCATGATACACATGCAAAGTCGCCTTGTCGAATGTTAGACCAGCTGGACTTATGTGAGAGCTTTGAGCGTGAGCAGTAATTGTTGATACGCACTGCCCTTTACAACTTCACGCGCTCCTTTATGTCCATAAGTCCCCATATGAAATTGTATTCTTTAGCTATTTTCTACCTCCCCACAAAAGTTGAACGATCATTGCTGGCTCAGCCTGTGTGTATATATTGCTGCCGAAACCAGAAGTTTAGGCGATTTGCGAAGTGGACAAGAATTCTAGCCAAAGCCCTATGAAGTGTATATTTCGGACTTTGGCTGGCAAATTCCCGAACTCGCCTGATATTCCTGGCCAATTTGCGAAGTGGTGGTCAAAGGTTGCCCGGAAACAAAAACTGACGTGCATGTGTGGGAAGGACCTATTCCTACTTTGATTATAATATTCTGTTTGGCTCGAGGATTTATCCCGTCTGTGATTTATTCTGATGCTGCATATTCAATGAGAGTAATGTATTCTTCGTATTTGTATAGCATTTTATATCAATATTCTATACAACTATTCTATAATTTCTCTATTCTAAAAAAAAGTAACTATTGCTGCTGCTGCTGTAAATCAATTTATTGTAACATTTTTATTTGTCGAGCAATCCTACAAAAACTACTCCATGTAATTATTTTTTTTTAATTTTATTTTTATTTAATACTGGAATCGATCAAGATAATTGAATAAGTCATTTCATTAATGCATTCATAATTCACTTAAAAAAGTTTACAGAATAAAAAGAATCTCCTTCAATTTAAACCTACTTTCTAAGCACGTGCTTAATTAGATTTTGTTGTTTGGTGTCTGTTATTTATTAATTTTTTCTAAATTTTTAGGGTTTCTCAATATTTTTTTTATTTTAAATTATCTGATTATAAATTTAATATTTAGATTTGAATAGCCGTTTTTATTTCATGCTGTCAAATATTGAAACGGCCCAATAATAAATCCAAATAATTTTCAATTGAAAAAAAAAATATTTACACATGGATTTCAAAAAGAAAGAACTCTTGAAAAGGATGAAAATAATAAAGTGCGAAAACCATATAATGGTGAAATTGAGGTCATTTTAAGAACAGTATAATATATATTAGAAGAAAAAAAATTACTCATAGCTTTTAAACGAAAAATTTTTTTCTGGATGTTTTAAAAGTTCTGGAACCAGTGACATTTTTTACATATCCATTTTAAACAAGCTTTTTTGCAAATGTATAATATGTGTAATATATATTTCACAATCTGTAAATTAGTTGTCATCAGTCGCGGCAGTAGTGAATGTGGCTTAATGAACCAAACAATTCCCCAGTCAAAGATAAATCATCACAATCATATTACAGAAGATCGTCACTGGTCGTGATAATATTATTCAATATTACGCAGGAGGCTAAGAAGGATTTTTTAGAAACGCAACAAATTAGTATGCTTCTTTAACTTGCTGTTGTGTACTGGGTTTGTCGGCAGTGGCTCGTGTGCTGACGAGCTGCCTAATTTAAAATATATATATATTTATTCTACTTAACTTCGATGTGCCGCCAAAATAATTTTTTAAATGTTGTTAATTTTTCTTCTCTTCTAATGTTGAAAATTGTAATAAAATTTATTCTTCTCAAAGTATTTAAGATTATGGAACATAAAAGAAGTAGGGATAGCGAAATTTTGCCACAGGGTCATAAATCTTCTGATGCCCCTCACCCCCATGCTTCATCATTGAGGACTATTTTATATTTATTTTTTATGATAATGTTCTTCACAATTATTTTATATGGGGTTTCAGAAGGCAGGGCTCCTCATAAATGAAGAAAACTAGTAAATTGTTCAAAAAGAGAAAACCGACGTTATAGAACGCAAATATAAATAAGTTAATTCGCATATAGCCATTTCGAAGTCTCTAAGGCTTCATCA
This sequence comes from Maratus speciosus, assembly GCA_963932465.1. Taxonomy (NCBI): domain Eukaryota; kingdom Metazoa; phylum Arthropoda; class Arachnida; order Araneae; family Salticidae; genus Maratus; species Maratus speciosus. The sequence continues at coordinate 424,763,999 of OZ010795.1, forward strand.
TCAGTGCTTAAAAATAAAATAAAATTAAAACTGTTGATTAAAATGGTTGGGGGGGGGGAGCCAGAGAGGAGTACCTCATATCTCGACCGTCAACGGCAAAATGAAATTCACAGTTGACGCCCAACTGCGGAGTCGACCTCGCGCACACACAGGGAGACCAATCAAAATTACCCAGATGCGCTAGGAGAGTTCAAACAAAGAGGAGGAAAAGGGGGAAGGAGAGAAGACAAATTTTAAAAAAATCAAACCAAATCTTTCAAAAATTGGGCGTGCTGGACAAAGCGTTAACTAAGCTGTTTGACTTTTTCCATATGTGATAAACTGCCCAGCTAAAAATGAACTGCAGTTTTTCTACAGAAGTGGAGTATATTTTAGGTTTTTCTATAGTCAACTATAGATTTTCTGTAGTGCAATCTCGACTGTAAAAATACTTTAGAAATTCTGTGGCTAATGTGGCGTAATTTTGTAGTACTTTATTTCAAAAATACTCAGTGCTATTAACTTCAAAAATTCTATAGTTTATGTGAAGTCATCATAAACTTTTAAAATAATGAGATTTTGCGTCTGTAGTAATGAAGTAATTTTATCTCATAATTTTACCAGTTCGTCTTTTTCTCTTAGTGTTTAATTATTTTAGTTGTCCGAAAGGAATAAATTTTATTTTGTGTTAATCAGAGAAAAAGAAAATTTAGTTAAAATTAAATTTCAAAGTCCGAAAGAGAATGCCGTCCTCGGGTTACAGCTCGCCCCCCCCCCCCCCAAAAAAAAAAAAAAAAATGAACTCTTTTTAACCTGACTTTAAGATAAAGTTTAAATACATAAACATGAAAAAAAATCAACCGAAAATTAACTACCAAGAGTGAGATATAGGGGGGTGAATCTCTCCCCCAACAGAAACTTCTTAGTTTCTGTTTAATTTTAAGTTATTCGGAATAAATAAATTTTACTATATTTTTCAAAATCGGAGAAAATAAGATATTTCCGTTAATTAAATTTCAGACTTCAGGGATGTCAGTGAGCCTTCCACCCCCCCCCCCTCCTTAACGGATTTTTTTTATTTCTTTTATTTTAAAATACTGAAAAAGAATGAATTTTACTATGCATTTTATAAAAAAAGAAAATTTAATTACTTAAATTTCAAAATCCAGGGAAGGGAAATGGCTTTTTTCTCCTATCCCCCTTTCCCCCCCCCTTCCCCCGCTCAACTGATATTTCTGATATACTGCTTCTCTTTTATTTTAAGTTTCTGAATATAAATAAATTTTACTATGTACAAAATCGGAGAAAAAGAAAATTCAGTTACATATCTGTTTCAAAATCCAGGAGCAACAATGACTCCCCTAGGCTCCCCTCTTTTAACGGAAAATTTTGGTTACCTTAATTTTTAAGTTACTCGCAAAGAATAAATTTTACTATGTTTTTCAAAACAGGAGAGAAAAAATTGGGTTACTTAAATTGAAATATCTAGGGAGAGGTAATTGGTCACCTATGCCACCTTCCCCTAAACGGAAATTCTTGTTTCCTTTTTTTTAAGTTACTCGAAAAAAAATAAATTCTTCTATGTTTTCAAAATAGGAAAAAAAGAAAATTTAGTTTATACAATTTCAAAATACAGGGAAGGGCAATGGGCCTCCTATACCGTTCCCTCAACTGAAACTTTTTAGTTCCTCTTTTAATTTAAGTTAGTCGAATTAAATAAATTTCACTATTTCAAAACCGGTAGAAAAAAAAATTAGTTACTTATATTTTAAAATCCTGGGAGGAACAAATGACTGTTCTATAACCCCCCCCCCCCCCCGCCCCCGCCTCCTCCTGACGGAAAATTCTTGGTTTCTTTTTTTTAGTCACTCGCAAAGAATAAATTTTATTATGTTTTTCAAAATAAGACAATAAAATTAGTTACTTACTTCAAAGTCTAGGGAGGGGTAGTTGCTCTCCTATGCCCCCCTCCTCCCCTAAACGGAAAATTCCAGCTTCCCTTTTTTTAAACATACTCGAAAGGAATAAATTCTACTGTGTTTTTCAAAAGCAGATTTTTTTTTTTTTTTACTTTAATTTCAAAATCCAATGAGGAGGCATCCCCCCCCCCTTTTTTTTCTTTTTCATAGCACACCCGGACCCGGATTTACTAAATGCACAATTTGCCCTTCTCCCCGAAAATACATGGCTCCCAGTTCGTATGAAAATTACTTCTACTTTATAAAAACGAATGAAAAATAAATAATTCTTATTAAATATTTTATTTTAAATTTACATTGGAATATTTGATTATTGTTCACGCAGCTGAGGCTGCATTTCTGACTAAATAAATATTTATTATTTAGGTTAATTTTTAATTATAATTGATTTAATAATTATTAATAATATTTATAATTAATAATTATTGATATTTAATATAATATTAATTATATATTACATAATATGAATAATATAATTTAAATAATTAGTAATTATTATTTATAATTAATAATTATTAATAATATATAATAAATTAATATTATTTAAATAATATTTTTTATTCTAAATTCTGTCCGGGATGCAGATACATTTTGCGCTGTTAGCGAAACGAGATTGACCAATCAGAAGCTCACATTTCGCGAACTTTTCCCTGTTTTAAGGAAGCAAGCTTCCTGATTGGTCGATCTCGTTTCGCTAACAGCGAAAAATCTATCTGGATTCCGGCGGATGAAGCAGTAGTGCTCGTACAACTCAACTTTCGATCTAGGCGGAATGCTTTATTTACAATACATGTGACTCGCGATTCGACCTTCGTCTTTTTTTCATAGCCCCTTTTGTTCGTATTATGCTTTCGCGTTAATTATTATTATTATTATTTTTAAATGAATGTCAATAACCATAACATTGCGAATATTATGTACCGAGCTAATTTTTTAAAGAACTGACACCATGCCCGTTCGGTTTTTGCGTTCGTATTTTTTAAATCTGACTTGTCCGTATAATACTTTGATTATTCTTTTAGAATGTATATTTAAGATTGCTAAATTATGTACCGAGCTTGATCTCTCTTTTTGAAAGAACTATTATACTTCCAAAAAAGTGAGCCCTTTTTAAAAAATTCGGATATACTATTCAACAGTAGAAAATAAAAGTAGCACCAATAAAATATTTCGGAGGAGGATTTGTAGGTGCAAGATACTATTTATATGTATATTTTTTGGTTTTTCTTTAAAGAATAATAGAGGTGTAGCTGATTAAAAGCTAGTTAGTGTAAATTTAAGTAATTTATTGTTACTACAGAGGAAAAGAGTTCAATAATCTAAGTTTTTTATTGAATAGTTTTTTTTTGTGTGTATTGTTCGGGTTATTTAATGTAACTTTTCAAGTAGTGCTGCTGGTTTTAAACATTTTAAAACAATGTGCATGACTTATTAAATTTTGGAATAAAATTAAATTTTGGAATAAAATTAAATTTTAAAAGTAAACAGAAAAAGTATGTTTTCAGACAATGCAAAAATCTTACTTTTTTTTTTTTTTTTTTTTTTTTTTTTTTTTTTAAATCTGCCTACCCTCAACTGCTGCTGAAGATTAAACTTGAAGCCACAGCGGTTGTCCAATGGCCTGGAACTAACCCTTCCCACTTTTCAATGTTTTTAATTTAAGTAATTTTTCTTTTAAATTTGTCTGGTAACTTCTTTAAAAAAAAATTCTGCCTCCAGTCGAGTGGTCATTATTGATTAGAGTGTGTGCATGAATGTTTCTTCCTTAGTATACACTAGTACTTGGTATTCGATGCTCAGAAATTCTGCAAAGCAGCACTCAATAGGCTGCCGTGTTTACTTGTGTAATAGTCTCACCCCTGATTTGAAGCAGAAAAAATCGTCAAACTATTTTCTTTTCATGAATTGAATGGATGAAAAAATTATGAAAGATCAACGTTTGGAAGAAAAGGTCTTGAGCATTGCTCAAAAAAACAGCCATGCTGGTACTTGATAGTTTCCGAAGACATTCTGTTGATGATGTAAAGAAAAAACTTTCAGAAGGCAAAACAGATCTTGTGATAATTCCCGGAGGAGTCACAGAGATTCTGCAAGACAATATAAGACGAGTATATGAATATTGGATAATCAATGGGAACAATAAGAAAATTCCCAGTGGAAAAGTAAGGCGCCCATCCCTGGAACTAATGTGTAGTTGGACATTACAAAGCTTGACTTTAATGACAAGCGATATAATTTCCAAAAAATTTTAAGAAGATGGGTATCTTTGACGCTTTGGACGGAAGCGAAGATGACATTTTATGGAATGACGGAGATTCTTCAGACACCGACTCTCATTACAATAGTGATACTGAAACCTTTAGTAAAAGAAATTTATTATAATTTTTTGTTTAAATTTTCACAAAGATTATTATTTGTAAATTTTACATCTATAAAAATATTACCATAAAAAGAAAATGGTATTTAATAAACATCATAATCTGGAAACATTTGGTAAGTTACTAATTTTATTGTGTTTTTTTATACCAGTAATGTTTCAGCATTTCAGTGTACAATATTATGCAGTAGATTTCTCCGCATAATAGTTGCACCTAGACTTTCACAATAAAAATTTGGCAAAAAAAAGTGCAACTATTATGAGAGTAAACACAGTACTATACAGTATGAAGTCGATTTTTGCAAAGAATCTCCACTACTTACTTAAGAGGTTACTTCACTCACATGAAAACGCCTGCCCTGTAATATTAATCTTATAAGAAATTTTTTTTAAAGTATCTCATTTGCATTTCCATATTTTGAAATTATTCTGTATGCCAGCTGAGGTCGATCTTTACAACAGCCGTTTTTTACTTTTTACTTTCTTCTATCTTGACAAGAAGAAAGTATTGGTTTCATGAAAATTTTCGAATTCCAGGTTTCGACGGATTTATACGTTTTATGGGTCAGAGATTCCAAAAAACATGTTTTTACAAAATGTCTGTCTGTGAGTCTGTCTGTCTGTCTGTCCGTCCGTCTGTCTGTCTGTCTGTCCGTCCGTCTGTCTGTCTGTATGTGACACAAATTTTGTGGGCGCTCTATCTCAAGAACTAATGCACGGAATTTAATAAAAATTTATATTCAGGTAGTCCCTGATATAGATTGGTGCTGATTAGTTTTTGGTGTAAATCGCCCTGCAGGTGGCGCTGCTGTGCAGCATTTTTCAAGATTTCCACAATAGCTCAATGTCCAGAACTAATGCACGGATTTTCATCAAACTTCAGATTCAGTTAGTCCTTGACATGAAATGATGTTTTGTACCTTTTCGTGTAAATCGCTCAACAGGTGGCGCTGCTGTGTTGCATTTTTTTTATTTCCACAATAGCTCTAGCTCCACAAATAATGCACCGATTTTCATCAAACTTCAGATTCAGATAGTTCTTGACATGAAATGATGTTTTGTACCTTTTCGTGTAAATCGCTCAACAGGTGGCACTGCTGTGCTGCATTTTTTGTGATTTCCCCAATAGCTCTAGCTCCAGAACTAATGCACCGATTTTCATCAAACTTCATATTCCGGTATACCTTAATATGAATTAGTGCTGTTTGTGTTTTGGTGCAAATCGCTCAACAGGTGGCGCTGCTATGCTGAATTTTTCAGAATTTCACCTACAGCTCTATCTTAATAACTAATGCACGAATTTTCATCAAACTTCGAATTCAGGGATACGAATTGGTTCTAAATTTATGTAATTTCTTATGCTATTTAAATGATTTAATTGATGTGATTTATATAGAAGAAAGTTTTGTGATGGCCACAACATACTAGTTTGATTTTGTTTGCAGGATTTTTTTTCTGAGGCTATTTTTGTCTGAAAAAGATTAACGTCCTCATAAAAAAAAAAAAAAAAAAGTGTATTTTAGAGATCGTCTTTGGTTACCCAATGCAAACAAAAGCATGGGAATGCAAACGAGATATTTAAAAAAAAAATCTCCAAAAGATTAAGATTAGAAAGTGCATGTACTTGCATGGGCACAGATGTCATATACGGGCGGGGTTTTTTTCCGACGCCAGTTTGCAGGAAGTTCAAGACTGGCAGCGGTCGTCACAGATTTTCTTTTCTGTTTTGCATATTCTTTTTCATCAAGCCATTACTTTGCTTCATATTATTTTTAGCTCTTTATTATTTAATACAAAAAGTTGAGATTATTATTAATAACAATTCATAAAATACCTAAAAACACTACAGGTAAGTCATTGTTTGATTAATTAATGCTTCAATTGTTAAAATTTTGCAATATTTTTTATGACTGATTTGTGAATTTAGTATTTTCATTCTGTGACAGAGTCACAAAACTTGCATTTTTTTCCATGTCTGACTGAAAAAAATAATTAACTTTTGATCTGCGACTGATTGATGAATTTTGAGATATTTTCATACAACTGACTGACAAATTATGCAAATTTTCTTTCGACGGAAAGATATGACATTTGTCCCCCCTTAAATTACTTATAATCTTGACATTAATGTAAACATTACCCTTAATCTCTGATTCATCTGATGTAAACAAACAGCCATTATTTGTGACATTAGTTGTAGATTTGTCCCCAAATCACTAATTTATAGGCATTTTAGAATTTTTTCAATTAATAATTAGGGATTGACCGAAGCAGCAATTCTGCCGAATACCGAATACCGAAGCTTCGGTCAAAGTGTACACCGAATATTCGGTATTCGGCGACCGAATACTTAAAAATTTTAATACACATTTTTGCATATATCAGCTATTTTAATAAACTTGAATTAAAATTAAACTCTTAATAATTTAATTCAATTACATTTTTATTGTTAAATCTAATAACACAAAAAAATTAATGACTTCTTTCCCCTCACAAATTCATTAACCCATCACTTATTTATTATTATTTTATCACTAGTTAATACCCAAAATAACCCATGAAAATATTAAACTATACAGGCTACTATTAAAAATAATGTTTGTCAGAAAAACAAAAGTTCACTTAAATAAAAAGAAACAATGCTGCCATTGAGCTGATTTACTGATTGTCACTGCTGAATTATAAACACATTGAATAGGGATGTTCTCAAATACAAAAGGTATCACATCAACTCAAACATTTAACTATTTTCTGTCAAATTATTGATGCATATTTATATTGTGATTAATATTTTAACATTGTGGTGATGAAGATAACATATTTGAGCAATTTTAATTTAATGGTTATAAAAGCTGTATGATAGGCTTATTTGATGTGTGTATTTTCTTTAATAACATTAGATATACAGAGATAAACTCTGATATACTTATTTGAAGAGTATATTTTAAAAAATGCACATTAAATAAATTTAAATGATAAGGAAAAGATGCCCATCTTCCTTACTTTCTTTTATCTCTATCGCAGACAGTTGTTTTGATCTCACCCCTATGTAGACTATTTTAGGAAGGAAAAAGTTTTTTTTTTTAAATTAAAAATGGTCAAAGACTTGTTTTTTGTAGTGCAGCTGAACTCTGAACTCATACATATAATATTAAAACTCATCGTTTAGCCTATTCTACTTCTAAGTAAAAAAGAATTCTTCTACTTCTAAGAAAATAACTATCCCCAATTATTCGGCCGAATATTTAAAAGTATTCGGCCGAAGCCGAATATTCGGTTTACATGCCGAATCACCGAATACCGAATCGACTATTCGGTATTCGGTCAACCCCTATTAATAATATAGAATTGTGTTTGCTTGATGTTTATATATGAAATTATCTAAAAATTAGGGAGCTTCACATTACTTTTCTCCTCAAGTGGGCACACCTAGAAAATAGTGTCAGAATGAACAAAGTAATAACTGTTCTTATGACGTATTTTTCTTTGAAAAAGTTTTGTTATGTGCAATTTTATTTAAGGAAGTTTTGGGATTGTTTGTAAAGAAAAATTATATGTGACATTTATCGTACTTTATGAAATTGATATTTTCAAACTTGCATTGATAATTTCAGTTCTGTTCAATTTAAAAAAATTGACGTATTTATGTTTGCTCTGTTTGTTTTTTTTTTTAATTGTACTGAAATCTATCGGAAAAATTTGAGTAAAATATTTTTATAAATGTCATCCTTCAATTTAAGTATAATACATTATTAGCATTATATCTATGTATGTGTATGTATATATATATATATATATATATATGATGTGGGAACGCTGCATCTCCTGACTGAATTTATCCCTGTGCATTTGTTATGGTGAATGCTTTTCATTATGGGTGTTCTCAAATCCAAAGAGGCAACTTTATGACATATGTTTTAAATTATTTTTGTTTGGAAACGCATGAAACTAGCAGGTGTTTGTGTTCAGAAACTATGTAATCGAAAGATGTTTTCAGACGTTTTATTTTACTGCAGAAACGCGGAATTCCGCTTTTTCAGCATCGAATTTTATTATTCCTGGGATCGATGCAAATATGCATTAAAATTTGTTAACATTTTTAATGAGGGAAGGGTTGTAGTGGGAGTGTAGGAAATATAACAAAAACGTGACTACGAACCGCACCAAATTGAGCACAATTGTCAAAGGATCATGGAAAAAATGCAATTAATGTCAAAGAATCATGTGGAAAATGCGATTTTCGTCAAAGGATTACAGGAAAAAATGCGACTCCCGTCAAAGGATCGCTAGGAAACGCAATTTTCATCAAAGGATCGCTGGGAAACACAATTTTCGTCAAAGGATCGCTGGGAAACACAATTTTCGTCAAAGGATCGCTGGGAAACTCAATTTTCGTCAAAGGATTGCCGGAAAAATGAGATTTTCATTAAAGGATCACGAAAAAGACACGATTTCCATCAAAGAATTGCAAAAAAAACATGATTTTTGCCAATAGATCGTGTAAAATATGCAAGTTTATTCAAAAGGTCGTGCAAAATGCTCGAATTTCATCAAAAGATCGTGTAATATGCGAATTTCTTCGAAGGGTCGTGGGAAAAACGTGAATTTCGCCAAAGAATCACAAAAAAATATGATTTTTGTCAAATGATCGCAGAAAAAATGCAAATGTCGTTAAAAGATCGTGGAAAACATGCGAATTTCTTCGAAGGATCTTGCAAAAAAATGTGATTTTCGCCAAAGGATCGTGTAAAATATGCGAATTTTGTCGAAAGACCATGTAATATGCGAATTTCTTTGAAAGGTCACAGAAAAAACAAGAATTTTGTCAAAGAATCGCGGAAAAATGCGTATTTCGTCAAATAATAGTGTAAAATATGTGAATTTCTTCGAAAGATCGTGCGAAATATGCAAATTTTGTCGAAAGATCGGGTAATACGCAAATTTCTTTGAGAGGTCGTGGAAAAAACGTGAATTTCGCCAAAGAATCACAAAAAAATATTATTTTTGTCAAATGATCGCAGAAAAAATGCAAATGTCGTTAAAAGATCGTGGAAAACATGCAAATTTCTTCGAAGGATCTTGCAAAAAAAATGTGATTTTCGCCAAAGGATCGTGTAAAATATGCGAATTTTGTCAAAAGACCATGTAATATGCGAATTTCTTTGAAAGGTCACAGAAAAAACAAGAATTTTGTCAAAGAATCGCGAAAAAATGTGATTTTGTCAAATGATTGCGAAAAAAATGCATATTTCGTCAAATGATCGTGTAAAATATGTGAATTTTTTCGAAAGATCGTGCGAAATATGAAAGTTTCTTTGAAAGATCGTGCGAAATATGCAAATTTTGTCGAAAGATAGTGTAATATGCAAATTTCGTTGAAAGGTTGTGGAAAAAACGCGAATTTCGCCAGAGAATCACAAAAAAATGATTTTTGTCAAATGATCGCAGAAAAAATGCAAATGTCGTTGAAAGATCGTGGAAAATATGCGAATTTCTTCAAAGGATCTTGCGAAAAAATGTGATTTCTGCCAAAGGATTGTGTAAAATATGCGAATTTTGTCGAAAGACCATGTAATATGCAAATTTCTTTGAAAGGTCACGGAAAAAACAAGAATTTTGTCAAAGAATCGCGAAAAAATGTGATTTTTGTCAAATGATTGCGAAAAAAATGCATATTTCGTCAAATGATCGTGTAAAATATGTGAATTTCTTCGAAAGATCGTGCAAAATATGAAAGTTTCTTTGAAAGATCGTGCGAAATATGCAAATTTTGTCGAAAGATACTGTAATATGCAAATTACGTTTAAAAGTTGAGGAAAAAACGCGAATTTTGCCAGAGAATCGCAAAAAAATATGATTTTTGTCAAATGATCGCAGAAAAAATGCAAATGTCATTGAAAGATCGTGGAAAATATGCGAATTTCTTCAAAGGATCTTGCGAAAAAATGTGATTTTTGCCTAAGGATTGTGTAAAATATGCGAATTTTGTCGAAAGACCATGTAATATGCAAATTTCTTTGAAAGGTCACGGAAAAAACACTAATTTTGTCAAAGAATCGCGAAAAAATGAAATTTTTTGTCAAATGATCGCGAAAACAGTGTATTTCGTCAAATGATCGTGTGAAATATGCAAATTTCTTCGAAAGATCATGCAAAATATGCAAATTTCTTCGAAAGATTGTGTAATATGCAAATTTCTTTGAAAGGTCGTAGAAAACTGCGATTTTTGCCGAAGGATCGTGTAAAATAAGTGAATTTCTTCAAAAGGTCGCGCGAAATATGTGTATTTCCTCTAAAGATTGTGTAATATGCAAATTTCTTACCACTTATTCATGTTATGTACCTACGATGACCCTCCCTTTACATTCACACCAGGGGGGGGGGGGTACTTTTCTAAATTTTGCCGACATGCATCATGTGACATATCTTTGGAAAGGTGTGTGGCTGCTTATTTGTATTAGCACCTTCGTGTCCCTCTCCCCACCTGCCCCTCCCCCGTGGGAGGGCATTTTTCTAAATTTTGCCATAGCCCCTCATGTGACATATCATTGAAAAGGCCTGTGACTGCTTAATCATTTTATGCACTTCTGGTGCTCTGCCCACCAATTTGCCCCCCCCTGGGGGGTACTTTCCTAAATTTTGATAACACCTGTCATGTGACATATCGTTGGAATGGCCTGTAACTGCTGAATCATTTTATGCACTTCCGGTACTCCTCCCCCACCCCCCACTTTGCCCCCCCAGGGGTGTACTTTACTAAATTTTCCCGACACCTGTCATGTGACATATCGTGCGAAAGGCCCTTGGCTGCTTAATCATTTTATGCACTTCCGGAACTCCGCCCACTACTTTGCCCCCCTGGGGGGCACTTTCCTAAATTTTTCCGACACCCGTCGTGTGACATATCGTTGGAAAGGCCTGTGACCGCTTAATCATTTTATGCACTTCCAGTACCCCGCCCACCACTTTGCCCCCCAGGGGGGGCACTTTACTAAATTTTGCAGATACCCGTCATGTAACATATCGTTGGAAAGACCTGTGACTGCTTAATCATTTTATGCACTTCGGTACCACACCCACCACTTTGCCCCCATGGGGGCACTTTACTAAATTTTCCCGACACCTGTCATGTAACATATCGTTGGAAAGGCCTTTGGCTGCTTAATCATTTTATGTACTTTCGGTACTCTGCCCGCTGCTTTGCCCCCCTAGGGGGGCACTTTCCTAAAATTTTCTGACACTAATCATGTGACATATCGTTGGAATGGCCTGTAACCGCTTAATCATTTTATGCACTTCCGGTACTCCTCCCCCACCCCCCACTTTGCCCCCCAGGGGTGTACTTTACTAAATTTTCCCGACACCCATCATGTGACATATCGTTCGAAAGGCCCTTGGCTGCTTAATCATTTTATGCTCTTCCGGTACTCCGCCCACTATTTTGCCCCCCTCAGGGGTACTTTCCTAAATTTTTGCGACACCCATCATGTGACATATCGTTGGTAAGGCCTGTGACCGCTTAATCATTTTATGCATTTCTGGTGCTCCATCCACTACTTCCCCCCCCCCTTTGGAGGGCACTTTCCTACATTTTCCGACACCCAAACCTGTGACCGCTTAATCATTTTATATACTTCCACTGCTCCGTGCACCACTTTGCCCCACTGAGGGCACTTTCCTCAGGGAGGCAAAGTGGATACTCATTAAAAAAATACTACATTTTTGAGGTCGATATACTACAAAAAAACTGCAGTTGGAGAACTGCGGTGATTTGGCCGATTCCACTACAGAATTTTTGCGGTCAATAAAACTGCGAAATTTCTGCAGAATTTTTAATATTGATATAACTATAAATTTTCTGTAGAATTTTTGTGGTCAATACAACTGCTAAATTACTGCAGTTAGTAAACTGCGGTAATTTTGTAGTTCTATTGACCGCAAAAAATCTGTAGTGGAATCGGCCAAATCACCGCAGTTTTCCAACTGCGGTTTTTTTTGTAGAATTTCTGCAGTTCATTTTTAGCTGGGTCTCAAACGTCAAGATCGTAAATTTATGAGCATTTCTGTATTATTGATGCTTCGGAAAATTTTAAATTATGATTGAAGTTCCAGCAGTGATTAGCAATAACAGAACGTTTGATGTCACAATTTTTAACACAAGTTTTATGCTCCGCTAAACAAACCTTAAAGGGTCGTTTCTTTTGACCAATGTACATTTTACTGCATTCCCAAGATATCATGTAAATACCCCGATGTGAAAAACTGTCAATTGGATAATTCAGATTCGTGATTTGAATTTTGTTAAAAGGAGTGTAAACTACCTTAAAGCAAAATTTTAACCAGATTTTAGAAATTTGATAAACTTACTTTCGGAAAATATGGAAGTATAATTAAGTTTTCATTGCCGACAGTATTCACTTTGGACTGAGTACGTTTACTTAGTTTATTACGAAAGGAATCTATGGTTTCAACCATAAAACCTCGATCGATGACAATGGATTTAATGTAATCTTATTCAGCTTTTAGAAAACTGTCGAAAGAAAAAATATTCTTGGCCCAATAGACATAAGTGTTGAAGGCAGCCAGCTTTTGATTAGGTGGATGGGATGATAGACGATGAGGGGGGTAAAGATACTGCGAATGATTTGCGGTAAACAGTAGTGTGAAACAAGTTATTTTCGCGGAAATACATGGCATCAAGGAAGGGCAAACGACTGTTGTTTTCGAGTTCGGAAGTGATCTCGATTGATGAACATATTCAGCAAACTGACGTATTTCGTTATTTAGCTTCACTGCACAGATGAGGGATTCCTGATTTGTGGGAGGAAATTGTCGAGCAGCAATAAGTCTCCCCAAGGCATCATATACGATTTCAATTGAATTCAGGCCAGGGGGACGTGCTGACCAATCTATTTAATTAATATTTTCTTCCTCAAGACAATCTTGTGTGACAAGACTGTGTGCAATGACAAGGTGCGTTACCGTCCGTAAAACGAAACTTTTCGCCGACTGCATTTCGAAAAAGTCGAACAAAACATGTGGAAGCAGGATGCCTTCTACGTACAGTCTGCCGGTCATGGAGCCTTGGTCAAGCACATAGCCGGGCGGCCATTGAACATGATGCCTGCCTTCACCATGATTCTTTAAGTCGCATATCGATCTCTTTCCAGAATATTTTCGCGACAGTATGCACCACCAAACTCGCGCACTATCAATTTACGTCTACAAAAATGGCTTAAAAATAAAAGCATACAATTATTACCCTGACAAGGAAACAGCCCTGATCTGAATCCTAAAGAAAATTCGTGGCGAAGTTTGAAAATCCTTGTACAAAAAAGTTCCTATCTAATAAAACGCAATTTATTGAAGCTATGATTGATACTTAGCATCATGTAATTAAAAAGGATGAACTCCAAACACTAGTTCTCTCAATGAAAAGGCACTGTAAGCTGTAATAAAAACCAAGTGTTCTCCTACTAAATAATGAATATGTAATTGTAAATTTAAAATGCAATAAAATCTAAGATAGATCTTATTTTCAGTAAGCGTAACTTTTTTTGTAATGCAACTATTTCAATTAGGATTTTTTTTTATTAAATTCTACATTAAGTGTCCTTGAATTTCATATATAAATGTTTGTATTTAAGTGAAATTTATTATACTCTTCAAGCACAAAATTTATAAAACATTAATCTCTCTATTCTAAAAAAAAGTAACTACCGCTGTCACCGCCGCCGCCGCCGCCGTCGCCGCCGCCGTCGCCGCCGGTTTTGAATTTTTTACGACCGAGGTGTTTCTTCGTTAATATTAAGAAAAACAATGCATGCAAAAATATGAAAATCGGTAGTATTATACAGAAATGTTTGATAAACACGCTGATGCAGACAGTTTTCAAATCGAAGAATTATTTTAAGAAATATTTAATGCTAAAGTTGGACAAAATCGTTCCACTAAAAACGTTTTATAGGAGCAAAAACTATTCATGGGAATTTAATCATTTTTAGATCATTTTATACGTTTGAAGTTCCCGGTGTGCAGATTGTATTTTTTTTCTAATTTGGCTATTTTTTGAGGTTCTATTTCTATTTTAAATTCAAATTTTCAGCATTTCTAGTGATATTTTTTAGAGATTTTAGGAAGTGATATTAATTTAAACTGTTGCGAACTGCATAAACAGCGGAAACAATAATGTTTGCTTAAATATATATATATATATATATACGCGTAATAAATTAAAAATTTATTTACACGTGACTATTATAAACAGAAAAAAAACATTGGAATTAGAATTAAATAATTATGTACAAAAAGCAGGAACTTATTAAAAATTACGTCATAAAACTATAATTACACGTGAATTTTAAGAGAGAAAGGAATTTGTAAAATAATAAATTTATTAACATGCGTTAGAAGTCTTAAATAGTAGAAATTACGTCATATTTACGTCACATTACAGTTATTAGATAAAACGAACACAAAATAATATTGCAAAACGGTTTAAATTTAGAAATTGCGCTAGACATTTATTTGATATTTTGAGCGGATACTTTTCAACTATTTTTCTTAGGAAAGCGCAAATAATATTTCATTTCTAACACAAGTATCTTCACGTGAATATTAAAAAGAGAAAGAATAGTTTGGTCAAAATTACGTCAGATTAAAAACGATTAATTTAAATGTCTCATTTAAAAGGACTTTCTTTTCGCTTTGTTAAAAAATACCGGGAGACAAAGATTCTGTTTACTTAATTCCTTTTATATTAGCGTTTTTTGAAATTCTGTTACACGTGTCTACGTCATCAAGTTATTTTTATTTCGACGTTTTATTTGTATTTTTATTAATGTTGTACTAATTTATTTGTTCTTTCGTTATTTAAAATAAAAATTATGTCAATTTGTATAATTTGGCGAGTGGTTTGGCGATTTATATAATTTGGCGAAATTAGTCGACGGGATAATCAAGTAGTACCGCAGCGGATTTGGCGTTAAAATTTCCCCAATCAAAGAGAAATTAATAGAAATCCGTTTATAGGGAGATCGCCACTGTTTTTTAAATTATAATTCAATCTTTCGAAATATTTTTAAAGCCGATCACATTAGCGTGCATTTAGAGTCTGCGGTGTCTGGACGGGGGTTGACGAGCGTAGCTCGTAGGGGGCCGAGCCCCCTAGTATTTCAAAAAATATCCGCAATTTTGGCCATCACTCTATATAAAAATTAGTATGTTTGTGCGTGTGTATATTATTTGTGATTTCTTGCTTTCTACGACTTTAAATGGTAATGTCAATCATAATTATATATATATATATATATATATATATATATATATATATATGTGTGTGTGTGTGTACATTATTCGAATAGAGGGTAAAACTATTAATAGAAAATAACTTATGTTTGTTCTATACAAAATTTATATAAACATTAATATTTCAAAAAATATCCGCAATTTTGGCCATCACTCTATATAAAAATTAGTATGTTTGTGCGTGTGTATATTATTTGTGATTTCTTGCTTTCTACGACTTTAAATGGTAATGTCAATCATAATTATATATATATATATATATATATATGTACATTATTCGAATAGAGGGTAAAACTATTAATAGAAAATAACTTATGTTTGTTCTATAGAGTATTTCTTACGAAGCACATGAGTGTTGCTACATTATTAAAGATTAATTTATATATATTTGTATTGTATATGAGCATTTGGGTACAAATCCTTCTATATATAAAAAAAAGTTTTGATTTTGAAATGGACCAATGAAAATCTGCGTAGATATTCCCGGCAGATTGCCATCCAATTTTAATGCTTAAGCATGGCCTTACTTCGATAATATTAAAAAAAATCTGTTGCATACAAAAATGTGGTAATCGGTAGTATTATAGATGCATTTTTGATAAACACGCTGATGCAGACAGTTTTAAAATCGAAGAATTATTTTAAGAGATATTTAATGCCGAATTTGGGCAACATCGTTTCATTAAAAAGTTTTATAGGAGTAAAAACTGTACACAGGAATTTAATCATTTTTAGATGATTTTATGCGTCAGAATTTCCCGGTGTGCAGATTGCATTAATTTTTTTTTAATATGACTCATTTTTTGATGCTTTACTTTTATTTTAAATTCAAATAAATTTTCAGTCTTTCTAGAGATATTTTTTAGGTACTAGGGGGCTCTGCCCTCTACGAGCTACGCTCGTCAACCCCCGTCCAAATACCGCAGACTTTAAATGCACGCTAATTTGATCGGCTTTAAAAAGATTTCGAAAGATTGAATTATAATTTAAAAAACAGTGGCGATCTCCCTATAAACGGTTTTCTATTCATTTCTCTATGATTGGGGAATTTTAACGCCAAATCCGCTGCGGTACTACTTGATTATCCCGTCGACAATTTCGCCAAATTATATAAATCGAGAAACCACTTGCCAAATTATATAAATTGACATTGTTTTCATTTTAAATAACGAAAGAACAAATAAATTACTACAACATTAATATAAATACAAATAAAACGTCGAAATAAAAATAAATTGATGCCGTAGACACGTGTAACATGCTTAAAGTCAAGTTAATGTGACATTTACGATCAACCTTTATTGGTATTTAATCTTTTAGTTTGGCGAATGATAGATTTTTGGTCGACGGGATAACTAAGTAGTACCAAAGATACAATAGCTGTTTTCGTCTTTGATTAAGTAAAATAAGTTAAACATTTCAAAATAAGCTAATATAAAAGGAATTAAATAAACAGATTCTTTGTCTCCTGGTATTTTTTAACAAAACGAAAAGAAAGTTCTTTTAAATGAGACATTTTAAATTAATCGTTTTTAATCTCACGTAATTTTGACCAAGCTATTCTTTCTCTTTTAAATATTCATGTCAAAATACTTTTTTTGGAAATGAAATAGTAGTTGCGCTTTCCTAACAAAAATAGTTGAAAAGATCCTTTCAAAATATCAAATAAATGTCTAGCGTAATTTCTAAATTTAAACTGTTTTGCAATATTATTTTGTGTTCATTTTATGTAATAACTGTAATGTGACGTAATGTGATGTAAATGTGACGTAATTTCTCCTATTTAAGACTTCTAACGCATGTTAAGGAATTTATTATTTTAAAATATCCTTTCTCTTTTAAAATTCACGTGTATAGTTTTTATGACGTAATTTTTAATAAGTTACTGCTTTTTGTACATAATTATTTAATTCTAATTCCAAAAGATTTTTCTGTTTATAATAGTCACGTGTAAATAAATTCTTAATTTGAAGCAAATATTATTGTTTGCGCTGTTTATACAGTTGGCAACAGTTTAAATTAATACCATTTTCTAAAATAATGTAAGAAATATATCTAGAAATGCTGAAAATTTGAATATAAAATAGAAATAAAACCTCAAAAAATGAGTCAAATAAAAAAAAATAATACAGTCTGCACACCAGGAACTTGAAACGTATAAAATGATCTAAAAATGATTACATTCCCATGAATAGCTTTTGCTCCTAAAAAACTTTTTTAGTGGAACGATTTTGTCCAAATTTAGCATTAAATATCTCTTAAAATAATTCTCCGATTTGAAAACTGTCTACATCAGCGTGTTTATCAAACATTTATGTATAATACAACATATTTGCATATTTTTGTATGCATTATTTTTCTTAATATTAACGAAGAAAGACCTTCAGCCACAAAATATTCAAAACCGGCTGCGGCGGTAACAGCGGAAGTTACTTTTATTTTAGAATAGTGAGATTTTTGAAAATTGTATTAATTTCAACTGTTTCCAACTGTATAAACAGCGCAAACAATAATGTTTGCTTCAAATTAAAAAATTATTTTACACGTGACTATTATAAACAGAAAATATAAAAAGCAGGAACTCATTGAAAATTACGTCATAAAAATTATATTTACAAGTAAATTTTAAAAGTGAAAGAATATTGTAAAATAATAAATTCATTAACATGCGTTACAAGTCTTAAATAGGAGAATTTCGTCACATTTACGTCACATTACACTTATTACGTAAAATGAACAAAAAATAATATTGCTAAATAATATTGCTGTATGTCGAACATTGTTTTCCGCTTTGTTTTGTAGTCAGTTGAATGTCAAATTTTATTCGCAGCAGTTAAATTGCCATTTTTGACGTGAATTCAAAATTTGAAAATTAGAAAAAAATTCATTTGTGATTATCTTCTTCCATTTTATGCAAAAAAAAAAAAAAAAAAAAAAAAAAAAAAAAAAAAATCACTTACACTTTTTTTGTATAAAACTTGCAATATTCTTGATTAAATAGTACGGGTTCTTTCGATCGACGGTTCTATTTCTTCAAAACGTTTAATTTAAATTTACGTTCTTAGCCATAATTATAATATAAACCCGTGTGAAGACGTCACACTTTATCTATTTTGTACCATTTTTTTGTTATAATCGTTGTTGAGCATGATATAATACAGTAATATATTTATGGGGCAACATGGCTTTGAGTAAAACCTTTTGTCTTTTTCCGTAAAAAATATTGATACGTTTTTAAAATAATTTTTAAACAACAACAATTTTTAATCAAACAGCATTTTTAAAGGAAATGTAAGTGTACTATGTGAGAAGCTAGATCAGAAACATTTCGAATGATAACACTTTCACCATTGTGCATTTTGTATGTGCATAGAAAAAAGATATTGACCACAGGGATAATAAAAATGATATTTTGAAAATGACATGGCTAAATCAAAAGACATTTATCATACAATTTAAATGTATATTGAATATACCATGTTAGTAATGTATGATACACGTGATGTTAATTTCGAATACGAGACTACATAAAATATTCACATCTTAAAGTCCTCTCTACTTAAGCAAAATGCAGAGATCATTTCGTACGTGATATGATAGATCATTGTAGATTAATGGACTGTATGATTAAATCATGTGTAACTAACAATTCATACTGCGATAGAAGATCCATTTGACGGCTTAACGGATATATGATCAATCTGTGCTTTAATATGTTATCAGGAGTTTAAGAGAGTTTAATAATGTGTAAAGATATCTTAAATATCCTCTTTTTCGATAAAGTGCATATATTAGAGAGCAGGTGTTTTTTTTTTTTTTTTTTTTTTTTTTTTATTAAATTATGATCTTCTATGATTTCCTTCAAGAATATCTTGTTTATTTTGTTTTATAATATTAAGTTAAAAAACTGTTTTTTGTGTCTCGGTTAGCCTGGGATAATTTTGAGACAGAGGAATGCGGGGTAATTAACATACAGGAGTAATATTCGCCGACTAATCTGAATCTGGCCAAAACAGTTTTCATTTTAGTTAAATCAATTATTTTTTGTATTTCAATTAGTATTTTTTTAGTAATTAGTAGCTTACTCTGTCTTGTAGAAAATTGGTTACCTAAAGACAATAAAAAAAATGACTGTTTAACTTTTTGTATCACTGATTTCAAATTTCAATTTCTCGGGAGTGGCAACTCTAGAACAAATGCTACTTCGTTTTTGGATACTAGGGTATGTTACCTTTTTGGAAACAACGAAATAACGTTACATGAATGTCCATCTGGGAAAAATTTGAGTTTCAAAAAAGTGTAGAATTTAAGAAACCCCAGGTTAATTATCAGAGAGCCTGTTTGTAAGTATTATTACTTGAGTTTGTCGAATATAATCTAATATTTACCATTAAAACTTTTACACGCGTAATAATGGACATTAATCTTGCAACGTTACAATTGGTAAAAAGGCGATTTTTATAGCCTCGAACCGAATGTAAGAATACGGTTCATTAACTTTAATTATGAAGATATTTAATATTTGGGAATTTTTACGTAATTATATCCCTTGAATGCGTTTCACGTGAAATAATTTTGTTTTTTTTTTAAGTTTTCGTACATTTTTAATGCTCATGTGTACATATTTTGACGTATTTTTTCTTATTTTCTGGTTTTAACACGTGAGCAATAATTGAATTTCAATGGACTATAGCGCAGTATCAGGACAATATATCATCCAGTTAAAAAAACTGTAGGAGATTGATACTCAGTTGAAATTTTTGTACATAAATTTTAAAATTATTATATTCATGTTTTACCTTTTATTTATATAACTTGTGAATTGTATAGAAGATTTCTACGTTATGGAGTTTAAGTTATGGAGATTATACTAATGTTTAATCGTGATGTGGAAATAATGTAAATTCCTAAAAAAACTCCTAGACATTTCTAATATTGTCAATATCTGTTAATATTGTAAGTAATAAGTTGTTAGGAAAACAAGAGGGGATCATTTAGAATATAATTTACTCCATGTTGGAGAAATATTTATATTATCTTTGTAATTAAAAAAACCAATTCCCACAGTTTCGCGTTTAAGCAGTAACTTATTGATTTGTTTTTTGACTGAATTGGAGAAAAATTTCAAACTACCGGGTAACACTATTGTAATCCAAGTTCATGCTTTTCCCCAATGTACTTGTGGGTCACGGAGTCACTAGTTCACCGGTTTTTATGGAGGGGGAATATTGTTAGATAAAAATTTTTACTTTTACTATTCATTTAAATTATTCTAAATTGCCGGCATATTCCTTATTTCCCTTTTTTTAATACGCTCTATTATTTATTTCTAGTTAAATTCATATAAATTTAAAACGCGTATCTTAATAATAATTTTATTCCAAAACGTAATCTAAACATTTAATCCCTTCATTAATTTTCATCGTCTACCAAACTGTAAAGTTCTGAACGCTGTTACTTATTTTCGAATGCTTATAAAAACCATGTTTACATTTTTATTCTATTTCATCGCATTTTCCCGCCAGCTGGGCGATAACTTTTTACATCGAAATCCTTCCATTACCAGCGCCGGGATTCTTTTCTGTGATGTTTCTCGACCGCTCTTCATTGGGTGAGTGACGGATCGCAGTTTCACTTGGAGTCTCGTTCGTGATTTTGTTTGGTTAGCCTGAAGTTTTCATTTCAATCGGATTTCCTCGGCGCATTCTAATAAATAGCTCAAGCATGAGCTCAGGAGTAGATTTTTTGTGCTGTTTGATTGTTTACATAGTCTGTTACCTGGTGTTCAAAGTCATGTAGAATATTCATTTCGTTATTTAACATCTATTTCGCATGAATAACTAGTTCATGCTCAAGCGGGATGCCTCTGGTTTCTCATCCTGTGGGAATTGTTTTAATGTTGGTATATTCTGATGGAATAAACAGTTTCCTATGACTGCCTTTCTATGTCTTATTGGGAAAACTCCGGACATCTTCATAAGCCTTTACTTCTTTCACCACTGCCTAATCTGCCTTGTATTCATCATGAATAAATGAGTTTTGATTGGACTCTACCAATCTTATCATCGCTCCACAGCTGCTAAATTTCCACAGAGTTGAAACCTCCACGCAGAGTGGTACGCCTGCTATATAACCTCACCAACGTCTTATTAAAACCAGTACGAATCCAGTAATATGTCGTAAAAAGCACGACGTGATTGTTCGACTTAACCCATTAACTTGTTTCGTAATATATATATATATATATATAAAGTATATGCTTTAAAGCTTCATCCAATAATAGATATAAATAGTTATAGAATTATATATATTAGTTTTTAATCCAAAACAATATATTTTACTTATAATAAGAAGTATAGATGGCATCACGTCATTGATTCCATGGACTGGAAAGTGGAATTCATTTTTAAATATTCTATAGAGGGAGCGCATCAAAGTCATATCCCATATAAAGGAGTCTGTACCTCACTATACAGTGCATTATTACACCTTGGCTCACCATCATTTTAAAAAAAGTTTCAACATATACAAATAATTTTACGCCAGTTTTTTTCTGCATTATTTCTGGAAATAAAGGCGCACAAAGTGATAATATGTCTTTTTTTCTTTTTTCAATCTACTTTCATTTTTAACTTAATAGTTTTCAAATGTCCAGAAGAAATTAAAATACATATCCTTTTAAGGCGTTCAGATACGCTTTCATAACAACTCGCATTGCAATGTCTTGAACAGCAATTATATAGTAGGGTGTATCGATTTTTAACTTTTTTTTTGTTTCCAAATTCCAAGTTGATAAAAAGTTGCTACTAGACATCACAACTTACCACAAAAAATTTTGAATTTTTAAAAAAATGTTTAGATCTCCCGCACAAGGCCTAAAGTTTAGAAATTTTACTTAAAAAGTAAATTTTTACAAAAAATTAAAAAAAAACTAAAACACTTTTTTTCTAAATTGCAAGTTAAAATTCCACTAACAATAAGCACAAAAAACGATAGAAAATGTATTTCAAAAACTTAGCACAACATTTAGGTCTCCCGCACAAGGCCTAAAGTTTGTTAATTTTGACGAAACTTTCGTAATTTTTAGTGTAAGTGAACCATTTTTTTTCGTTAAAAACACCAGACTTAAGTGTATTTTTGTTACAGGAGGCATAAAATGACACAATATAAATAAATAAATAAATAAATAAATAAATAAATAAATATATATACATACATATATATATATATATACATACTACATAAATAATATATAAATGTTGTATACCTTAAAAAAGATAGTTTAACGATGTAAATTGTTTGATAAAGGTGTTCAAATAAACTCTATCGTTATTTGTGATTACTATTGTTTATTACAAATGTATAAAATATTATAACGTTGAATAAAATGTAGTATATCAGTGCAAAATGTTGCTGAAGTATTTTCATAGAACATGAGCGCAGTTTTCTTGTTCGATTTCAAATTAACTGACTTGTTTTAAATATTCGTCCTTTCATCTTGTCTTCAAAACCTGAAACGAAAGTTATATACAGTATTTACGTAGGCCTACAGATTTTTACAAAATTATAGAAATGATCCCCAATGAATTTCAAATATTATATGGAAGACAGTAAAATAAAGATGTTATTTAAAAACATTAAAAATCAAAGTAGTACAATAAAACACTTACTTACATTTTAATACTTCACTGAGGTTTTGTACTGGCTCTTGGTCTCGAACGTAGGTAGCTCTTTACGGTCTTCCAGTCTGGCACGAATGAAACCATCTCTTTCGATCATCCCACACACTCGCTTTGAAGCTTCTGTGACTTCTTTCACAATTCGTTCCACAGCTTGAGTGTGAGAAGGAATTGTAAATTCAACCCTTCCACTTTTTCCCGATTCCGCAATTAACTGTATCTCTTCAAGGCTCATATCGCTAACAAGAGGGGGTTCTACTGAAGAGGTTTGCCAGTCAATCATATCTATATAGTCTTTAGCATTAAAATTGATCTGAGGGGGTTTAAATATCCTTACCCCTTTCTTTTCTGTTTCACGAGCTTTCTGGATTCTCTTATAAGCCAAGATTCTAATATGTTTTCGTTCATCAAACAACATAGCTATTAAAACATGCTCTGGGTGAGCTATAAATGCGTTTCTCTGTAACTTTGCATGGACGACATGTGTTTTAGCTCGTCTTCCAAGTAATTTCTGAAATGAATCATTTTAAAAAAATTAATGGAACTCTGCGGGATTTTGGGATTGCACTTAATTGAGAACCATGGTGGTATGTAGACTTTCATTATGAACTCTGCAAGCATTCTCAGCTCAGGGGTCGGATCATCCATGGCTACATACAAACGAAGGATTCGATTTGCCAGAGTAAGCCACCTGGCGTGCGAGATGTTTCCGGGGTTTCATCTGGCCAACTCTTCTGTACATGTACCTATTGATACGGGTTTGGATATTTCGTACAGTAACTTTTCGTCTGTGCTCAATTCTTTAAGATGAACTTCTGGTATATCGCTTTCAATTGCAACAAAATTGACAACATCCAGATTTTGGCAGCTTAGAAGTTGTTTACCAATAGGCCTGCTAAATGTGTTTGGTCCAGAAGTTGGCCCATCAAGAGCAACCATAATTTTTCTAAATGGTAATTCATTCAAATGTAGTAGACACACAACTGCCTGCAGTGGCTGTTGTATTTTATTTTCAAATAAGGTGATAACTCCATTTGAAGTGTCTGTGTTTGCTGCCGTACCATCACAACCAATAGCTTTTAGTTTTTTAAGATCGACAGTTTTTTCTTCACAATACTTTACAAGTGATGTAACTATTTCCTTTCCTGCTCCATTTATGGGAGTTACATGACCAAAATACTTTGATCCAGGTTCTTCAACACTAGATATGTGTTCTTCCATTAAAGATTTTCGGACACTTTTACCAGCTACAATTTCTTTTGTTATGGTTTCATCTTTACGACCATCAAATAAATGGCCAACAGATCGGAGGTTCGAGTTGAGCTTACTTCTTTACGAGACTTAAGTCTTTCACGTGCTACTTTTGATTTGACGATTACTGCTTCTTGGTTTTCCGCAGTAACGACATTTAAGTCTCGCAAAAGGGCAGTAGCTAACGGAGCTCCAGCTCTACTAGAAATGCTCCTGCGGTCACAAGCTCGTGAAAACAAAGACAAGCGTGGCAGTTCTTGTTTTACTTCTACACTTGAAACACTTTTTTGACTTGTATCAAGTACATTTATTTCAAAATCACTATCTTGACATGATGTGTGAGACATTGAATCATCTGTACTATCACCAGAATCAATGTTAGCAACAGATTTTAAGTTTTCATCCTCAGTCTTTTTTACAACTACCTGCATTAAAGCTTGTGACCTAGATTTTCTTTCTAATCGCTTTTTAAGCTTTTTAGTCTCGTTTTTGTCACACTCTGCAATCGACGTCAATCTAGGACCACGTTGGTCGAGCAAAAACTCGTGTTCTAGTGCCGGGACTTTTTTGTCAATAGAGCAAATACAGTTGCTGAGGTCACATTTGCAAGTACAAATATCAAACAATGCAGTTTCAGTTTTTGACTGAAAGCTAGTTACTGCATCTTTGTAGGAGTTAGGATACTTCCTTTAAAGCCCTGAACACTTTTTAATTTTCTCAAGCTGCTCATACAGTTTTAAAACCATAAATATTGTGTTTTTGGTGCCACAAACAGGAATTGAAGCTCTTTTCCATATTTCCTCAAGTTTTTACGCAATTACCTTCTCTGCAGGCTGATGTATTCCCTCTTGTTTCATTTCAATGCGTACCCACTCAAAATACTTCAAAACATCCATCTTGGTTGGCAGAACATTAAACACACTCACATCAATAGGTTGCCCGATAACCGGCCTCTCGGTAGTTTGTCTAGTTAGATGCGGTTTTTTACTCATAATGAACAACAACAACACTCACTCAATTGATTCTTACAACAAGACTATCGCACTAAAACAAAACCGTAATGCTCGCTCGCGGGCAGACGACTACTGACAAGTCTGCGCGGTGATTCATATGTGTCGCGTTATCGTGTCGCAACAGTCTGGCCTTCCCCCACCCCATTGCTTCAAGTTGACGCTTGACGTATTGAAATGTGATTTATTATTTCACTTATTTCAACAATTCCAATCAAGCCTAACGAGGCTTTAGTTACATTTAATTTTTAAACCAGCAACAACACAAATATCAAAGCACTGAAAAATGTTCAAAAATTGGCTGAAATTTACGACTTTTTGGCCTTGTGCGGGAGACCTAAATGTTGTGCTAAGAGTTTGAAATACATTTTCTATCGCTTTTTGTGCTTATTGTTAGTGGAATTTTAACTTGCAATTTAGAAAAAAAGTGTTTTAGGTTTTTTTTTAAATTTTTGTAAAAAATTACTTTTTAAGTAAAATTTCTAAACTTTAGGCCTTGTGCGGGAGACCTAAACATTTTTTTAAAAATCCAAAATTTTTTGTGGTAAGTTGTGCTGTCTAGTAGCAACTTTTTATCAACTTGGAATTTGGAAACAAAAAAAAAGTTAAAAATCGATACACCCTATTATATAGGAATTTCACTTTAAGCTTTAAAAAATTAACGCTTCCATATTTTTTCAATTGCTTCACCAAATGACATCGGATATTATCTCGGGTGATAAAATTTAACGAAAAAGTCAGATTTTTCTTTCAAAAGTGCGTGTTTCTATCAAAATTATAGAGTGCCATACTATTTTTTCATAAGTTTATTTTTCATCAAACATTGAATAAAAAAAACATAATTTATTTATTGATTTATTTATTGATCGGCTGTACAGTTTTAACATTAAGGAACATTTTTTTAAAATAATTTATTTTAGATGTAGTTTTACTCATAAAAATTTAATTTTAAACATTATTTTATTGCCATTTATAGATGTTGGTAAATTATTCTTGTTCATAAATTAAAATTCACTTCACGTCGTATATCTCTTTTATCTAAAATTTCCAGCATTATTGAAATATTAAATAAGACTTTGGTTTTCAGTTAGATGAAAAACTTATTTTATTCCCTTTAATCAATGTTATATATCCTTAAATATATAATTATTGTAAACTCGAATCAACAATTAGTTACTCTTTGGTTAAATCGTATAGTCTTTATAATTACAGAAAATTATCACTAATTTTAATAATAATATTTTGTGGTCTTTCCTTATTCACAATATGTATTATTTTAATAATAATAATAAAAAAAACTATTGTATGACAAAATAAAAAGCATTTTTTTAATGTAAAGATTTACTTCTTTATCTACTATAATTAGTTATAAAGCTCCATTTACTCAAGTTCTTCATATTTTCCCTAGGCTGAAAATATATCAGCAAATTATGGAAAACCAATTTGAAATTTATTGTTAAAGAATTATATGGAAAAGACAAAATTTCTCATTACTTTACTTTTCTTTTTATGAGTAATCATTCATATTATGTTATCAAGTAATATATCCAGCGGATGAAAAAAGACATGTTATTAAAAGGCGATAAAAAGTAATTGGATTTTCGCAGGTAATGAATTTAATAAAATATAACCAAATATTTTCTGAATTTTAATATTTATACCATTATTATCTCATTTTATCAGCTAAAAATCTTACAGTAATGTATATGCAAAATATTTCATTGAATGTTTACAGGTAATTATGTTTTTGAATAATATATATATACATATATATATATATACATATAATCATTTTTATCAACATGTTATATATTTTCAACTTTCAACAATAATAAAGTTTCAATGATAAAAAAATAAAAAAGTAAAATGTTATTAAAGTAAAGATGCAAGCTCACATTGTTTTTGCATTCTACATTTAAGAAACAATAACTTTTATTAGTATAATTTTAGCTATTTAATTATGCTTATGCGATACATTTTTTTTAAAGAAGAAGTTCCTAAGAAGTGTGGTTTATGTTATGTTGAAATAATGAGAAACAATTGTTTTTTCAAAAGAAATAAATTGTTAAATTTTTACCATTTCGTGATCAGCGGCACAAACACCATAACTAGGTTTAGAAAATTAAAATGATTAGAACAGCCAAAACAAATATCGAGAATCACATGGCAAGAAATAGATTTAATTCAGAGGAACCTAACAGTGCTGTATGTTGAGATCTTTGGCGATTTATTTGATTATTAAATAATGGTTTGCGCGTAATACTGAATTATGGAATTCTAATAAATTTCAAAAGCCTTCTGAATATTTCATTTCTCATATAAAAATATTTTTTTTGTGTTTTAGAGGATAATCTAAAAATGTATATTTAATGCGAAAAATCAATTCATATTTTAAATTTTAAAAAATGTTTTCACATATACCGTAATACAGGAATTCCGTAAACAGATTATGATCTAAACGATTTTTCCGATTGAGCTTTTGCTGGCCGGTATGTTATTGACCACTATAGAAAGAACTGTAGGACAGGATTTGCATCTGATCCACTATTTCAATCGTTTTGTTATCAAAGTTAACTGAAAAATACAGTTTCTTTATTAAAAACATCAAGTAAATTTACAATAAAAAATGCATGTAAATAAATACATACATACGTACATCCTGAGATTGATTCTCTTGAAGCCTTAAAGTGCGCAAAAAATGTCGTCACATTGGCGCTAATTTAAGAATTTTGCGAAATTCACTTGGAATCGAAGTTGTTAAAATAAGTATGTTTTGTTGACGGATAGACATTCCTATAGCCGAGGATTAATCGGTAATCTTGTCCACAGTCAATTAACGTATTTTAGCGACCATGTTTGTAACAAAATTAATATTGTAACCAAATGTATTTCTTGCACTCTTGAACACAATTTCTGCCAACATTGCTCATGTTTTGCATTGACAAGATACAATTACAAAAAATCAGCACTATAATTGAATTATTTTAGTAGAATAAATTGTATATGTAGCATCATATATTTTTTACTTTCTTCTATCTTTACAAGAAGAAAGTATTGGTTTCATGAAAATTTTTGAATTCCAGTATTCGACGGATTTGCACGTTTTATGGGTTAGATATTCCAAAAAACATGTTTTTACAAAATGTCTGTCTGTGAGTCTGTCTGTCTGTTCGTCTGTCTGTCCGTCTGTCTGTCTGTATGTGACAAAAATTTTGTGGGCGCTCTTTCTCAAGAACTAATGCACAGAATTTCACAAAACTTCATATTTTGTTAGACCTTGATATAAACTAGACCTGATTAGTTTTTGGTGAAAATCGCCTAACAGGTGGCGCTGCTATGTGGCATTTTTTACGATTTCTGGAATAGCTATATTTCAAGAACTACTGCACGGATTTTCATAAAACTTCAGATTTAGTTAATCCAGGACATAGTTTGGTGCTGATTATTTTTTTTTTGAAAATCGCCCAACAGGTGGCGCTGCTATGCTGCATTATTCATGATTATAGCAATAGCTCTAACTCAAGAAAAAATGCACGAATTTTCATCAAACATCAGATTCAGTTAGTCCCTGATATAAATTAGTGCTGTTTAATTTTTGGTGTAAATCTCCCAACAGGTGGCGCTGCTGTGCTGCATTTTTCACGATTCCTGCAAGAGCTGTATCTCAAGAACTATTGCACGGATTTTCATCAAACTTCAGATTTAGTTAGTCCTTGACATGAATTGACGTATAAATTAGTGCTGTTTAATTTTTGGTGTAAATCGCTCAACAGGTGGCGCTGCTATGCTTCATTTTTCAGAATTTCCGCTATAGTTGTATCTCAAGAACTAATGCTTGGATTTTCAACAAACTTCAGATTCAGATATACCGTGATATCATTTAGTGCTTCTTATATTTTTGGTGTAAATCGCTCAACAGGTGGCACTGCTATGCTACATTTTTCAGAATTTCCGCTATAGTTGTATCTCAATAACTAATGCACGAATTTTCATCCAACTTCAAATTCAGATATACTTTGATATGAATTGGTCCTAAATCGTTGTTATGTCTTGTACTATTTAAATGATTTAATTGGTGTGATTTATATAGAAGAAAGTTTTGTGATGGCCACAACATACTAGTTTATTTTCAGTTACTTTTGGATTACCTATAATCTTAAGGAACAGTGTTTTCTTAAAACATTGTAAACTGTTCGGAAAGTCGAGTTCGCTCACTCCAGATTTTATTTTTCAAGATGTTATATATAGCTGGAAATTTAATTTGTCATTCGAAAAAAAAACCTATTTTTCTTTGAATACCATCATATACGGCATCTTCTCGGTTCGAATTTTGTAGAAATAAAAGTAATTTTTCTTTTACCGTCGATGTCCATGGCAATGTTAGAAAACAATCAATATAAGGCATTTCTGTAAGTATATGATATGCTTAGAAAAATAAATCTTTTTGCTTGAAACTGTTACTAAATTTTTCTAATCACCATATGCTGAAATTTGCTGTTTATGGAGGATCCCAATATAAATGATAAGCTGGAATATGTAAAAAAAATAGTATTGAAAATGAGATTGTTTCATTAAATCAACTGTTGCATTTAATGGAATGTTCAACTGTAAAAAAAGAGCTGTAATTCTACAGATGTAAAGATACCTGCTTACTAAAATTTTAACTGTATGCTGTACTAAAATAAGATGTGAATCTACAAAACTAGTTTTTGTAAAGCTACAGAAATCTGTAGCTTTTTTGGTGTTGTTTCCGTACATAAAATGTTCTAGGAATCCCAATTTCCTAGAAAAATTTAGTAACTTTATAGATTTTTTTTTACACAGTGTATGAGAATTATTGGACGATACTAGCATCGAAATTGACAATATGTTAGAAACATGAATATTTATAAGTTTTTGTTGCGTTAAACAGAACGATCTCCTTGTAGTCTACAAACAATTTACCAGCTAAATTTAATGAGAATAAGTTTTACCTCTATTGTGGATCGAACTACGTCAACAGTATGTTCAGTGTTCAGTTTTTGTTAACTAATGTATTTGATGTTTACTGAAGTTAAGATGTGTTTGAGAACATTCCCACACTTAATCCAGAAGACAAATTTTGTTTAATGTAAATCATTTTAGACATGAACACTACCGTGTACATTTCTATATCGTGGAACACCGTTCGTTCACCTTTCGAGAGAAAATGTTACCTCAAAATTTCTTAACTGTATTGTTTATGAATGAACAATAGCATTCAAGAGGTCTAACAAGTAAAGTTACTTTTGTCAGTGGCAACGAATTTCAATTTTTATAGCTCATTCGATTCGTCTCATCGAGCTAAATAATTTGCCACCTCGCATATCGGCTATTGAGTTTTAATAGTGACAGGGGGCCGGGTCAAAGTTTAAAAATTTGCATAATGCAGGGCTGCCAAAGGCGACTATTTTTATATTTTATTGGCACAGCTATTTGAAGAGGAAAATTTTGTTGTATATTTCTCTCGCAGTGTATCTGAAAAAAAAATTGTTTTATAAAAGTGGTGCGAGATAGAATTAAAAAATAGTTCCTGTGGCAGCCTTGTAATGCAAGCTGCCGAAAATTAAAGAGTAGCAGAAAATTCTTTCGCATGCAACCGTACGCAGATGTTCCGCAAGTTACGAAGTGACTGAAAATCTGACAAAGAACCAACAATTTGCGGTTACTAAGATTTTTGCTCGTGTTTCGGGAAAAAGTATTCAAAGGAGGAACAAAACTATGTTAGGACATCATAACTTGCGAAAACCAGCCTGTCAAATAGCATACGAATATTTTATCTGCAATTACAAATTCTTATAATAATAGCAATAATATAACATTATAGTAGTTATTGGCAATGCATGGCTCTGTAAAAACAATTAGTAAAGTTAAATCTCACTTATTTCTTTGAGGGTATCTGTTATTCAATGAACGAAATTTTGAAATTTGTCCCGGCTCTCTGTCATTATTAAAACTGAATAGCTGATATGCGAGGTAAAAAATTACTAAAAAGTAAATGTACTATATTAGATGCAAATTTCCAACTGGGCTAAAAATGTCCGGACCAGGATTCGAACCCGGGACCTCCTGGCTGAAGCCGCCAGTGCTCTGCCATCTGAACTATCCCGGACGATTCTGGTCGAACTCCTTCACCCAGCTAACCTTGATGATTACTGCATCTAGTCTGAAACCAGACCAGATGCTGTAATCATCAAGGTCTTAACAGCAACTGATTCGGCCTTAAATTTTTGAAATCAAAGGAAATTGAATGGAAACCCGTTTACAGGGAGATCTGCACAGCTTTTTTCAGTATAATTCAATCTTCTATAATATTTTTAAAACCGATCAGATTAGCTAGTTTTTATATTCTGCGGTGTCTGAACGGGGGTTGGCGAGTATAGCTTGCAGGGGGCAGAGCCCCCTAGTATATATATAACATTTTACACTGACATACTATTCGTAACATATTGGCAATAGCTATATTTACCACTGAAAACAAACTTAATAAACTGAAGTTTCCCAATGATACAATTGCAATGAAATATGTTTCATCTGAAAATGTGGAAATGCACGATTAAGCTTATAATCACATTTTGCTTGCGGCAAATCTTCCTATGTAGACATTGTTACTAT
This sequence comes from Maratus speciosus, assembly GCA_963932465.1. Classification (NCBI taxonomy): domain Eukaryota; kingdom Metazoa; phylum Arthropoda; class Arachnida; order Araneae; family Salticidae; genus Maratus; species Maratus speciosus. Next base: position 424,796,214 of record OZ010795.1, read on the forward strand.
GATAGAGCAATGTAAATATGTAATGATAGAGCAGCCCTTCAGAAATATTTTGTAGTATATTTTTATCCTACATAAATTGCTTTATATATGCCATTGACACATAAAATGAGATAGAATAATTTAATTTTAAGTTATTTAATGCACGTCTTGGTTTTAATATTTGAATCGAAATGTTTTTACAAATATCTTAAAAAACTAAATATTCCAACGTTTTTGAATTCGTATATTTGCTTGTCCTTTTCATTGTGTTTAAGCTATATCTACGAATCACGCACTTCAAAGGATGATTTTTTTCTTATACCATCCATCAATATGCGTACAGAAAATAAAATATCGACGAAAAAGTAAGTTACATAGAGCATTTCCATTTCGGAGAAACATTTTGAAATATACAATTTTTCGATTAAGTGCCATAGAAGCTTTTCCTTTACGCACAAAAGTTGTTTGCCTTTTTTCTTTCTTTTATTGACTGATCATTGTATAGTTCAACTCACTGATTCACTTATATTCGACGTATAAATAGTCTTCGTAATATATTCGAATTTTGCTTTTGTTTATTAAAAGATGATCATTAGGATATTTTAACAAAATCATATATATATATATTTTTTAAATAATTTTTTTTTTGTAAATAATGAAAGAGAAATAATGTCGAAATACACTGGTTTCCAAAAGTTAAGGAAAAATCACAAAAAAAAGATAACTCGTTCAAAAATTAATTTATCCGTATGAAATTTCGATATGTTGTTAACTAAAATATGCTGATTAAAATTACAAAATGCAAATTAGTGGTGCTGCAATCGGATTGCGTCATCTGTGCGGAGCATAAAATGCATGCTAGAGAGGACGGCTGCTGGTGTCGCTGTGATTATGAGATAAGAAAACTGAGATAGCCAATTCATTAGTATGACCTCGAGGTATCATTTGTCCGCAAAACTGCGATATAGAGCAAATGGAAGATTGGATGTAGGCCAAAGTCAGACAGACGCGGCCAGCTGGCTAAATGTGAGTCCTTCTGTTAGGCTTTGGCAACACTTTCAAACCACTGGTTCGGCCTCCAGAAGGTTCAGCAAAGGACGAGCAAGAGCTACGACAAGCACCGATGAATGATATTTGCGGTTATGGGTACGAAGGAATAGAACAGCAACCCCCTCTCATCTTAAATCCGTCCTTGCTAATGTCACTGGAAGGTTGGTATCAACGTCTACTGTGCGTAAAAAGCTTGATGAAGGTGGTCTGTACGCGGTGCGACCAGATATTTGTGTGCTGCTCACCTGGTGTCTGCGGAGGGAACGTTTACGTTGGTCACGTCAACATGTCCACAGGATGGCTAATCTATGGAGGCGTCTTCTCGTCACAAACGAGTTCCAGTTTAGCATGCAAAGCGATAGTAGGCATCGTTTGATTTGGAGAGAACAGGGAACACTCTATCATTCATCAAACATTTGTAAAAAAGATTCGTATGGAGGAGGAGTGTCTGTGTTTGGGATGGTATCTCTTTGGGCGGGCGTACAGATCCCCATGTATTTCCACGTGGAAATGTGAATGCTCACGTCTATAGAGATGTCATTCTTGACGCTTATGGGCACCCTTATGCCGTTGCAATAGCTAAAGATTTCCTTTTACAGGACTACAACGCTAGACCGCACAGGGTTCACATCGTAGAAGATTATCTTCAGCACCAAACAATTCAGCGCATGGGATGGCCAGCGCGGTTACTAAACTTGAATCCCATTGAGCATCTTTGGGATACTATAGGAAGATGTATCTCTGCTCTCAAACTCCCTCCTCAGACCCTTGCAACGCTTACAACTGCTTTACAAGAGAAATGGTACGCACTTCCAAGCAAACTTATCGATCGCATAATTGACAGTATCACATTTCGCTGTATGTTCTGTATTGCTTATAGGGGTGATCATACTCAATTTTAAAGGTACTTTTCCTATACCAAACTGAGATATTTATTTTGTTTATTTTATAATTGTATTAATTTCTGAATCACCACAATCGTCTGGTAATTTCTTTTAATGTTATTTTATACTTTATTATGTGTTGTAAATTTTGTCTCAGTTTTATTAAAATCTACTTGTAACATTTTGAGAAATCGCTATTTTTGTTGTTTTTCCTTAATTTTTGGAAACCAGTGTATATGTAAGACAACTAGTTATAATTAAATCTTTACATAGGCATGCTAAACGGATGCTTTGGTCTGCTTTTTTATATGCTCCGGTACACCCCTCAAAACATTCTCATTTATTAGAAGTATCGCAGCTGAACATGGTTTTCCTGCCAGGTAAAATTATTGTAAAGAATATTAAACCCCCGTCTCAAGATTCAAAACGATTCGAACACAAAGTTATCTACAGAAAATTTGGTTATGTCACAGGTATTTACGAAAGGTTGAAAAGTACTCCAGACCGTTCAATATTAGCCTTATAAAAAATCCAAGACCTAACATTATTATTTTACTTTCAAGTAAAGTTCATACTATCTCCCCCCCCCCCCCTCTGAGTTCAGCTAGCGTTTATGAAATTCCAATTATTTTAGATAACAGTGAGAAAATAAATTATATAGATATGGCAAAAAGGAAATTTTAAACAAGGTTAAAAGAACATAAAGCAGATACAAAATATAATAGACAATCCACAGTCCTTGCAAGATTTGGTTAAAAAAATCATATTAAAGCAATTGATTATGAAAATGCAAAAATTATTTGGCTATGTAATTATCCGCAAAGGAATATAATTAGAGAATCCCTAGAACTCGAATTGAGAATTGAAAATGTTTCTAATGGAGGTGTTTCTTACTGTATACATAAGTTGTGGTTGAATTTTTTCAAACAAAATTTAACTCAGAGTTAGAGGTTTGACGCAGTTATTGGCCACTAATAATCTAGTTTTTTAGAGTTTTTCTCTTTTGACATTGGATGGTTGTACTGCAGTTATTGACATTAATAATCTGGTTTCGTCAAGTTTTTCTCTTTTGGGGTTGAATCGTTGGACTGTAGATGTACAGATGGCGATGTTATGGGACGTGTACAACACGTTGTTTGTGGACGTGTTCTTTTGACTTTTACGAACTAATAAGTATATGTCTCTCATGGGCTGAAGTAAGACCCTGATGATGGCCACTGAGTGCCTGATTTTGTCGGTTTTAGACTTTTAAAATTTTATTTAATGTATTGAAAGTTTTAACTTTTATATGTGATATACGTCTTTTAGTAAACCTTTTTTAATATATATGTATGAAAAGGTTTTTTTTCCTCCATCCCCTTCCGATTAGTGGTACTGAGAAAAAGTGTAGACTTCGTTTTAGCAGGGAACGTCACCATAATATTTCTGTCATTATATTTTATATTGGTTCGCTAGTTTTAGAAAACTCTTGAAGCAAATAAACAAATGGAAAAACACTTTTTCCATAATTAGATATGTATTACATCCCTTGATCTTCCAATAGTGGTTGTTTTTGACAGAAAACGGTAACTTTTAAAGAACTGATAACATACGTAATAGCTTAATAAATACCCTATTAATTTTCTTTCATAGTGATACTAAACATGTCCCAGTTACTGCTATGAATTTGTTAAACAACACTATCCAAGTTTTGCGTTGCGATTTCATATTAAGCTTAACATTAATTACGATATTATAACAATATCATTACAGAATCTCGTTATTTTTCTTACTTTAAGATTAAAAGTTCCTGCATGTAAATATTATAACATGCCGTAAGATAGGGTTACTTTGTGACACATTTTGGAGTTTTAATCACACCAGCCGCTCTATTTTACCGGAACTTGTTTGGATGTCATACAAAACAAAAGAACTGTACAATAAAATGACTATTATCTAATACGAAGGAAAGGTTACAAGGCAAACGATGAAATAGTATAAAGAATTAGACATGAAGACAACAAGATAAACAAGAAATACAATACTTTTTTACGTTTTAAGAAATATCAGTCTACAGAATATACGAAAAAAAAATGAATTATTCTTTTTGTTTTCCAATCGAGCCAAAAATAGATAGAGCTCCAAAATTGGTTTTACAAAACCCTTAATCCCCTACCACTCACTGGTTTTCCTAACACCCGGTCTCTTGAAGAGGTATGAAAGGTTTCGGAATAAAACCTTTCTCTTCATTCGAAGAGGGAAATTTCTGGGAATATGTCATTTCCCGTCTGAAACGTATTCAGAACTTTGCCTATTGCAAAATATTAAGGGGAGACATTTAGACCTTTCTGGACTGTTTCGCCTCGCTCTTTTTTCTTTCCTGTCCGGTGCCAAATATCTCCTCTTTGCTGTTGCTGTAGACGCAGTAGCCACGTCGCTACCTCTAGACGTCGTAATCACGTCGCTTCCTCTGACATTTTGGAGGGCACAGTAGACACAGTCTGCGCATTGTCTGACACAGTAGCACTAATGCTTTAGCCCTTTGGGACATTCAACTTTTTGCGTCTTTAGTGACCTGATATTTTGCTATTTCTCCCATCTTCTTGTTCAACACTTCCAGTCATCGATCCCAAGTTCTCTTCGAGGATCGCTTTTTGAAGCCGGCCAAAAACTTTATTTCTATTTAGTGGATAGATTCCAATTGCCCGAAATCCTGATTTCAGATCGTTCTTGATATGAGCTATTTTCGAAGACACGGAAATTCGTCCTCTGGTACGTTTGTGCTGCTACTACCAGATGTATTTTTTCCAGCTTGACAGCACACCTCTTCATCGGAATTTTAAAGAATCGAAAAAAAAACATGCCACATCCAGCGGCTGCTGGAGATGAGTCGAATTTGGAGGAAATGCGAGACAAACTTAATGTTATTTTTCTAACGAAGACGTAGCAATTCTAGAATTTTATGAGAGCTTAACTAGTTCCAAATGATTTCCTTTGTACCACCTTGCCTTCTTTTAATGTTTCAAGTCTATCTTGATACCGAAAAAAAAAGTATCTGCAATTTTTTAATGGTAACCTTTTGGGACTAATTTACGAGAGAGCCCATATGTAACAAAGTAGCCACATCAAGTGTCTATATTTTGATTAAGCTGCTATATCTCACAGAAATATCACTTGACGAAGGTTATATTACGTCGCATTCTAACTGACACAATAAGAAAAAGAAAATTTATGTATGTTAGGCGATTCTCATACGATCTAGACTTCAGCATACAAAGTTTCCTCTTTTCTGGACAACAACGCAGGAGAAGGTTGAAACCTTACATCGCCCATAAAGAACGGTCGAGGTGTAAGAGCTTTGGGCAATGATCGGTATATGATATAGCGCACCGTACTAGAAGATGGCACTGTTGTTTCTTTTCTTGCAATCGCGGACAGAGCGGGATATTCAAAATACGAAAATTAGACTGGGTGTCACAAAGTAACCCCATTATACGGAAAGGCAAAAAACATAACCAAAATTGAAACTAACAACTAGCAATTTGGAATTAGAAACATTTTGCAACGTAGTTGAAAAATGATTATTTTTTATTGTTGTTGATTTGTTTATTAAGATTTTATTTTAATATCATTATATTTAACTTTATGTGCTAACATTTTCTATTGGATAATCAGTTTAGAAGACATTTGCAATGAAAGAAAACCGATATCTTGTTTTAAATTTTAATGCATATTGTATCCATATGTATAAGGTACAGTAATTCTATATATGATTAATACTGGTAAAAATGTTGTACTCAGTGTCTTAAGTATGTGAAGAAGAATGAAGAAGTGTCTTCTTCATTGCTATCATCATCGGTTGACATTCCTGCTTCCAAATTACTTCCATCGTCATAGTTGGAACTGTCCTGTATTCTTCTTGTACATGTGAGGTTATTTGAAGACACAGGCACGATGGCAGGACTCCAGTTCTTGAACAAGAACATTTCATCAGTTCCAAAACAGCTTCAGGAGTAGGAGGACTTCCATTCCACAAGACAACTAGGTAACCTCTTCCCTTACTATCTGTTCCAGAAATCCAACCATATTTATCTTGGATGGAAGATCAGTATCAGCCTGTAACATTTCTTTCAAACAAGACCCTGCTAATTAGCTCTCATTACCTGCAGGTAGAGTGTATTACTACATGGCGGAAGGCGAATCCACAGATCCCTTATTGCAGAAAAATAGTATAGAGCAATTCATTCATGCCAGAGTATTTGTGATTTTCATAAAGAGAGCTGGCAAACGTACGACTCAGGTTGTTTCTTTGTCTCCTCTCATACATCAGCTTCAGTATCAAGGGCCTTAAAGCACCTCGCAATTCAGTGTTCTGAATCATCTTTTTCCCTTGAATGCAAAGTCACTTACCGTATAGCAACCTGGCAGTGAATGCCTTGCAGGAAACGCATTGCACACATCTTTACCTAGAAGTCCATGCATCTCACTAATGTTGTAGTGCTTTACCCTGTCGTTGGATCCACATTTTGCAAATAATAACCCTTTGTAGTTTTTCAAATCGTTTTTTTTTAAAAACAATGTAATAACTGCCACATCAGTATGTATAGAAATATTTCCAAATCCAAACGCTAAAGCAAGGAGTGCATGAAATAAAAGTCGCGCATTCACCTCATATTGGAAGCTCGTCATTTTAGTGGCTTCTTCAACTAGTTATTTCGTACATTTATGGCATTTTTCTCCGCAAGTAACGTACATCACTCGTGTATTCAACTGCTTCAGATAATGCTCATTTTGTCATTCTTGTGAAATGAAATGTATAAGTCTTTTCATATTCTCCTCATCAGATAGAAACTGCTCCATTTTCGTACTGGGTGTCAAGAAGCGATATTACTTTTTATTGGATCACCAATATCTCATTTCTTTCGTTCATAATTTTTATTGAAATCTGCCTGTATGCTTCAAATACATCATCTAGTCTTTGAAAAGATGTATATTCTTCAATTATTATAGAAAAAGGAGTTTTTTCTAGTTGTCCATATGGTAGTAGCTAAGCGCTAGCTTTTGAACAAAGCACATTCCGTCAGTGATGTTAATACCACAATCATTTGAAATTCTTTCAAAAATCGCAGTATTTTCTTATAAAATCCGTAAGTTTGATTTTGAAGTTTTTCGCATTGAACCATCATGTGTTGCTAAGGACTATAGAAGAGTCTTTATATGGTAGGAAAAGACAGTTAACATATCCAAATTTCACCACTCAGCAATGATCGTCATCTGAGCAAACAGGTTTCTTTCTGCCTTGACAAACTCTGATTTATTAAACTTTAAACTATGTTTCTTCTTCATGTCAGAAAATGCTTTTAGCTTATTTTTCTTTGGAGGTTTGAAAAACCTTTCTGGTTTTGAGTCTTGACAGAGATAGTCTCCCTTGAAAGTTTGCTAAGCTACTTGATCCACCTCATGAGCTCTGACCATGTCTTCGACAATTTCTAGATTTGGCGTCGCTCCAGTTGATTTTATTACAATGTCTAGATTTATCCATTCATTGATTATCATGTCCTGTAAACCTGAGATATCACGTTTATTTTTCTGGATCCTGCTAGAAGAGAGATCTGGATGACGGATATATTTTTCTCAAGATCTGAATTTGGTTCTTTCACGAATCATTTAAAGAAATGCTGCCGTAAGTAAGAAATATCTTTCAATTGCGGCAGGTCTTTGAGTGAACTTTCTTGTACGTTTTGTCCACTGCGTGTCTTTATTCTCTCTTCAATTGCCTCAACCACTTCATCGTTTTCCCCGAGATAAGTCGGGGTTATAAACACTGTTTCCCCAAACCTGTCATTTTAATAGCATGCAAAACAAACAAAAGATTTCCGATCACCATGTACATCGACGGACATTTTCCAATATGGCGTCCATTACCTACCATGTTTTTGAAAATATCATGGATCTCATATCTTCCCGATATTGTGGTGAATCAAACTAGTATGTTGTGGCCATCACGAAAATTTATTCTATCCCATACTTGTCAATACTTCAAAATTCATTATCACAGTGCATCTATGCTCATCATGAGGATTCTAAAATGATGAAATTCCGTGCATTAGTTCTTGAGATATTACTGACCCTGAAATCGTGTAAATCCATCAAAATGCAGCATAGCAGTGCCACCTATTGGGTGATTTACACCAGAACCTAATTATCATCAACATATGTCAATGTCTAACTGAATATGAAGTTTGGGGAAAATCCGTGCATTAGTTCTTGAGATAGACCTATTGAACAAATCATGACAAATGCAGCATAATAGCGCCACCCGTTGAGCGATTTACACAGCCACATAATCATTATCAACATTTATCAAGGTGTACTTGAATCTGAAGTTAGATGAAAATTCGTGCATTAATTCTTGAGATAGAGCTATTAAGGAAATAGTGCAAAAGGCAGCAAAGCAGCGCCACCATTTGGGCGATATTCACCAACACGTAGTCAGCATCATTTCATATCGAAGAGTAACTGAATCTGAAGTTTGATGAAAATGTGTCCATTAGTTCTTGAGATACAGCGATTACCGAAACCGTGAAAAATGCTGTATAGCAGCCTCACCTTTCCAGCGATTTACACCAAAATGTACAAAATGTCAAATCATATTTAGGATTAACAGATTCTGAAGTTTGGTGAAAATTGTTGCATTAGTTCTTCAGATACCGCTATAATGGAAATTCTGAATAGTGCAGCATAGCAGCGCCACCTGTTGAGCGATTTGCATCAAAACACAAACAGCACCAATTCATATCAAAGTATATTTGAATCTAAAGTTTGTTGAAAATCCAAGCATTAGTTGTCGAGATAGAGCTATTGCGGAAATTGTAAAAAATGCAGTATAGCAGCGCCACCTGTTGAGCAATTTCCACCAAAATATATAAAACTTCAATTAATGTCAAGGACTAACGGAATCTGAAGTTTAATGAAAATCCGTACATTAGTTCTGGAGATTGAGCTATTGTGGAAATCGTGAAAAAGGCGGCATAGCAGCGCCACCTGTTGAGCGATTTACACCAAAAAATAATCAGCACCAATTTATATCAGGGGCTAACAGAATATAATTTTTTATTAAATTCCGTGCATTAGTTCTTGAGATAGAGCGTCCAAAATATTTGTGTCACATACATACAGACAGACAGACATTTTATCAAAACATGTTTTTCGGGTTCTCTGAACCCTAAAACGTGTAAATCCGTCGAAAACCGAAAGTCGAAAATTTTCACAAATCCAATACTTTGTTCTTGTAAAGATAGAAGAAAGTAAAAATGTATGGTTTAAGAAATCCGCTGACAAGTACACGATCCCCCGGCTCAACAACGACGGAAATTTTCCACATTTTCCAATATGGTGCCGCTACCCTGTTTTCGAAAATACCACGAATGTATGGTTTACCAAGTACGCTGACATGAAACCACACGTACCCCTGCTTCAACGACGTCGGCCATCTTCCAATATGGCGCACATAAGCTAACCTGGTTTTGAAAGTATCATGGATAAATGTGATGCTGATGTTGTTGTAAATTAAAAATATATATATATGGTTTACGAAGTCCGCTGACATGAAACCACCCGAGCTCCTGGCTCAACGACCATAAAGGCACTTGGGATATCATGTACTTTGTATTTGGTATCGAGGTTTACCACGGGAAACTCTTATTGAAAATGGAGCGTGTAGGTTTGTTTCACCATTCACAAAAACTAACAAAACAATTCCGTTACATTTCGATCTATGGGGAAAATTCCCTTAGCGTTTTATTTTTTTGTAGTTACACTATTCCGTACACTAACGGCAACTTACGAATGAAAATTATAATGCAGATAACAGAAAATTGTGGACTTCAACTTTGAACATTTGTTGAATATTAAAGGGACTTTTGTTAGAGGGTAAATGAAGCGTGAATCTCAATGATGTAATTTTTTACTTTCTTCTATCTTTACAAGAAGAAAGTATTGGATTCGTGAAAATTTTCGACTTTCAATTTTCGACGGATTTACACGTTTTAGGGGTCAGAGAACCCGAAAAACATGTTTGTACAAAATGTCTGTCTGTGAGTCTGTCTGTCTGTCTGTATGTGAAAAAAATTTTGTGGGCGCTCTATCTCAAGAACTAATGCACGGAATTTAATAAAAATTTATATTCAGTTAGCCCATGATATCAATTGGTGCTGGTTTGTGTTTGGTGTAAATCGCCCAACAGGTGGCGCTGCTATGCAGCCTTTTTCACGATTTCTGCAATAGCTCAATCTCCAGAACTCATGCACGGATTTTCATCAATCTTCAGGTTCCGTTAGTCCTTGAGATGAATTGAAGTTTTGTACATTTTGGTGTATATCGCTCAACAGGTGGCGCTGCTATACTGCATTTTTTACAATTACCGCAATAGCTCTATCTCAACAACTAATGCTTAGATTTTCAACAAACTTCAGATTCAAGTATACTTTAATATGAATTAGTGCTGTTTGTGTTTTGGTGCAAATCGCTCAACAGGTGGCGCTGCTATGCTGCACTTTTCAGAATTTTCCTTATAGCTGTATCTCAAGAACGAATGCAACAATTTTCACCAAACTTCAGAATCAGTTAATCCTTGATATGAATTGACATTTTGTACATTTTGGTGTAAATCGCTCAACAAGTGGCGCTGCTATAGAGCCTTTTTCACGATTTCTGCAATTGCTCTATCTCAAGAACTAATGGACACATTTTCATCAAACTTCAGATTCAGTTACTCTTTGATATGAAATGATGCTGACTACGAGATGGTGAATATCAAACAATAGGTGGCTCTGTTGTGCTGCATTTTGCACTATTTCCTCAATAGCTCTATCTCAAGAACTAATGCACGAATTTTCATCAAACTTCAGATTCAGGTACACCTTGATAAATGTTGATGCTGATTATGTGGTTGTGTGAATCGCTTAACAGGTGGCGCTGTTATGCTGCATTTGTCATGATTTGCGCAATATCTCTATTTCAAGAACTACTGCGCGAATTTCCCCCAAACTTCATATTCAGTTAGACATTGCCATAAGTTGATGATAATTAGGTTCTGGTGTAAATTACCCAATAGGTGGCGCTGCTATGCTGCATTTTGATGGATTTACACGATCTCAGGAACAGTAATATCTCAAGAACTAATGCACAGAATTTCATCTTTTTATAATCCCCATGATGAGCATAGATGCACTGGGATAATGAATTTTGAAGTATTGACAAGTATGAGATAAAAGAAAGTTTTGTGATGGCCACAACATACTAGTTTAGAATTAACAACTGTTTTGTCAATGATTTGCAAACACAGTACGTCGTTCGTGTCTCAACGTTTAATGAATTCATTATTATCATTAAAGTCGTTTATTTCATTCATCTTTAACCATTCCCGTTCCTTATATTTGTACTTTAATTTTGTTATCCAAACAAATCTTTGATTGTTCTCGTCCCCTTTCATCTAAATTTTCTATTCAATATTATTGATGTTCTTTCTCCCCGACTCTTACCTGTTTCTACCTTGTTTTACATGTTTCCTGACATTTCTCGCTTTTGTTCTGTACTGCTGACTAAGCCCCTACCTGCCAGGCAAGAGTGTCTAGCTTAAAGGGTTGAGCTGAACGGGTTCAGATTTGCCCGATCTTAACATGGCACTGAGACAACTTGGCGCCTATCTGTGGAGCTATTTTATTGATTTACGTAAGTTTACTGATTTGACCTGTTAAAAATTGCTATTTATCAGTTTTTATTTGTTATTACAAGTTACTTGCTATTATCGATTTACAAAAAATTACTTACGTAAAAATATCGACTGTTTTAAAATAACATGACATAGTCCCTTATCTGGCACTTAAGAAGAATTTGGAGCGTAATGATCGTAAAATTTACTGTTTCTTAAATGTTTTTAAAAATCCTATAAATTGAAATTAGCTCTTTTTTTTAATCGTTTCCAGGAAGTTGGGAACTTATTGTGTATAAAATATAAAATTGGATGGATAATGTATCAAAGAGGTTTTATATAATAAAACTAGTTGGATGTGCCTATCCCAAAACTTTCTTCTATCTTATACATCTTAATATTTCAAAAACTAGTTACACATGATAATATTTCAATATTATTAGTTCAATACTATACCAACTTTGATCTTCATCCTAAATTTCTGCTTCAGTCAATTAAACGAACTAAAAACGAGTTAATCTATATCATGATATTTGCTAAAATTAATAGTTTTTGCTTATTCTGTTGTTATCAGATGTTTGCAAATAGCCGGCTTAGCAGGAAGCGAGTTCCCGCCTTTGCACGAGCCGCCGATGGACAACAGAACTACAAAAAATCAAGAAAAGTATACAAAAATTGCTATCACAGAACCCCTTTACTGTGCAATATTTCCAAATTCAAGGAGAACCTGTTGTCCAAAGCCAAAAACATGCACAAAAAATTAGGTTCAATTGTATGCATAACTTCATACACTTTTCGATTGTACAATAATGAAAATGCACAGAGATCGCAATTATAGCGCCCCCTTCTGGCAGAATTTTTTTAAGTTCAGGGATGACTTGCTTGCCATAGCCAGAAACATACACAAAAAATTTGGTTCAATTATATACATAACTCCATACACTTTTCGATGGTACAATAATGAAAATGGTACAGACATCGCAATTATAGCGCCCCCTTCAGGCGGAATTTTTCCAAATTCAGGGAGGACCTTCGTGCCATGACTAAGAACAAACACAAAAAATTTGGCTCAATTCCATACATAACTTCATACACTTTTCGATGGTACAATATTCAAAATGACACAAAAATCGCTATTACAGCGCCCACTACCGGCGATTTTTTTCCAAATTAAGGAAGGACCTTCTTGCCATAGCCAAGAACTTAAAGTAAAAATTTGGTTCAATTCTATGCATAACTTCATACACTTTTGGATGGTACAATATTCAAAATCGCACAAAAATCACTATTACAGCGCCCCCTACCGGCGAATTTTTTCCAAATTCAGGGAGGATCTGCTTGCCATATCCGAAAACTTAAAATAAAAATTTGGTTCAATTCTATGCATAACTTCGTGCACTTTTGGGTGGTACAATATTCAAAATCGCACAAAAATCGCTGTTACAGCGCCCCCTACCGACGAATTTTTCCCAAATGCAGGGAGGACCTACTTGTCATATCCGAAAACTTAATATAAAAATTTGGTTCATTTCGATGCATAACTTCATACACTTTTGGATGGTACAATATTCAAAATCGCACAAAAATCGCTGTTACAGCGCCCCCTACCGGCGAATTTTTCCCAAATGCAGGGAGGACCTACTTGCCATATCCGAAAACTTAATATAAAAATTTGGTTCAATTCGATGCATAACTTCATACACTTTTGGATGGTACAATATTCAAAATCGCACAAAAATTGATATTATAGCGCCCCCTACCGGCGAATTTTTTCCAAATTCAGGGAGCATCTGCTTGCCATAGCCAAAAACTTAAAATAAAAATTTGGTTCAATTCTATGCATAACTTCATACACTTTTTGATGGTAGAATGGCGACAGACAGACGGACAGACGGACAGACGGACGGACGGACAGACGGACACACAGACAGACAGACATTTTCTATAAACTTGTTTTTGGGGATCTCTGACCCCTAAAACGTGTAAATCCGTCGAAAACCGGAAGTCGAAAAAAATTTCGATTACAATACTTTCTTCTATTGAAGATAGAAGAAAGTAAAAATCTCATTTTCGGTGAAATGAAGATTTTAAAAAAAAGTTTAAATGTAGCTGTATGAATTTTAAATAAAACGTATGGAAAAGAGCACGAAGTTTATTATATCGGGAAAAAGATTAAATTCAGATTGCTTTTATGAGAAGATCACAATCGCAGCCAAGCTTTGAAAATTGGGGAAATATGATGTTATTTTTATTGAAAAATGACTTCCAGAATTTATTTATTTTTAAAATAAAAAATATTGATGTTTTTTTTTAACTGAAAAGTATAACGAAAAATTGTTTCCTGTGAGTGCTTTTATTATTATTATTATTATTCTGGAAAAGTTTAAGTCCAGTGTAAAACTACAGACAAAATGAAAAAAAAATAACTTTATAAAATATGATTTTTTAAATGGAAAATAATTATTTTTTTATATAAAAAATATTATTACAGTGGAGGAGGTACAGTGGAAACGCATGGATATTCCCTTATTTATAACTTTATCAGAAAAAAGTTGATTGATGTTTTGAAATTCAGAAAAAAATGAGACTTTCACTACGTCTTTTACTTGAAAGTATTTACGTCGCTGAATTGCGAAAAATTGAAGCTGGCTTAGTACCGTTTGATGTGGGTTTCCAATTTATACGGCGGCTAAATAAAAAAAATGATAAGAAGAACATAGTTCGTACTTTAACAAGGACATTCAAGCCTCTTCTCCCAGTAACTTTCTTAAAATAATATTCTGCTTATTTAATGAAAAACATAGCTATATTAAGGTGCAGTGACCGGTAGTTTACGAAATTTCTGGTACTAAAATAACTAAAATCCCTTGATACGTACGAACGGTGAGTAAGTGTCTCAGGTACATTTTTACCAAATTTAGACAAATGGTTTGAATAAAATAGATAATTATTGTGTATTGTTAGCCTAAGACAAAAGTATATCAATTAACTCATATTCATATTTTTTATACTTTCTCTTTCATTTTAAGGGTGATTATTATTCCTTTTGACGTTTTCAATCCTGTAACGGAGATAACATGTAGTTTATTACAAATTCATATATATGTTTTCGATATCTTCAAATATAAAATTGCTGCTTACAGATTTTACATAAAACGAGCTTTTCATATTTGCAGTGAAAAGTACCTACAAAATGTACAAGTACTAAGATTATATGAAAGATTAAAATACGCCTTAAGGAAATTGGATATCAATTTAATAGCCAAACCTCCTACAAAACAAAAAGCTTTAATTCAAAGGAAATTTGATCCCATACCTAATAATGAAATTGCAGGTGTTTATTCTATCCCATTTCAAACGAAAAAACCGAATGAGTTAAGCAACATAGGTATGACCACTCGGAAATTTAAAGAGAGATTAGGGAGCTCATAAGAGATATCAAGTTTAGCAGACCGTCTACAGCATTTTAAAGATTAAATCAACGCCAAAATTTAAAAATAGATTTCGAGAACGCAAAAGTTATTATACCTAAATCAGATTATTATGCTTTGAGAATTAGGGAATCATTGGAGATTTTAAGTAAAGAAAATAGTGTATGTAACGATGCTTTATCCTGTGACATACCTCATATTTGATTTAATATTTTAAAAGTATCTAACACTTCAGCATCGGAGCGAAACAACTTCATTGACACCCCAACAAATGATAGACTCATCCGTTTTTCACAAACTGGTGTACAAATAGCTCAGTGAATGCGACATTGCAGTGAAAGTATCTTTTGAAAATGCTCACGTTTGCGATTGAAAGATCTCAGAAATCATCTTTTCTGTTTAATATGACTTTAACATCAATAGTTTTTTTTTAGTTTTTTAAGACCAGTTTATTTTGTAATGGAATATTTTAATAAATTTTCATGCACCTTTTTAGTAAACAGTTTTTAATTTTAGTTATGTTTTCGATAGTAAACTTAAGTCACATCCATGTCTGTTTCTTGAAACTGTACTGAAAACTGCTGTGTCTCTTTTTATTTAAAATATAGCACTTTTTAAATATATTTAATATTATGCAATATGTTAATACAACACTTTGGAAATATTACCTTTAAACGGCTCTTACAGCATCTGTCCCGATTAGCAGGTATTCTCAGACAGATGTTGTCCGAGACCTCTTTAAAGGTTAACAATCAAAAACATGACACATATTATTAGTGTACGTTTTTAACATATGAGGAATTAATTCAGGACAAAAAATGAACAATGGTAAAAGCACCAGAAAATCGAGGAAATATTATTTTCTTTACGAAAAAATGTCTGAAATACCAAGCTAATCAAACGAGAGAACCCTTGTAGTGCCAATCTTAGTATAAATAGTTAAAAAAAGAAAAGTAAAATGAGGCTGGTTGAATGTTCCACACGTTAGAACGCTGAATGTGCCAGTGATGAGATGCGCGACTGGTGACTATTACACAACTTGATCATTCTGTTGTGTAATCCTAATGTTGATCATACTGTTTAAATCAATGGGATATTTTTAAGCAGGATGAAAAAGATTAAATATGTAAATAAAATAAATCTTTACATATGATAATATTAGGTGTTTAAACACTATACGAAAGGAAGCTAGGTACTTAAATTTTAATGTGTTGAACTAAGAGCCCAAAGGGAGTGGAGTGAAAAACGCTGTAAGGAACAGAAGTGGAAGATTTTTCGCTTTCTTGAAAAAAAATCTCTTTTTGACTTTCGGTGCTTTCTATTTTTAGTTCTCAATTCTTTCTCAAGTTGGTACGATACTTTATTCCATGCTGATGTGCATCCAGGATAGACTATAATTTTAAGTATTAATTTATATTACCAAGTTTAGACTGACATATACTCGCTCAAGAATTTAAAGCGTTACATATCCTACATAATATCTAACAGTAATTATCGCAGAAACGACATATATAGATGTATGAACAGTTGTTATTAATACATTAGTTATAAATGAATGTTATTATTTTATATTAACTTTATGTTATTTTATGTTTATTTGTGTTACTTCGATTTGCACATTAGATTCTTCACATTTAATTTGTAAAATCTTATTTTTTAAATAATTACAATTAAAGATCACTAATATTTACTTTAATTATGTCCTTTAATATACATACATAGTTTTAGAAGAAAACTTGTAAGTATTTCATCATTAGGGAAGACTGCTATAAAAAAAAAAGCCAAAAAAGCAAAAAAAAAAAAAAAAGCCTCCATTTTTATTAATTTTATAACATGTTACAAGTGTCTGTTATTATGTATCAAGATTTATTTACGCATAATTTTATTATTTTTTAAAGAAAAAAATGAAACATTACCAAAATTGACGAAAATTTGTAGTTCGGTAATTAAATTATTCAAAGAAAAAGTCTTTTATCTTTCTTTCACGTTCTTTCTGTTAAAAATTTAACAATTACTGTTTTAAAAGATCTTATCCAGAAAATATATCCAGTGGGAAAAATGGCCTAAGATTAAATGCGATAAAATGAAATTGAATTTTCACAGTCTTTGAAGTTAAGAGATATAACAAGAAAAAATTTTAGGTTTTTACATTTTTATCAATTTTGTGCAATTATCATTTTAATAAGAGCTGTGCATTTATATTAAAAATTTTAATGATACAGGACATAATGGATCACCTTTTGTTTATTTATTTATTGAAAATGCTAATAGATTTTGTACAAATAAAAGTTTTTTTTATTGCACACTAACGCTAAAAATATTTTAATACGAAAAATGTCAATAATGTTTTTAAATAAATTAAAAAATTTATTTAAAGCAATAGTTTCGTATTAGCCGCAAAACAGGAATTTATAACAGAAAAAAATCGCAAAGATTTATTTCTTTACAGAGGCATTTTTAATTCCGATAATTTTATTATGTAAGCACATTGTTGTATTGTATATCCGTAAAATTTGCGTTTTATTCCATTATTTCATTTATTTATTGGTTATGTTTAAGTTTCCTTACTGAATATAATTCTGAAATAAATACTGAATCGTTTATACTGATTTAAGTGCAAACGGATTAATTCGCAAAAATCAATCACGCGGTACAGGTATATTTTTATACATTTTATGATTGAAGTTTATTTTTAAAACGAAAAAAATGTCAGAAAATCAAGGAATTGTTTTCGAAGAAAGTGCATTTGAATAATGAAAATTAAATTCAAAAAATCAAAAAACTGGACTGCGTAAAACGCAAACTAATTATTTCTCATCAATGTGAAACTATATTTTTATATTACTTACCTGTTTTATTTTTATTAATTTATTTGCTTGTATTGATGACTTTTAAGTTGTGTTTAATTGTTAGTTCCTAACTATAAACACTGTTTTGATGAGGCCGATAGATTTGACATCTATAGGCCTGAAGGTTAGAGTTAAAGTAAAGATAGAGATCCTACCTACACAACTTTCAGGTTGTGTAATATTTAAACGGAGCTTCTGACTGTAAAATGCTCAATGAAACATCGTCTTCATTTTGAAAGATCTATCGAATGACATGCCACTCAATAGGGTGCGTAAAACATTTTTTTTCCGTCTCTACCGCCATTTTGTACTTTACCGGCGAAATTTGGAATTTATAATAACAAAACCTAACCTATAACCATCGGACGGTTAAGACGAATGGGTAAAGACCTCATTCATTAACATCCATACAGCCGTTGATATGTTTCGAGAGTATAAAGAAATCCAAATACCCAGACACGCGTGAAACACATAACCCTTCTAGGCAGTCGAGTAAAAATTACATTTTTTATTCGACATTGTAAAAATTTAAACTGTAGGAGGTTTAGAAAATTAGAAAAAAATCAGGAAATGCGTAATTTACTATTCGAGTGTTGCGACCATTTGTATGTTAGCAGTATTACCCACTTGCAAGCTTTTAATTTTTAATGCAGAATTTTACTGTCAGCTTCGAGCTTTCTATTAAATTTTAATATATATTACACTTTGAAGATAATTTGGTAGTCCATGAATTCCACGTTATATCACAATTGATAAAAAATAGTGGGAGAGAATTAGTTGAAGACTTTACTATTCGTGTTAAATATATTAAAGTCATCATTGCGAGTTTTACGCTGGTGTTGTTCAATGTAAATGAGCACAAGAATTAAAAACTTTCTAATTCTATTTTTACCCATTTAAATATTTACAGATTATTTACAGAGAAAGATTTTGTTAAAACTTTTTAAACATATATATATATTCCTCACTGGGAATCCATGATAATTAATTTATAATCAGAAACATATTTTCTTCCACTGTTGGAAGATCAAGAAAATAATACTACAGCGTGCGAGCTGCTGTCGCATTCACATTATACTACAAAACTAAAAGAACAAGAGTGAAAAAAAAATATTTTTAATAAATTCTCTGTAAGGTCACGTGACCTGGTGCTTTTCGTCTGACTGAAGGAGGCCTGCTCAGTGGGTTTGCGAAATATTCCACACCCCCTCCCCCCCACTCCCCCGATGAATAAGAGTTCATCAATATGGGGATTCAAAATAATTAAAGTAGAAATAAAATTATTCTAAAAGATCATGAATTAAACTATACATAAATACAATACAAATCAAAATATATGCTTACATCGGACTCAATAAAAATAAACTAAAACAATTTAAAAGATTTGTGGGCAGGTTTCTGCTACTAAAAATAGAAAGAACAATTAAAATCTATACAAGTTATTATAAAACAATTCAAGACAAAAATCAAACTAAAAATTAAAAATATTAAAAAACAAAAAGCATTTTTTTTTTAAGTCAAGGGAATAAAAAGTCTTCGAATCAATTACTGAAACAGTTCAAAGTTATTTAAAAAGTCAAATGACAGTTTTTTGAGTCTATTAATTAAATCAGATTTTTTTTTCAGTTTCTGAGTTCTAAATTGTACAGAAAATTAATGGGTCTTTTAATAAATGAATTATTTGTTTTCAGTTCACAAGACCTTATCTTGCCGTCTCTGTCCATAAAGGTTTTAGTAACTTTGCCAAACTTCCACAAACTTCTTGGTAAATGTTCTTCATGTACAAGAACAACATCGTCTACTTTAAAGTCGGAAGTTTTATTCTGGCCCGTATAGGGAGCAGATTTTAAATTGGGAAGATACTCCTTTTTCCAACGCTTCCAAAAATGATTTAGAAGAGTCTCACGTATTTCACTAAAGATTCTTTGGTTGCTGGTAAAATCAAATTGTTCACTTTTATGGTAGGTAAACACAAGATACGTTTTCCAATTAAAAAATGTGCAGGAGTAAGAGGAGATGGTTCTTCTAACTCGAAATACATGTAAGTCAGCGGACGAGAGTTTATTATAGGTTCTACTTCAATTAGAAGCGTTTCTGATTCACTCAATGTTAAAGAAGATTTTCCGATAACTTTACGTAAGCTAGTTTTCACTGGGCGAACCATTCGCTCACAGAAGCCACTCTACCAGGCTGCACGCTCTACAATATACTTCCAGGAAATTCCGTGATGGGCGTAAAATTTTTTAACATCAGGATGGTGAATTACTTTCCACATTTCTTTTAGTTCAAGATCAGCTCTTTTGAAAGTTTTGGCATTGTCTGAATAAATTACAGCACACATTCCTCTTCGTGAGATAAACCTGCGAAATGCTAACATGAATTCTGCTGTTGAGATGTCTTTTACTAACTCTAAATGAAGTGATCTTGTGATAGCACATATAAATAATAAAATATAAATTTTATTTTCTTTCCCCTTCACATATAGGGGCCCTACATAATCAAGACATGTTGCTGAAAACAGTTGAGCTTCGTTAATACGGTCACCTGGAAGGGGGGGGGGGGGTAAAACTTGTTGACCAGCCGTACGTTAAATTTCTTACAGATTGTACATTTGTTCAGCACTGATTTTATGCACTGTCTGGATCTTAAAATCCAAAACATTTTACGAGTTTGTAATAATGTACTGGACACTTCTCAATGAAAAACTTTTTCATATGCATCTTCCACGATTAATTCAGTAAATTTATGTTTTGCATTTATCACAACAGGATGTTTTTCATAAAATGAGGAATCAGACTTTTGTAACCGTCCACGTACCAACAGCAAACCTTCATCTGACAACATAGGATTTAAGTGTAGAAGATTCGATTCTTTAGGGATACTCTTGTTACATTTCAAGCATTTTATATCTTCAGGAAAATTTTCTTCCTCACTAGCTTTAACAAATTTTTCCCGCATGTAACATTTTCTCAGCTGATAATTCTGAAAAACCCCCTTTTTCTACATTTAATTTTATATTAGAAATAAATCTAAATATTCATGCAGTTTTTCGATACAATTTCTTTAGGGAGCTATATTTTTCAAGATTAAAAATGGGAATTTCATCAGCTTTATTTGTTTGAAAAACGCAAGAAATGGTTGTTGCAATTCGAGACTTCTCTTCAGAAGCATCAGATAATCGTTATGCATCAATTTTAACCCTAGGCCACTGATTTTCGGAAATGAAAAAATTCAGGACCGTACCACTATTTTTGAGAATTTATTAAATGCTTCACAGAACAACCTCTCGTTATAAAATCTGCGGGATTAAGTTTGTCGTCACAATGTATCCATAAACTAGGATCAGACAAATTATGAATTTCAGCAATTCTATTACAAACAAAGGGTTTCCATTTTTCTTTTGACCCTTTAAGCCAATGAAAAACAATTTCTGAATCAGACCAGAAAATAGTATTATTTACTTGGATAAAGTTTGTGATAAAGTTTGCTATTCTGGCACCAATAACTGCTCCCATGAGTTCAAGACGTGGCAGAGTTAACTTTTTCAAGGGAGCAAGCAAATAATTAGACATTAGAAAACTAGTTTTAAATTTAACTTTAGAAATCGGATACTGTAAGTATGCCACTGCACTATACGCATTAGTGTTAGCATCGGTGAAAGTAAGCAATTGGGGATGACCTTTTTCCATGATCATGTTTTTAAAATAGTGCCTGAGAATTTTCAATTGTGTGAGATCCGGGATTTCTGAAAGCCAATTTTGAAAATTATTTTCTAGTTCACCCGAAAAACTTTCATCCCATGATATTCCCATTAACCATAGTTGCTGTAAAAGGCATTTGATACGAAAAATAAAAGGGACAATAGGGGAGATTAGCCCTATTCGGACCGCCGCTTTAATTGAACCGTTGCCATTCCGCCTTTAATTACAGGAAGAGACGCCATCTACCGCTGAAATCCTACTCATCGGAATCACGTCACTCATGATTAGAAGAAGCAACCGCTTACCACGTGCTGTTTTTAGACAATTTTTAAAAACCTAAAGTTAACTGTTTTTATCTTTTTCCTACTAAACGTAAGTGAATACTTTAAAACTGAAGTAAATTGTTATGTTTTCATATACATCTATGAATTCATCTGTTTATTGCGCATATTTTTCACGCGGATTTGTTTGATTTCGTTTTTGTTCTTAGTCTTGAGATCATCTGTTTTAAAAAAATGGCACACTTGCCGTAATTGGGTCAATTTAAGTTGCTTAAATTGGACCATATATGCGATCATAAATTTGAAAAGTAAGTAACGGAATTCGAATACACTATTGCTTTGTACACTATTTTTTATTTATTTTTTAATATTTTATTATAGATTTAGATTACTATTTTCATACAAGTTTTTATTTTTTTATATCTGGATTAATTTTTTTATACAGTTTAGGCCCATATAAACATGTAAATATTTTTACATGTTTATGCAATAAATATTGTTTGCAATTTCTTTTATCTTGTATGCATTTGTATTTATTTTCTTTGAATTTCTTATTCCTACGGCGTATTTGGATTACAGAGTTGAATTCAAACATTTTCCTCCTGGAGGATATTTGGGATGGCAGACTTTTTACTGTTTTGGTTGGTGGAATTATACTTTTTTGTCATTAAACGCATAAATTCTCAAACCTACCGGGGGGCGGTTATTTCAAGGCTCCGTGGGGAAGGGGGGGGGTGAATTCAACACTGTTTGAATATATAATGTTTGCGTTTGATTAATCGTAGCGTATTTTTCCGTAGAGGATATTTTGTAAATACTTTTTTAATATAATGTTGAAAAAGACACAGACAAACTGTCTGGAAGAAAAACACCCGTGACAATAAAAGCAGTTAAAATACCCTTCTATATATAAAAAAAAGTAACGCTTTGGAAATGGACCAGTGAAAATCTGCGTAGATACCGTGAATTGCATCTGATTGGTCAGAGCTTTCTGACGCTATAAGGGGGGTTACCAATGGAGGATAGCCGTCTCTGTCGCCAAACATCACCAAGCTTGTCGCCAACTTGGCGATATATCACCAAATTTCCATAGACTCCCATTGAAATCGAATACGGTTTAATTGCTTGCAGAAAATCAACAAATTCAGATATTTCAAAGCATCAAAAACCAATATTAGCTTATGAATAGAGATTAATTGAACTATTTATTTCACTTTTAAGCAAAACACTAACTATTTAAAACATTCGTAACACTATATATATATTTTTTTTTTTAATTTGTTGTTATTAAAATAAATTATAATTTTTACCCTTTTTTAATGATTTTATATTTAATAATTATTTTAATTATCAAACTCTGTAAGCTCTAATGATCACCTGCTATGAGATAAGGAAGTAAAATCGCCAGAAGTTGGGAAGGAGCGCGTTTATACCAAGTGGAATTTAAAAATTGAATGCATAGAAAATGAGGAATCGCGAAGTGATCCAGAATGAAAACGCTATACAATTTCTTTCGCGGTTGGCAAGAAAATGGGGTTTGCTTCGCGATACCGAACGGAATCACGAAGCGATTACGTGGGGGGTTGGTGAGCGTAACGAGCAGGGGGTGGCGGAGCACCCCTATTAGGAAACAAAAATGAGAGAGTTAGTTGTGAAGAAAGATGGCTGCAGCTACAAATCCTCCCCAAAAGTAAAAAAAAAATCTTAGAAATGTTAAAACTGAATTTAGCCTTGCTAAATTCAGTTAAATCAAAGTACAGAGGGAGCCGAAAAAAAGTTGTGTTAACATCTTCGCCGTATAAAGTAAACCTTGAAATGAAAAAAAAAAACGAGACAAAGGAAGCTATCATAGCACAAAAGCAATTGGAACATCAAGTATTAAAAAATGGGCATAATGCAATTAGCAAGAAAAAGATGGAAGCGAAGAACTACAAAGATAATGTAAAGAAAACTTCTAACAGCGAGAGTGTCAGCTCCGGACATGACATCCCCCTCACTAGTGCCAGTCACCGCCGGTAAAGAGTGAAAAGTTCTTTTAAGAACTACGTATGCCAGTAACTCATGCCGGTAGGTGAAATGTTTAAGCCTACTGACTCCGCTATGGAGACGCAGCAAGATAGACCTGACTCTGCTTTGTCAACATCCTCTGCATTCTCAGGAATCTCCGCATGGAGTGGAGATGGTGAGCATATGCCTTTTTATTTTGTCCATCAGAACCCCCCCCCCCCACCTTAAAAGATAACCATCTGCTTAGATACTGTAAAAGAACTAATCGTAAATTTGATGATCTTAATAAGGACGAACTTAAAATGTTCACTAGTCATGGTAGATGGCGTCACAAGGAT
The DNA here is from genome assembly GCA_963932465.1 of Maratus speciosus. NCBI lineage: Eukaryota > Metazoa > Arthropoda > Arachnida > Araneae > Salticidae > Maratus > Maratus speciosus. Next base: position 424,820,425 of record OZ010795.1, read on the forward strand.
GATTACAAGCAGTTGTACAAACCGCTAACGAAAACGGATGTTATCCCTGAGAGCGATTTAAGTTTTCTTTTAGATCTTAAATATGCAATTTTCGAAGATCTCCCTGAAGAGATTATGCAATACTATAACCACAAGCATAACTTAACTGCCAAAGGGCTAAAAATTGATATGGTAACTTTCATTGATGACCTTATGTCGCAAAAAGCACAAAATTATCCTACAAATCCTGCAAATTTCAACATTGAGATGTTAGATTTTTCTTTCATCACTTTCTCTCAGAAGGAAAATCGCGAAAATTCCCCTAAAAGTAATGAAAATAACTCCATTAAACAGGTTAATCCCCCAACTCCTAGCGAGCCTGCTCAACACACGGAGAACTTGTCTTTGAAAGATACACCCAAAGAGGGAGCCACAAGGACACCGAATCCGATTGTTGTTGAAATGCCAATAAATCTCACTGAAACCATTAAGAAAATCGCGGATAATTGCGATAAAAATTTCTACGTAAAAACTAACCAAAACTGGATGAAGCTCTTCGCTGATTCCTTCGAAATTAAGAAAAAATTAATAAATTATCTTCAAGCTGAAAAGTATAAATTCTACGTAACCACTGATGTAATTCCCCCACTAAAAGTCGTAATCAGAGAACTTCCTGTTAATATTGACCCAAAAAATATTGAAAACACCCTCACTGCCGAAGGGCTAGAGATTCTTAAAACGGTCCAAATGATAAGCCGTAAAGACAAAAGAATTTTGCCACTTTTCCTTTTGCACCTCCCTAAGACGGAAAACTCTCAATAAATCTTCAAACTTAAAACCCTCTTCCATTTTCTCGTTTCCATCAAAGCATACAGGGCGCCAAAGAAGGCGACCCAATGCTTCAAATGTCAAAAGTTCTTTCATCACGCCGACTTATGTTTTTTAGACGCGAAATGCGTCAGATGCGACTTAAATCATGATTCCGCATCGTGCCCTTCGAAAGTCTCTTCTGAAACTCCCAAGGAAAATGCCCCTAAGCCCAAATGTACTAATTGTTCTGAGGAACACCCAGCTTCCTTCAGAGGCTGTAAAAGTTTTCCCCTAAAAAATGTGAAAAAATCGTACGCAAATGCGCTACAAAGCAAAAATAAAACTGAAACTTTGAAAACTCAAAAAACCCAAAATTGTAACTCAAACTCAAACCCCACCCACCAGGTGGCGCCTGTATACCATGACTTCGAGATGGGAAATGACATTCCCAAGTTCTTTGCAATCTTAGAAAAAATTAAAAGATAATTAAAAATTGATTCTTTTGATGACCTAACTGTTTATCTTGAGAAACTTTACGAACAAATCACAGCAGAAGCTGACGATACTAGGAAAGCACTTAAATTTATGGACGGAATGTCCAGATTTTCTAAAAGAGCTAGAAAAGAATAATTTTCTTTGTAAATACTGTAATATTTCTTATGTCATTCTGTAAATACCTTTTGCTCTTTTAATTATTAAGTATTCTTTTTTATTGTGTAGACAAAATTGTTTATAATTATGTAAAAATGTATGGTCCCTGAAAAGGGTCTTTTTTTTGTTCGGTGGAGTTAACGGCTTTTCCTCCCTTCGTTCTGATCGTCCTGGCATGTTCGGAGGGGCGGGTCTTGGCCCAACCATTCCGAATTCACCATCTCATACGTCACTACTGACTGTTTTTCCTGTTAGTTCTCCAGTTGTTAGGGCACGGGGATGTGGGGCTGATGTCCCGGGCTCCTCGTTAAATCGTCAGAATTGATTGAAGAAAACTTCTGTTGCAAAAAAAAAAAAAAAAAAAAAAAAAATCGAATAATTCAGAATATAAAAAGAAAAATCTAGACGGTGATGATTGGCTTTGCATAATTTGTAAGAAAAATAAAATAGGAGAAATGATTCAGTGTTCAGATTGCCAAATATGGTTCCATGTTGTGTGTGCCGGTAATCAAAATCAATAAACGAAATTCATGTCTGAGCTTTTCATCACTCCTTACGTGATATTCAAATAACTGACAATTAGTTCCATAATTTCTATTCTTAATTACTGATAACTTTGATTTATATTTTGAATGCATTTTGATTTAAAACAATTACTCATATTCTCAGATATTTCATTTCATTACATTTCATTGGTGTTATTTTTTTTTTATTGTTTCATTAATTGCAAACTTTGCTTTTAATAAAATTAGTTAAATTCCCTAGTCATTAAACAACCTGATACTATTATTTGGTCCAATTTAGGAGACTGGTTGTTCAATTTAGGTGACCAGTAGCTGAATTTGGACCACTTTTGACATTTTTTTCAAATTAAAATAAAATTTAATATTTTCAAAAGAAATGGATCTAAAGACTTATTTAGTTAGTAGATGAATAGCTTGACCCCGCGTAATGATGTTTTGCAGAATTTATAAAAATTAAATGAGTTACACCTGAAAATCAGTGAAGTGGTCCAAATTCGGCTACTCCCCCCTAAATCCGGCTGGATCAAACAACACAGCTGCAAATTTCAAAACATTCCATTTTGTACAAGAATTATTGCTTAAATTTGCAAACAATGGTCGTAATTCTAGTCCCAATTATCTTCTGTATTGTTCCAGATAAGTCGTAAAATTTTTAGGGAAGTATTTTGGGGTTCGGAATTCGAAATAGGTATGTTTCCTAAGTTCCTGAGAATCACATTCAAATTTTTTTAACTTCATCGCCGTCTTCTTTCAAAATATCAACAACTTCTTTAGTTAAGTTAAAATATTTCAGAACATGTTTTAATCCTGAAAACAAATCATCAAAATAAAAAGAAGAATTTGATATTTCAAATCTTTTATTATGAGAGTTCTTATATTTATTAATATGGTGCTTAATACTACAAGCGAGGGTAAAGGGACTGCAGATGACACCAAACGTAGCTCTGGTTGGGTACTACGTTTTTATTATTATCAAAATCTTCATAATATAAGAATCTAAGATAATTGCGATCTTCTTCGGCGACAGATATTTGTAAAAAGGCTTTTTAAATATTATCCGAAAAAGCAATTTTATGTAAACGGGATTTAAAAATTATATCTAAAACCTTTGATTCAAGTTAGGACCATGATTCAAGCGTTTGTTTTATGATAGAGAATCACCATATTTGGAAGAAGCATCATAGACTATGCGCATTTTTGTTGTAGTTTTGTCGTCACGGATAGGTCTGTGTAGCATTAAATAGGAATTATTGGAATGTTTCTCGGTGCACATTTCTATTGCACCCTCATTAAACTGCTCTAGCAAAAAGGAGTTATATTCCTTAAGTAAAGAATCATTTTCAGGAATTTATTTTCTAAACTGGAAAGAAATGGATTTCTTTGCTAATTCAAGATTATTTCTAAATAATTCACGAGACTTTTTCCACAATAATTTTGCTTCATAACACCCATTTGCGAATTTTTAATTTTCTTTAAATCCTTTTATTACCTCAAGATCGGTAATGTTCTTTTCATTGCTTTCAGGAGTGCCAATTGCTTCGAGATCGCAAAATACTTCCAGCTGAGTATTTATGTTTTCAATTGAAACACACAAACAAGCTACTTCTTTTTATTCGACTCTATCTGCCCTTGCAACGCATGACTGAAAATAGTTTCTGCATCGCATAACTCTTTTGTCAATTTTCCCTTGATTCCCTTTAATATTTTCCACAAAAATTCAGACATTAGCAAAATAATTATTTCCTGTTCAAGACCTGTATCAGCAGTCTTTTAGCCTCTTGTTCTCATTATGTCTACCAGATCTGGTTCTAGGGTTTTTACAGAAGCTCCAGTTATATTATCAACTACAAGATTTTCGATTTTATCGAAATGATAGGTTGTACAACACTGGATAATTCAAGAGCAACAACTTCGTAACATGATTCATAAGGGCGTCCACGCCCAAAGGGGTAAACTAATAAATTTTCTCTTCGCAATGGCTTCAATTTTTATTTTTTACTAGAGATCTCTTCACAAAATATTTTTCAGAACCACTATCACATAAAACGCGATCCAACCAGCATTGTTTACTAACGTACGCAGAAACTGTACAAATATGCAATAGTGTAACTTGTTCTGACATCATAGGTACAATTCCACCATTAGTTTCTTTTTCAGGATTTTATTTTGTTGTTTCTTTAAATCAAAACAAATAACTATGGGTGTTGTTAACACATTTTGAACAAGGGTTAATTTTTTTCTACAATTAGCTGATAAATGCGACTTATAAAAGCATCTGTAACAGCTACATTCTTTCTTTATTTTATACAGTTTTTGTTCATCAGTGAATTTCGAAGAATTTAGTCCTACATTATTAGAAGACTTGCAAAATATGCAAAACTGTTTTATATATGTATTTAACGCAGCAGCTGAAGGTATATTTATCGTTTGAGGAAAATTTTGATACTTACTTGAAGAATTTTCACATTTGGATTTAGAATTTTCATAAGCCTTGCTTTCGGAATTATTTACTAATTTAGTATCTCACGGCATCTCAATTCCGTTTTAATAAAATTTATTAAATCAGTTACTTCACAGTCATTATTGGAGTCACGTTTTCGATGAAAATCTAGTATCACATTTTCTGGTAATAACCTTAAAAATATGGGTAGTAACAAATGTCTGCAGGAGCCTGATGTTACTCCTAACGCATCAAGATTTATAATAAAAGTTTCAATATTATCATACAACTTTCTGAGCGAAGTGACATTATTACTAGATTTTTACTGATTCAAGTTTTTAAAATTTTATTCATATGACAGTTTATTATATTTTCCCGCTTCCCACACTTTTCTTGTAACAACTTTAAACATGTAGAATAACTTTGATCTGTCAGCTCAAAGTTATTCTACATGTCAGTTCAAAACGGACCAGATCAACCAGACTGACCAGCTACAATATTATATGCAGGTACAGACAACAAAAACTTAAGATATTGGAATTTTTCAATTTTTGACAACGATTCATTTGAATCTGTCGCACTAGTAAATAAATTGAAAAATTCTAAGAACTGGCTTACATCACCAGAAAATTTTTTCACGTTTAGTGACACTGATTTACTACCGATTTTCGAACCGTTACTTGTTTCTAGTAAAACGTTTGGTTCACTTTCGATTTTACATTTTTTAAAGCCTCATATTAATTTTAAATTTCAAACTTGATATACATTCAGAATATTCTTCTACCGATTTTAGTTCTTTTTCATGTTCAGTTTTTTCCTGAATTAGCTCATCTATTTCGGAATCTAATTCCTTCAGTAGATCTTCCTTTTCATTTATGAGCTCTAGTGATTCTATTAAAGAATCGCAATCTGTCTTATCAATATCAACTGATAAAAATGTATCACATTTTGTGGTTAATTTCGCAACAGCTGAGAGAACAGTAGCTTTTTGCGCTTTTCTGGTTTATCCATGTTTAAATTTTAATTCAATTTTCAAAATAAATTATCATGACAAAACGTTATTTTCAATAAATCAAGAGTCATTAATCATACAGAATAATAAATATATTGCTTACATTTTTCCCGGGTTCAGGCACCAAAAATAATGAAGATAATTTGGTAGCCCACGAATTTCAAGTTATATCATAACTGATGAAAACTATTGGGAGAACATTAGTTGAAGAAATCACTATTCGTGTTAAATCATATTAAAGTCATCACTGCCAGTTTTATGCTGGTGTTGTTCAATGTAAATGAGCACAAGAATTAAAAACTTTCCAATTCTATTTTTACACATTTAAATATTTACAGATTATTTATAGCGAAACATTTTGTTAATACTTGTTTAAATATATATATATAATCCTCACTAGGAATTCAAGCTAATTAATTTATAATCAGGAACATATTTTCTTCCACTTTTGGAAGATCAAGAAAATAATACTACAGCGTGAAAAGCTACTATCGAATTCACATTCTACTACAAAACTAAAAGAAAAAGGGAGAAAAAAATGTTTTTAATATCACCTCTCTGGAAGATCACGTGACCTGGCGCCTCTCGTCTGGCTGTAGGAGGCGTGATCAGAGGGTTTGAGAAATATTCCACACACTTTTTTCTGAAAAATTATAAAAATCGAAATCAGATTAATGGAAAATGTAAACGCATATATATAGTTTTTTTTCTCCTTTCTATGTTTTCTAGCTGTAGATTTCCAGCTTTCTTCGCAAATGATATCTATATTACACGTTTCTTTAAACATTAAAAAAAAAAACATACCTAATTAAAATATAAATTTAATTTCGCTTTCTAAGAAAACATAATGGATATTACACGTTTCCTTAAAAATCAAATACCAGAAAAACATATTTGGGGAAAAAAGGAAAACACACGTTGTTTTCTTTATTCTAAGTTTATTAGCGATACATTAAATCGATATTTCTTAAAAAATGGAATCGGTATTATAAGTTTAAATGTCTTAGAATAGGAAAACAAATTACGGACAAATATGAAATCATACATTCTGTTCTTTATTCTACATTAAGTATTCATAGATTCAATTGCCTAATTGTTTATTTGTTATTTTGCCTTTATATAGTTATTTTTTATTATCATTTAATGAATATATTGCACGTTACGCAAAGTACGGAGTTTTAGCAGAAATTCGAATTTAGAATTCATAAGCAACAGAACATTTTTGAAATCTGCAATTTCTTTAACACGTTAAGCGCCACGTCAGTCACCGTTGGCTGACACTGAATTTTCCGTTTAGAACGCGTCATTCACCGATGACTGATGGCCTAAAATATGATATAAAACTAAAAAATATATATATCGTTTTGAGTAATTACTGAAAATTTATTTAAAATTTACTTACCTTTTATTTATTATAGTATTATGCTTTCTTCAAAAATACTTAAGCCATTCTAAATTTTTCAGCTTCAGTGTCAGTCACCTTGGCACTCAACGTGTTAATTTTAAATTTTTTAATGAATTCCAAAAAAAACGAAATAAATCCGTAATTTATTTTTAACTAACAGAATTTGCATCGCTCAATTATTTTTTCACCAAAAGCGATGTATTTAATTTTCTAAAAAATATAAAAAAATAATAAAAAAAAAAAATAAAAAGAAAAAATAAAAAAAAAAAGAAAAGAAAAGAAAAAAAATCAAACAGTGCTTATACCTTTACTAGATCAATAACTACAATTCAATCTATTTTAACAAAAATTTCAAATGTTTGTGTTTATTTTCACTACAGTCATTTACATACAAGTTTTATATTTCTTTTCTACCATTCTATCCAGTTCAGAATGTTTGATTTGTCAAGTATATCAATAAAAAAATAGATAAAAAATTTTATTTCGGAATTTCTCTCCACTAACGTTTGATTAATATTTTAGTTAATTTAAAATGTACAATTAATATATAAAATTTTATTTACAATATGTTTATTTATATATATATTTACGTTGTTTAAAGTTGAAAAGTATAATTGATTCATTCATTTCAACCTAAAAAGATTTAGGGGAATTGTGATAAAACAAGATAAATGGAACAGTTATTAATGTCTATCTAAAGTGGTATAATATATTTTTATTTGGATTTTTTTTTTATAACGCACTTCAAAAATTTTTATGCATTCTGTTTTTCTGCCTGTCTGCCTGCCGTCCGCTGTCTGCTGTCTTTCATTAATCTAACTCTTTTAAATATTCTGGGGTTGTAATGTAACTCGTATATTTTATTGAGGTTTACCAAGTCATTGCCGCTATTGGAGATATAATGTGTGGCACATTTAGATTTCTTAGAGGTATACCCAAAAGTTACATTATGGTCTAAAGACAAAAATCCTTTCATTTATATTTTAACCCTCTCACTGCGCAACCCGAAAAATACTCGGGCATGCGTTTTCCCGTCTAATGAATAGTATTTGGTTATTCCCACCAGTTATTTTTTAGCGAAAACTTTGTCTAATTTAAATAGGACATTTTACCCGATTACGATAGTAAAAAAAATTCTGCTTTAAAGAACCGGTGGTAAAAGATAAATAATTCTGTAAAAGACGCTCATCGAGAGGAGGCACTTACGCAGCGAGAGGGTTAATGATATTTTACTATTTATAGAATAGTAAATCTAATTGGACTCTCTGAGATTTACTAAAATATGCTTTCTGCAGAATATGGAGTGCAAAACATTTAGCTTTCGTTTATAGAGAACACACAAAAGAATTGGATTTCTTTATTGTCTATAAGGTTAATAGGGGAACAGAAAACAATTCCAATGCGTTACTGTGTATGAGCGAGTATTTTTTAACCCTCTCAAGAACAAGCCGTCTTAACAAGTTCACTTAACTCCAGTTTCACTGCAATATGCGCATTATTTAAAATAATTTTACTAATTTAATGAATTTTCAATCATTCAGTTTTTTTTTATATAATGTTGAAAGAATAATCTTGTTTTATCATTTAAATTAATATACAGAGAAAACAACATTACAATGTTTTCCTTTCGCTTGACAGTCAGAAGGTTAAGGTTGTTTTATAATTAATTTTTGTATTTTCTAATTTAACAATTTTTAATGTACTAAGAAATAGTTTATAATGTAAATAAATTCCTATAGAGAACTTCGCAAAGCACTGGATACATTCACGTGTATGGATGGTTATTTCTGAAAGCACTTTTTGAGTTTTTAAGCGTTTTCTAAATTATCAAATTAAGCTATCTTATTTCAGTTTATTAAAGGTGTTCTCAAATCCAAGAGGGCAACTTTCTGACATAATTTCAATTTATTTTTGTTCGAAAATGCATGAAACTAGCTGGTGTTGTTGTTCAGAAACTATGTCATCGAGCTGTTTTTTTTTTTTTTTTTTCAAATGCAATAGATTTTTCATAAAGAAGTGTCAAAGTAGGCGTTTTGAACCGAATTTCCGCGCGAAGGTAGAAAAAGCACTCAAGAGTGAGCGAAAAACGGGTTTGTCACGTGATCCAAAACGCTTCTAACTCAATAGATAATGGATTGATCAAAAAAATGAAAAAATCACTTCAATTCCAAATCGATTTCATGGCCAGTCTTACCAATTCTATATCTTTCCGTTAAAAAATGAATGTGTAAATGTGTAAAAATGTTTTGCGCTTGTTGAGCAGAGCAGTTAAGGACAGCTTTAACGGTGAATTTCCGTTAAAGTATACATTAACCTCTGGAAATTCTTTTGTAATCTATGAATGACGCATAATTTTTCTTTCTTTTTTTTAAATGTGAAATAAAAGTGCATGCAAAAATCCATTTCATTTACATGTTCTCCTGTGTTTTCTCAAATACATCTTTGACTAATGCGTTTGTACTAAAAATAATCAATTTATTATGACTCCATTTTTCTCTGTGCATAAATTTGAATAACTTTTACATGATCGGGTTAAGAAAAACAGTTTTAAATTAAGTTCCCATTTGTAAATCAAAAGAAAAGATGAGTTGGATGCAGAAGGATTTTTTTTTCATTGTGTTTAATTTGTGGTTGACAGAGACACCTGAAAGCAGTGATTTATCAAGATTAAATGTGTGATTTGCCATACAAGTGATAAAAGGATGGAAAAGAGACTGAAATGTTTTAGTTAATTAATGTTAAACGGTTATTTCTTTCGTATTAAAAATGAATACTTATGAACGCTGGGAAAAATAAATTATTTATTTAATATATAAGCCTTCAAGACAATATTTTGGGGATGAACGTCGGTGTTATATACGAACTATCTAAATAAAACTCAAATGTGGAATTGTATTAGCAATAGATTCGAAACGTTAAAAGCTCTATAAATTTCAATATAATGTTAATATAATTATTTAAATATATTTTTTATTTGAAGTGCTCTACTCATTACGAACTACGATAGTAAGCATTCGTTAAAACTCAGGCTCCAAAATGAGATTGATTTTCTCTGGTCAAAAAAAAAAAAAAAAAAAAAAAAGATTATCTGATTACGGATAATTGAATGTTATAATCGCGATAAATAGCGGTCTCTTATAAACGAGTTGTCTTTAATTCCATTTGATTGACGATATTTTTCTTTTTGTCTCATATCTGCATTCAATACCATAGTGACCGCTGACGGCTGTTTTCGTGATTGATTAAGTACGATCTATCACACATTTGAAATTCAGCGTATACAAAATTGTTAATTAAGAAACGTTGCTGTATGCCGGACATTTATAATTACATGTAGAAGAAAATTTTACTTTTAATGCTATAATAAAATCGTTTAAATATATTGTTTTAAATATGACACAATTTTCCACATTTAGAGATTTTTGCACGTAAAAATTTAATTATTTTAAAGATTTCGTTATCACTAATATTCATGTAGTTTATAAATACAAATCTATATCATATAATGGGCTACCCAAACAATTCGGATAATTTTACGACTGTACGTGTAAATTGCTGTTTTCAAAAGTGTTATTTCGTTTCCAAATTGTTCAATTAGATATCCTGTTTCAACTTATTATACCTTTCGCACACATCTACAGTACACGTATGCCATTGAAATATTTTAATTAGCTGTCTTAATGAAACTAAATTGTAATTATGCAACAGTGAAATTATTTAAGGGAATACATAAACAATGATTTGTGCAATTTATTTTTTTTAAATGTTTAATCTGAAGAAATATTTATGGGTCCATTTTTTTTAAATATTGTATTAATATCAAGCAATATCGAACTCTTGAATGCGATCTTTCCCTTAAATTCAATTTCCATGAGCGCATTTCACTGAAATATCTAGAAAAAACTCACAACATTGTCATATATATATATATATATATATATTGTTTCTATCTCTCTCTCGTTTTTATACTGGTTGCGCCTCTGTTGGAAATTGCATAAATTTTACAAAAGGATTTAAAAAAATGTTTCTTCTTATAGAATCACACTCCAAGTTAAAAGAAGATAGTGTAAATTAAACTCAACTTTATTTTATATTGATTATACCTATTAGCAAGAAATATCTTAAACAAATTTGAATAGTAGTTATTTTTGTTTCATGTTTGACTGTATGATTACCGTATTCATGCTAAAAATATTTAGTACCGAATCAATACAATCTACTTTTGCGTTTACAGTACCTACAGGCAGGAAGAAATATGAGGCATTATAAGTAAAGTGATTTTTTTATGTATCATTGTATGGTAGATATAGTGAAGTTAAAAGAAGGTGGCACAGATTAAAAAAAATATTTTTTTTTCTTTTACAGTCTCCCCTGTCCGGATAAAAGGTAAGTAAATTCAAATATAATTGATTATTTAGTGTTAATCTAGATTTTCGCTATAATTTTCTGCTACGTTGGAATTCATGTTTTGATAAGAATTTTCAGATAATAGTTTATTTTTATTTTATTTTTATTATTATTATTTTATGCTGGTGATGCTTCTTCGTGTAAATTGCATACCTTTAACTTTAAAATGATTTTTTTTTTTTTTTTTTTTTATATTCTTTTAATATTCTATTCTTTGCTCTAAGTTAAGATTATGGAATACATATTCTACATAACTCCTTTTTCGTTCATGCAACCCTCTGGAAAGAAATGAGTTAATCTAATTTAAATAAAACTGATTTGTTTATGGTTTCCTGTATGACATCTATGCTGATGTTAAAATAAGTAGCACATTTTCGAGAAAATTCTCTTTTGAATTTATAGCGTCCCTTTGCGGGAAATAAAATAACTAAATTTAAATGAATTATATATATATATATATATATATATTTTAAATTTTCAAAAGAAATATTTGACATGGTAATTTTTATGTTTTGAGAGAATCTGTTACATTATAGGCGGTTTTTTTTTGTTTTTTTTTTTATGCTGGCACTATCCCTAGTAGGAAATTGTAAAACCAAAACTAATTTAATTTATATTGTTTTATTTTTTTCATAAGACAGCTATGCTCCAAGTTAAAATTATTACATACAAATTCCACTTATTGTTGTGCTTATTGTAGACCTTGGAAAGAAATATAGTAATCCAATTTATACAAAAGGTATGTTTTTTTTTTTTTTTTTTTTTTTTTTTTTACATATAAAACTGCAGAATAAGAATCTGCCCCATCAAGTTTATGTTTTGATATAAAATAAAATTGCATTACTGGTTTTTTATCGTTTTTTTACACGCTAACCATACTAGAAATTGAAATTAGATAGGTTAAATTATACTCAACTTTCTTTAGCGGATTAAAGCTCTCTAGGAGAAATATATTAACTAAATTTAAACAAAAGTGAATTACTTATGCTACAGTATGTGGCGGTTGTACTCAAGGTTAAAATAAGTAATACTGGTTCAGACAAATTCCCTTTGGCTTTTGTAGCGATAACTGGCGAGAGATAGGCTATCTACATATAAATAAATTTGATATTTTATGTTATCTGTAAAAAGACATACGTGTTACTTGATTACGGTGATAACTTTGAATATCATTTCATAATTCAAATAAAATTGTAAATTATGATTATACAAAAAATACAAACCAGTTACTAAACTATGAACTCAGCTGTTGCACGCAGCACACAACCGCAAGACATACGCAATTAATCTATCTGGCCCTATCCATTTGCACACAATTTAAAATTCTTAAAATGTTATCAATAAAAAAAATAATTAAAAAAACAGTGTCAGGTTCTGATTAGCAGACACTATTTCGAATTACTGTTATATGATATTATCTTTTTACTTATATATTGTATTCATGTTACTTTCTATATACTGGGAGTCTTAATGTAGATTTATTTCTCATCTTGAAGTTTATGTCAATGAATATTAGTTCCTCTGCCTATTCAAATGCATACCTCAGATAAGACAGACAAAAGATTTCCAACGACTGTCTAGCAAAAGAATGGTCGTCACGGGAATGTGACAGTTGGGGTTCGATGAACAGGATAGGTCCCTGGTGTTAGAGGGGACACCCCGTACAGGCTGTCTTGGGTGATGAGTGAGATAGCTGTTAGAAATTAGTAAAGTTCATGTGTGAACATGGAAGTGTGTGGTCACTTTGTCGCCGAGTAGAGTGCTCGGACAGAGCAAGTGAGGTACGTATTAAGTTTATGTATTAAGTTGTGTGAGGCTCTTGGAGGATAGAGCCGATATAACAGGAGATGAAATGGGATCTCCGATTACTCTATTTTAACTAACGTAGTGTGAGAAGGATATATAATATTTTAATAAGCTGACCAGTACACAGAAAGAATTTTCTATATGTAACATAATGTCGGACCGGATCATCTATATCCGAGTTCATAATTGTAAATATTGTTTTTTTATTTGTAAATAAAGAGAAAATAAACTGTTAGTTAAGTTTAATTAAATGGGTTAGCATTCTTTTCGACAAGTCTTTCAAAGCGTTGCCGATACCACGTAATTGTATTTTTGGTGGCAGCATATCATCAAAAATGGGACATTCTTCGAAGATGTGTGGACCAAGAGTGAATGCAACATTGTCGGCAGCGATGGGATCAAATCTCCTGATACTTGTGAATAGCGAGACGTGTTACAGTGTGTTAATGCAAGAGCGTCCAGCTGAATTTTCGAGTGTTAATACTGGAGCACACAGAGAAATTTTAGCGTGGTGATGCCGGATCGTCGAGCGGAATTTTAGAGTGCTAACAGCCGAGCGCCAAGTGGAAGTACAGAGTGCTTGTGTCCTATCGTCGTTTACAGTGAACGAAATACTATGCGGGTGCCCGATTGCTGATCATTTTAACTGGGTTAAAAGTGAGCCGTATGTGTATTTCATCAAAGTGACTCTAAGTTCATCGTGAAACTACTTGTGAGCAGTGGAATACCCTAGCGGATAAAGTATAAGTTAAATTGTTTTGATCATTTTATTCTGCTGACATTCTCGAACCTACTGTGCTTTTTGTGTATTTGAGGGTAATTTAAGATACTTTTTTGTGTAATTTATCTGTAATCTAATAATTGGGTTGATATAGGTATGAGAAAATAACAGCCCTATTTCCTATTGCTTTAAGAAAATGTTATAATATCTCTGTGCTAAAATTGATTCTTATATATATATATATATATATATATATATTACTGATAATGGTAGTGAATAAAATTAATGCATGGTGTTGATAGTCGGAAGGAATAATTGAAGTTTCTTTAATCTTAAATTATTTTCAAAGTAATATTTAAATTAAGCAATACTGTTTTAAGTTTGAAGAGTTGATAACAAACGAGCAAGGCACATTTGCATAGAATTTTAACAGGCTGGAAATAAATTTCGAAAAAAAAGGCCCACAAGAGGAAAAAATAAGTGAGGCCACGGGAAAAAAAAAAAAAAAAAGAGGCTTGTGATTTCATTTATTTTAAGTGTTTGGACGAGTATCGAATTTGGAAATATTTTATCGAGACTATTTTTTTTTTAATTTGTATGTGTAGTTTTATGCAAATTGTTTTGTATGGGTATCTCTATTTAATTGTTGGAATGAGTACCTTTAGTCAATTTGCATCATATCAGTATTATTATGTAAATTGTATGTTATTATTTAATTGTATAAATTGAAATCTGTCTTGCATAATAATAAAATTGAAATTATTTAACTATTTTATTGCAAGTAAATTCTGTGATATCAATGTTTAAGAAAAATTACGTTATGCAGTATGTTAAATTAGAAATATTATGTATAAATTCTTGGAAATGTGTTAATTAATATAATAAGTGGAGATGAATGCAGTAAAGTAGAAATTTAGGAAATATTAATTTAATAAGTCTAATTATGATTGTAGAGTGATAACAGTAATCGGTAGAAGGCATGGCTTTCTCATTAAAATTTACAAAGGCGTATCTTTAGATGATAGCCGAAGAATTGGGAGTTGAATTCACGGAAGATGATACCAGAATTAATTTTAGGAAAAATATAATGGAGAGAAATGACTATGAGGAGGGGGTTCATTATGGAATTAACTTACGATATTGCTATGGAACATTTAGAACGGGAAAAGCGTGATTTAGAAAAACAGGAAAAGATAGAAGACGAAAAGTTAGAATGCGAAAGGTTAGAAAAAGAAGAAAGGGCAGAAAAGTTGAGAATGGAACATGAATTAGAAATGGAGAGGCTAAAAATTTAAGGTTCGGCAAATAACTCTAATGGCCCTAGGGAATCTAATAATGAAAGTAGCATAGAATATTGATAAAAAATGTTATAACTCTGTCTATCAAAGTACCCGAAGGTACTGATGGATGGGATTTTATTTCTAACAGTTTAGAAAGGGCATTAACCTTCTCACTGCCGCGAACTGATATATCCGTTCACTAAGCTGCGGGTTTCACAGCAATAGAAGCATTATTTAAATTAATATAATTCTGCAAATTTAACGGTGTTTTAATACATTGTGCTATGATTAATACTCTCAAGGCTTATATTCCTATGCACAATTGAATTTTTTATGTCATGTTGAAAATTTCATATTTTTTTAGATTTTTAAAAATATTACAGAGAAAACAACATTACGATTTTGCCCAATTTGCTCTGCGGTCAGGGGGTTAAAAACTAAAAATGTACCGGAAAACAAATAGGCTGAAATTCTATTAAATATGTTAGGAGGTAAGTCGGATAATTTATTAATTTATACAACTAGGGAAAAATTGAGAGTTATGAGGAATTAAAGGAATTACTTCTAAGGGAACATGAGCCGACACCGAAGGCATGTTTGGAAAATTTTAAGAAGACAAGAAGAAACCAAAATGAAACTCATCTATTTTTTGTATCGCGTTTAATAGCAACGTGGGAAAATTACTGTAAGATTATGGACGCGGACTCATATGAAAACGTTAATCAATTAATAATTACTGATAAGTTGTTAAATATTTTAGATTAGGAAACCACATCATATATTGGTATAACTCAACAGAGTAATTGGTTACAGGCTTCTAAAATTGCTAAAGAATGTGACAATTATTTCGACGCAAAACACAACTGTTATGCGGTTACATATAAAAATTTTAAGTGTAAAGAGATATATGTAAACAGTGAAAAAGTGAGACCGAAGTAGTATAATAAATTTAGTGGTAATTGGAGACACAACGGGAGTAAAGAGATTATTTATTTTTGGGGTAGAAAATCTGAGTTTAAGAGTTATATATTCCTAGATGCTTCAAATATGGTTTAAGAGGTCATTACCAACGTTTTTGTAATAAAGTGAGTTATGAGGAAAATAATAATACTAGTAAAGGGCAAGAACAGAAACGGGTGTAAGTAAGATTGCCGTGAAAGGAAGCAAAGAGTTACCTAAAGAAGCTATTGTGGCGAGGATATCGGCAAATGCCGAACAGAAAACTAATATTGTTTGTGAGAATTTAAAAAAACTCGAAAAAATCGAAGTTAGCGTAAATGGGCAAAAAGCGAAAGGTTTGGTAGATTAAGGATGAAAAATTCGTGTCGTTCGTAAAAGTTTGGTACCGGTAGAGAAATTAAAATGAGCTGGATATTTTATTTACAAGGACTATTTGGTGAAGCAGTTAAATCACTGTTGGTTAAATTACCGTTAGCTACTCCACAATTCGGACAAACTAATGCAGTGCACCAGAAAGTGCTTTGGGCGGTGATCGATAATACTAATCAGCAAGTAATTTTACGCCCTGAAGTGATTAATGAGTTGTCAGGGGTCAATTGCAATGAGTCATTGCTAGAATCTCAAGAATTAGAAAGTACGAAAGTTTGTATTGATAACTTGAGCGAAAAAAAGGTATGAGTAGTGATAATTGTAATGTTTACGCAATAGAAACGAGATCGAGAAATTTGCAAAGTCAGGGCGAAGAAAAGACGGAAGTAGAGAAAAATTATAATAGCAAAGTTACAATTAGTAATTCAATATGTTTTAGTAATCCCAAGTGGAATGTAAAGATTTAGAGAGAGCTTGAGAATTAGCTAAAATTGATAAAGAGGTTACACTGAAAATGACTTATTATATCATAAAGTGAAATTGGTAGGAGAAAAAATCTCAATTAGTATTGCATAAGTTAACAAGTTGGAAATTGCTCGTCAAACGTGGCAAATGAGGTGCGTTCGTACTATAACAAGTTTTATAATTATTTTTTGCACCCCATATTGTACTGAATGTATAATTTTTTGCACTTCATAAAGTGGATAGTCTTTAACATCATTAAAATTCACTCCCAATAATTTTTTTCCCATTCCCCGAACACTTTTGACTGTCCCTGTAATTAAACTATACATCCGATTTTCCTAAAATTTGAAATGGCTCGACAAAATTTTGTAACAATTATATATTTAAAATTTCAGACCATTTGGAAGGCTGTAACATCTTTAAAATGCACTTGCAATAATTTTTCCCACTGGCCGTAATGTAAAGAAAAACTTTTGACTGTCCCTGTAATTAAACTATACATCTGATTTTCCTAAAATTTGACATGGCTCGACAAAATTTTGCAACAATTATATCTTTAAAATTTCAGACCATTCGGAAGGCGGTAACATCATTAAAATGCACTTACAATAATTTTTCCCATTGGCCGTAATGTAAAGAAAAACTTTTGACTGTCCCTGTAATTAAACTATACATCCGATTTTCATAAAATTTGAAATGGCTCGACAAAATTTTGCAACAATCTTATATTTAAAATTTCAGACCATTCGGTTGGGTAGTTTTTGCTCTGTTATATGCGGACAGACGGACGGACAGACGGACGGACAGACGGACGGACAGACGGACGGACGGACTGAACGACGACTATAGGTGCTACGTATTTATATAATTACGAACGCACCTAAAAAGGGAAAGATTTTTAAAGTCAGCGGATGTTTCTAATGAGGGAGAACATCATGCAGCAAAGAAACCCTTAGAGAAGATTAAATAATATTTTTATTAGGAAGTATGGCTAAAGAATCTAAAAAAAAATTAAAATTATGTCTTGAATGTCAATTATCTAGAAAAGTGAAAGTGAGTGATAGTGTCGTGGTTGAATTGGCGAATGGTAGAAAAAAATATGTGTATCAAAATAAAGGAGAATTTATTGCCTGGTGTAATACATTTATTATCGTTTTTGAAGGCGAAGAGGAATTTGGAGAAGTAGAGGAATTTCCTGTTTTAAAACGGCTACAAGAGGTAGAGCGAGACATAGAAAGTTTTGAAAAAGAGGGTGGTTATCTAATAGTCAAGTCAGGGATATAAAGTTCATTTTCAGGGAAAATAAAGAGGTATTTATGGATCATGTGCGACCAGCGGAAGTGTGTGTGTGTGTGTGTGTGGGGGGGGGGGGTCGTATTGATTTGAAACCGGGTGTAGTAAGGAAAAAGCCAAAATTATATAGTGTACCTGTTGGTTATAAAGAGGAAGTAGATAGACAGGTCCAGGAGTTATTACAGTTAAAGCTAATCGAAGAATCAAAGACAGAATTTAGTTATCCCATTGTTTGCGTGGCGAAAAAGGACGCAACTGTTAGACATTTTGTAGATTATAGGGCTTTAAATTCAATAACGCAGGTTCCAACATTTCCTATGAAAAATTCGTAGGAAATCATCTATACTACGTGGGCAGCTAAATATTTGTCTTCGGTCGATTTACTGAGGGATTATTGACAGATTAAACTGACTGAGGAATGTAAGCATTTGACAGTGTTTACAACTCATAATGGGACTTATCAGTGACGAAGTATGCCTTTTGGTTTATCAGGGGCGTCTGCTACTTTCCAAAAGCATATGAATGTGGTTATTCAAGCTCATGGGAGATATGCACAAGCATAAATTGGTGATGTCATCATGTTCTCTGATAGTTGAGAAGAGCATTGTGAGCATGTTAGAGCAGACATCGAGGAACTTAAAAATTGAAATTTTACAATTAGAGTGGATAAGTGTAAATTTGGAGAAAGGTTAACTAAGTTTTGGGGTCATGTAATTGGGGGTGGAAGGCATGCACCGGATGGGAAGAAAATAGGAGCAATAAGGGATTTAAAGAGACCAAAAACTAAAAAGGAAATTATAGCGGTTTTGGGATTAATGGGATTTTGCCGATGTTATATTCCAAAATATGCTGAAACTGCCATACATTTACCTGAATTAACTAAAGAGAAGGTTAAAAATACCGTGCCATGTGATGGAAGAGCAGAGCAAACATTAAATACCCTTAAAGATGAATTATGTAATGTGACGCGTTTGGCTTCACCTACGGTCGTCCTGGAATATCAGCTTCATGATGATGCTTCAAACCAGGCAGTAGGGTATTGTCTTATGCTAAGTCTTAGGAGCAGTAAGGTGACTCAAAAAGTTAAAAGAGTTTGTTTAAACATGTAGCCAGAAATTATCAGGGGAACAGCGTGCTTGGCCGAATATAGTGAAAGACGTTTGGAGGGTTCTCTTTGGATTGCGGAAGTTTAAAAAATGAACATATAGATCTCGAATTGAAATCATAACTGTCAATAATCCATTAAAATTTCTCACCGAAACAACCCCGAGATCCCCCAAACTCACTAGATTGGTTCTTGCCTTGCAACGCTGGAACCTGAGTATTTCTCATCGGCGAGGGTACAACATTTGTATGCTGACGCAATTTCTAGATTGCCTAGGAGTATCTGGGAGGAACAGGCAGGGAATAGCCCCAGATTCGTCAGTCACTGGATAATTAATAAGTAATAATGTGTAATCATCAAAATTTATTTTTTTTTTGTATGTGTAATTGAATTTGCATCTTGTATTTATAACAGTATATTAGCGTATTGTGAAATTTTTCTTTAGTAGTCATATTAGTACATGGTTCATTAGAAAAGTCAGTAGACTATGTGTGTTAATAATAACAGAGAAACCTGCTAAGGTACTGTTGAACTCTTCTTCTATATGTATATGGTGTTACACATAGTACTATTTGATTAAGCAAAATTAGCCCCTAAATGGCATATTTTACGCTAAGGTGTGTAGGTGGGGGGTCAGGTTCTGATGAACAGACACAATTTCGAATTACTGTTATATATTATCTTTTTACCTATACATTGTATTCATTTTACATTCTATGTACTAGGAGACGTAAAGTTACATTTATTTTTCATCTTGAAGTTTGTGCCAATGAAAAGCAGTTTCCCGGCCTATTCAAATGCATGCCTGAAATAAGACAGACAAAAGCGTTCCAACGCCTGTCTAGCGAAGAATGGACGTCATGGGAATGTGACAGTTGAGGATCGATTAGAGGAGTGGGCCATGTTGTCCAAGAGATGCCCCGTACAGGCTGTCTTGGTAGATGGATGAGAGTGTTGAGAGAAATTAGCAGAGTTCATGCGTGAACCTGGAAGTGTGTGGTCACTTTGTCGCCGAGTAGAGTGCTCCAACAGAGCGTGTATTAAGTTGTCTGAGGCTCTTGGAGGATAGAGCCGATATATGATATCTACGGTAAATATATTTTAACTAAAGCAGTGTGAGAGGGATATAGAATATTTTAATAAGCGGAGCAGTACACAGAAAGTATTTGCTATATGTAACTTAATGTCGGACCGGATCATCTATATACGAGTTCTTAATTGTAAATATTGTTTCTTTATTGGTAAATAATGTATAAATAAATTGTTAGTTAATTTTAATTGAATGATTTAATATTCTTTTCGATAAGCCTCTCAAAGCGTGCCCGATATCACGTAATTATATCGGTGGTGGCAGCATATCAACAAAAATGGAACATTCTTCGAAGTTGTGTGGAGCAAGAGTGAATCCGACAAGCAGTATTCAAGAATTCTATTTTTTGAGAATTTAGTGTCAATCTCGATGAAAAGAAAATGTAGAGATAGATAAGATCCAAAACATATTTCAGTTTTAAGATATAAAATATACGCATTCATTTTATATAAACAGAAATGTTTTACAATGCTGAATAATTTCACATTTACGATCCAGTCTTAAACAACATCAATAGAAAAGTGTACATATGACATCACTATCGCGGAATAGTACACATACATATCAAAAAGTGCTGTCGTCATTCAAGATACCCGACAAAAATTTCGTATACCAAATGATTCACATACATTCATTTGTTTGTAACATTAATATGGTTACTGAATATTAAATATAGTTTGTAATAGCTAAATCAGTTGTTATGGGAAAATGACAAAAAATACATAGAAATCTATAATTTTCATTTTACTTTCTACAGAAATAGATTACTTCAGTTGCCACCGTTACACAAATTGATCACTTCATTGCACATCATCACTGCCACGATTAAAGGAATGGTCTTAAAAACAACCATATAATTAATATCACAAAAATAAATTGAGATACAGTTTTCAAACAAATTGCATTTAAAAAAAAAATCCCTGCCGACCCGGCTTACAGGCGGAGGTAGATTTTAATGTTAAGTATACTAATTTCACAAACAAAAACCAAATCATGATTAGAGATAAACCCACTTTAACAATTTTATCTGACCGCTTTTGACGAGTTTTTATTTTATTTTTATATAATAACTGGTTTTATCAGAATCATGTTAGGGCGGTATTCAAAAAAATACATTTCCTTGCTCAACAACTCGAAATTTTCTGGCATAACTCCAGATTCATTTTTAATAGGAAAAACATGAAACTTGTTGACGTGATTTTTGAAGAGATTTATAAGCGACCTGTGTTTTTAATTTCCGTTTAATTAATTAAAACTTGATACATGAACAATTGTTTTCTCAGTAAGACAATATTTGTCGTTTCTAACACAATCGCTTCGGGAAATTCCGTTCAAAATGCCCAATTTGACATCATTTTTTGAAATATATTCTGCCTGTGTCAAAAATCGATCATTACGGTACATTATATAGTTTCTGAATAAGCGAATCTACCAATTCAATGCGTTTGAGAGCAAAAATGAATTTAAAAATGAGTCAGAAAATAAGCAGTTTGGATTTGAATACTTCCTTTTCCAACACAATCCGCTTCGGGAAATTCGGTTCAAAAGGCCCACTTTGACAGCATGTTTTAAAATATATTCTGCCTCTATCAAAAAATTTACCATTACGGTACATTATATAGTTTCTGAGTAAGAATAGCTACCAATTGGAAGCGTTTGAGAGCAAAAATGAATTGTAAAATGAGTCAGAAAATAAGCAGTTTGGATTTGAATACTTCCTTTTCCAACACAATCCGCTTCGGGAAATTCGGTTCAAAAGGCCCACTTTGACAGCATGTTTTAAAATATATTCTGCCTCTATCAAAAAATTTACCATTACGGTACATTATATAGTTTCTGAGTAAGAATAGGTACCAATTGGAAGCCTTTGAGAGCAAAAATGAATTGTAAAATGAGTCAGAAAATACGCAGTTTGGATTTGAATACACCCTTACTAAGAAGATTTTTTTCTTCAACCGCTATGTATTTTTAATTTGTTTTTGCTGTAAGAATTGGTGCTATCCAAAACTTGTCTATATAGATGTTGTAGACAATATTAAGAAGATATATGATAAATTCATGGGGATTTTATATCTTTTGAATTGACGGAGTTATGGATTTTTTTCTTCTTCAAACGCCCTTTTTGTTTTCGTTTTTAATTTTTCTTTGCGGTACGAATTGGTCCTATCAAAAACTTGTGAATATAAAAGTTGTAGATAATGTTAAGGAAATTCATGATCAAATTAATTGGATTCGACATCTTGAGAATTGACGAAGTTATGAATTTTTGTCTCCCAAAAACCCTATTTTTTGCGCCCCTTGAGCCCATTTTTAACTTTATCAAAAATCTGTGATACATACATTTTTGGCGCTATTTTGAGAAGTAATAAAAAGTTTAAACTGATTCGATATGTACAAAATTTAAGAAGTTATAGGGGTTTTTCGGTTTTCACAAAACCCTTCCCTATTTCCATCCCCTTGGTCCGATTTTGCCCATTAGCAAACTCGAACGAGATTTTATGCCCTTTGATTTTATGTATCAGTTTGGAAGAGATTGGTGCAGAATTGTGGAAGTTATCGTGTCCAGAAGAAAGTGATATATATAGATATATACATATATATATATACACTGCACAAAACAATTAAAGGATATTTGAAGTTTTATATAAAATAAAGATATAAACGAAATTTTTTTTTGCCGAAAATAGAAGAAGAGAATCACAAATGCAAATTTTTCTGGTTTTCAAACTGTGGAGTATGCAAATTTTGAGTTCGACGTCAAAAACGTCGCTTCAGCAGCAGCGAATGAAATTTGACTTTCAACTGGATAAAAGAGAATGAAGACAAGGATGATCGGCATTCAGTGATTGCTTTGTTTCGATGAGTACGATGTCTCAGCGAAGTCATTTGACAGATTCAGAAGCTTTGAGAATTGTTGGTAGGTTAGAAGGGGGCCAAACTCAAGCCGAAGTAGCGCAAGCCATTGGAGTGTCACAAAGTGTCATTTCCAGGATCTGGAACCGTTTTTTGGAGAGTGGATGTGCAGGCCGAAGACCAAGGCAAGGTCGTAGATGGGCAACAACGCCAATTAAGATCGGTATTTAGCGTTAACAGCTCGGAGACACCGAACCATGAACGCTACTCTTCTCCAACAACAACTTCGCTCGGCACCTACAGGCACCACGATTTCAACTCAGACTGTCCGAAACCGGCTCCATGCTATAGGTCTGTATGCTCGCCGACCGATGGTATGTGTTAGATTAACATCAAGGCATCGTCGCGACCGCAGGGAGTGGGCAACCGAGCATGTCAACTGGAGGAGAAATGAATGGAGCAATATTCTGTTTTCTGACGAGTCCCGTTTTTCTGTGCATCCAGATAATAGGTGTATTTTCATCTGGAGGGACCGTGGCAGTAGGAATAATCCTGCGTTCGTGCACGAAAGTGTCAGATTTGGCGGTGGAAGAGTGTTGGTGTATGGTGGCATCTCCATTGACGGGCGCACTGACCTCTACATCATTCGAGATGGAGCTCTGACTGGTCGCCGATATAGGGATGAGATCTTCAGACCTATTGTAGTCCCTTACGCTGCAGCAATCGGAGATAACTTCATTTTAATGGACGATAACTGCAGGCCACATCGTGCAAACCTGGTGGAAGATTTCCTTTTCGAGGAAGGAATCGTTCGAATGGAATGGCCAGCGTGTTCTCCAGACATGAATCCAATCGAGCACGTTTGGGACCCTCTAGGAAGACGAGTTTCTGGCCGCCAACAACCCCCACAAACTCTCCAAGAACTGGAAAGAGCTCTTCTGTAAGAGTGGGGCAGAATACCCCAACTCGTCATTAATAGCCTCATTGAGTCCATGCCTCAAAGGTGTTCAACGTTTCTGGCCGCCCGTGGAAACCATACCCCCTACTGAAAATGATTTTCTTTGAAGAAAACACCTTTTCTTATTCTTTTTTTCTCATATGCACAAATTGTGTTTTTTTCCTTTAGTACACAAATGCGCAATAAAATGCATTTTTTTCTGCCAAACATGTGTAATTTATTCTCATATAACCTACTATGTCTGTCGACCATGTATCAATCAGCTAAACAGTTTACCAGATACAAAATCCACCTAAAACTGCAATATCCTTTAATTGTTTTGAGCAGTGTATATATATATATATATATATAAAGTTTTTTACTGAGGCTGGTTTTGGGCTCTAGGGGTCATGATCGGTGTAGCTCTGCAAAAATTTTTCAGAAATTCCAACACAGGAACGACGCCAATAGGTAGTATTTCATACGAAATCTACCTAAAAACCCAAATTTAACCTATACAAAGTTGTAAAAATTGAGAATGTGCAACATTTAAAAGTTTTTAAAAAAAATGCAGTATATAATCAGTATTTAACCGTACAATGATACACCTGCTGCCTTTTACCAGAGTCTTATGGACGTTTGTAAAATTGTTTTTAGTGATGATACTTTAATTGTTGTCTGAAAGAAATAGCATATTGGTGTCTAATAATTAGTTTTTATGCTAGATTACAAAGTATTTGCACTAATGGAAGGATAAGGGGCAAATCTGTTTCTCTCTTAAAACTTCTAGGGAATTGGCGCAAGATGGGCGCAGGGAGCAGAGACACTAATCACCATAATAATAGCCTAAGTCGTGTGACTGTCATCAACAATTCCGGGCTGCGCACGTCACTTTTTATATGCCAGGCGGCTATTTTCGTACCTTAGTGTTATCCAGGCATTGTTGATAAATCGCCAAATATTGTTCCATCGCCATCATTTCATCTATATTATAATAGTCAAAGTCATTTGACTGTCATAAATAATTATGGGTTGACACTTTCTCTTTTCATATGCAAAGCTTCCATTTTGATTAAAAGATCAAAATTATTTATTTGAATAAAACTACATAAACGTGTCCATGATCGTAAAGAATGCTTGGTACTTTTATGTTAGCCGGGCGCAAATCTCGCAAATAGCATTTTTTAACTCGCCAGTCGTTTTTTTTTTTTTTTTTTTTTTTTTTTTTTGCATGGTAAATTAAAACAAAAGCTTTGATTTTCACATTAAATTTCATAGTTTTTGGTATTGTTTATAATTCCCCCCTTTCTTTTCTTTTCATTTTTTTAAAAAGAAATAAATGAAAGCCTTGAATTTTAAATGTTTCAGTTTTCACTGTACATTTTGTATTTTAAATAAAATCAGTGAAAGGATTATATTTTAAATGAAGCCAACAAAATACAAAAAAAATACGACGGAAACAATGTTTTGAGATTTATCGCCCCTATTTTTGGGATGGATTGAGCAAGTAAATTAAATTTTGAATAAAAGTAACAGGATACAATGCGCAGCATAATTTAAGGGAGACTAAACTGGTCGTCAAGAGTGGCTAGTATTAATAATAGTAATAATATAAATAATAAAAAAATATATTGTGATGTTAGACATGAAGAAAATCCCAAGATATTTCGAAAGCAATACCTATAAATTTCCATTCCTTTAATAATTCTAAATGCAATTTTCCCAAGATGAAGTACAACAAAATAAAACAAAACATACTTAAGATAAGTACATTGTAAAATGATATCTAAAGAGAAGTTTAAATCAAATGCTCTTATCAATGTTTATCGGTTATTTTTGAAATGCATTCTGCAATTTTTTATTTTATATCGAGAAAATTTCTTGAATTTTCTTGAAGGACATAAGACGGCTTTTAAGAAGATCGACAGTTTCTTAGATCTGCTTTATCTAATATAAAAACTTACTTTATTATAATGTTGGAATTTAAATTATCTAAATTTAAGTTCTTTAAGGATTATATTCTTAGAATTTTTACATGAGAGATACAGCATAACGGAAACATTTAAAAAAATCATAAGGACATTTTTTTTTTAAAAGATATATTGATACACAAAATTTATACAGAAATTTAATGTTACATTTTTAACAATCGAATTTGGTTTTAAAGATCATGTATGAAAGTTACATTTAGTACTATGTTTTTAACTTAAAAAAAATGTGTACAAACCTATAAAGAAAAAAACATAGGGGAAACCGGGGCTAGTTGGCTACAGGAATATGTAGGCGCAGTCCTCATAAATCGCCTGTTTGTGGATAGATTGCGCAACCAGTCACAGAGTACCTTTCTTCTGGCATTTTGCAATCCTCATTGTAGTTTTGAAGCGTTACCTACGTGCAATGGACATTTATTACGATTTTTCTGTTTTTTGCACTCATAAGTAATTTTTTGTTGCTTCATTCTTTTTCTAATTTCTAATACTTATCTTAATAATTGCGATTTTTCTTGTGCAGTTTTTCTTAGTTCATGATTCACTGTACCTACCCCATATGTGATTTACTTAGATTATTTATATTTAGAAGGTTACGCCTCCCTTTTGGGAAGAAATTTATTATAGGCTAGTAGGCGCATTGAATACGGGGTAAGTTGATTCGGCGTCTGGTGTGTGCTGGTAGGTTGAAATGCAGCAAACACAGTGAAAAGTGGTTGTAATGCAAGATTTTTGGGCAGATGGGGCTTGCCCAAATGAAGACACACGATTTTTTTTTTTTTTTTTGTGACAACTCTAACTCTGATGATGATGTCGAGTAAGATAGAAGTTACTCAGTGTTAAGGTTTTATTCATTATTTTTATATCTGTATAATTTAGAATTTACATTGTACGGCGATAACGCTTTTGTTTAAAATTACTGGTAATAATGAAATTGATTTCTCTTAACTGCTTTCCTTATTTGAGTTTCATTTAAATTTTTATAAAGCGTGTGCTAACTTACCCCATAGGTATAAGCCACTTGCCCCGTGACGGTGTAGGTTGGCGCACAATTTTCCTTTTAATTTAGGCTTCCGATAAACATAAACTACAAGAGCTACAAACTCAAAACTCCGTGTAGTTATAGCCAAATATCTGTTCTTTAAAAATGCAGTTAAAATTTGTTAAAAAAACTTCAACAAAAAATTTATAAAAATCAATAACTAAAAACTGCGCCTACTAACCCCGGTCTCCCCTATTATGTGATCTTAAAATATTTTAATTTATTATAATGATATGATTTTTTAAAAAAGCTCGATATTAATATACATGTACAATAGACGGAAATATAAAGGTATACTTATATTTCCAGCATGGTCGTTGTAAACATAGCTTCCATGTCTCCTGATCTGTTACAGCCACTATCTCCGAATACTAATACTAGATTTATTAAATAAAGCAAATTTCCATAAATAATAAATATTAAGAAAAAATTAAAGGTTCTTAAATGTAAAATCCGGAGTTACTGCAGATATGTGAAAACAAGAATAAGAAGATAAAATATTTTATTCGGTATTGAAAATTATGTATGAAATTTATATTTTATATTATATTGTTAACTTTTTAGTTTAACTTTTTGTTAACCGCCGCGGCGAGCGGCCCATCTTCGTCCGCAGCCCTTTATTCTTCTACTCTACACCGATTCTTTTGCGGAAGCAAGATTCTTAGGTCCCCAGCCACGTCCTGAGTAAGAGACTCTCTAGCAAAAGCGAGATTGAAAAAAAAAAATCAAAAATTGAAACCGGACAAATTTAAAAGGGAAATTACACAAATTAAAGACACCGAAAAGCGGGAAGGGTTGGGCTCGGGGCGATGAAGCTACCGAACGACTCCTAGCTACTTCGAGCCCATTATAAACCGCCACGGCGAGCGGCCCATCTTCGTCCGCAGCCCTTTATTCTGCTACTCTAGTCCGACTCTTTTGCGGAAGCAAGATACGTAGGTCCCCAGCCACGTCCCGAGTGAAATACTCTCTAGCGAAACCCAGGTTGGAGAAAAAAAAAATACATAAAATGTGTAGAAACGTGTACAGTTAAAAAATACTGTTATATTATCTTGAAATATTTTAATTTATTATAATGTTATGTCTGAGAAAGAGTGCGATATGTATATTTATATTTACAGCATTGCCAGTTTAAACATAGCTTCTATGTTTCTCGATCTTTAAATTTCCTTATTTAAGGATATAATTACATTCATTATTTAATGAGACAAATTTGGCATAAAAATAATTAGGAATTTAGAAAGATCATTATTTTTAAAAACTGGAGTCTGTACAGATATGAGAAAATAAGAATTTACTTTCTATTTTTTTTTTAACAATTATTACATACGTTATTATTTAAATATATAATACTCATATAAAAATAACACGCTAATATGTAAATAAATAAAGGAATCCCAACGAAAAGTTTTCGGTAAAAAAAAAGAAAAAGCGCCAAGTTCTCCTTAATGTTTCGGCCAGAAAAAGTAGCGATATCTGAAGTTTGCACAAGTTAAAAGCCAAACATCCCAAATCTTTCATTGAAAATGGCTTCCTGCGACTTGGCCGTTAATGCCTTCTACAGCATTTCAAAATTAATGATTGGAAATTACGCATTTCAAAATTAATGATTGGAAATTACGCATTTCTGAATTATTTAAATATTAAAAGTAATATTAGAATGCAAAGAGGCAAATTCACATAAAGACATTATAAGTAAAAGATTTCTGATAACTACCATTCAGTTTCAACAAACATTAGTTTTGATTGCAGATCATTTAGTCCACTTGTGGTTTAATTGCCATTTTGTACAGTCTAAAGCTAAAGTCATTAACGTAAAACCCAAGAAATAACACAAAATTTACTTACTTCAAATCTCACAATATGTTACATTATATTTCATTGTATAATATTGAAATCTTGTGTATTGACAAAAGAGATTTTTTTCGTTTGAACATTTATTATAGTTTGTTTGCATACATTAAGAGGTATTCGATTTATAAACTGTTTAAAGCTGATACTAATTATGTTTTAGCAATTAGGGATATTATCTCCTGAATACAAGTATTTTGTTATTTTTAACTTCTAAGCATTTAAATAGACTGAAGTTGTTTAAATGCTTTTTCAAATGTATATTTTATTTCTGTACTCTGTGCCACAAAATGCCTAAAATAATCAAAAAATGTAGTTGACATGTAGCTCATTTGTACATATTTTAAAATTTGAAAAACTCTCTCGAAGGCATTAACGGCCAAGTCGCAGGAAGCCATTTTCAATGAAAGATTTGGGATGTTTGGCTTTTAACTTGTGCAAACTTCAGATATCGCTACTTTTTCTGGCCGAAACATTAAGGAGAACTTGGCGCTTTTTCTTTTTTTTTACCGAAAACTTTTTGTTGGGATATCACTACTTTTTGTATGTTTTTTCAAGTTTGTTATTCTAAACTATATTAATATTGGAAAAACTTAAATTTCGGTACTTTTATGTTAGCCGAAAGAAAATCTCCTCATTAGCCTTTTGTTTTTTCGTCAATAGCAGTTTTCATTTTTCACATGTGTAAATTAGAAACAATGCTTTGATTTTCAAATAAAATATTTTGGTTTATGTTATTATTTCTTATTTATTTATTTAATTATTTCTATGTTAAATATTCTATTAAATAAAATGAGGGAAATGCATCTATTTTAAATGAGATGACTGAAAAGTATATATATTTAAATGAAATGAATGCAATATGAACAATGGAGTTGGGAACAGTATTTGGCGATTTGCCACTTAAGCCCGGCTAACATAAAAATACCTAAATTTATTTTATTGAGCTTTACAAATTTATACTTTATTTCTTTTTATATTAAAGTACTAGCCGCCTCTAGCAAGCAGTATTTACCGTATTAATTCCAAACCATTGTTAAACGTTGCATCATGTTACTGTTATTCATAATTTAATTTACTTACCCATTCTTTTGCCAAGTCGGAAGCTTTTGATAGAGAAATCAAGAACTCTTTACGATCACGGAAGCACATCATATATTTTGTGTTGTTATGTATTTCATCTTTCGTGACAAATATCTCTTAACTCACTTATGCATGTTTCCTTAGCAGTTACGATTCGTTCTCTAATGCGGACATTTTTAATCTTATTAAGTAATCTTTTTTAATTGGGCTCACTGCCAATCGTTGTATTTTAACTGATACGACTGGGTACAAGTGAAATGGTTCTTATGAAATCCTTTGACAATATCTGCATGTGCATTAAACCATATTGATGCTAATATCTTTTTGTTTCACGTAAACCTTTTCAATAGACTCGATTACGGAAGAATAGAAGGTCTACCGGCTCACTGCCATGATCCATTTGAAAATCTATCAAAACTTCTCATCTGATTGTGTTGAAAAATTAGTCAATGTGCCATAGTTTTAAGATTTTAGCTATTTTTATTCGAAACCTGAAAACTAAAATGCGAGGAACCGGATTATAGAAGATTCATTCTAACGTATATATCGATTAACAGGTTACATATTATAGAATCATAATAATCATAAGGAGAACTCTCAGTTTCAATGCTTTAATAGTTTCCTTAAATTCTCTTTATATAATACAGAAGTTTTAGTGGTGTAAAGATTAACAACATAGACACAGTAAGTATAATAACAGTACAATATAATAACAATAGCAGAGGTTTTGGGCAGTGACGAAACTATTAGCACTTTGAAAATATTAGTACGTTATATCATTTAACTATTCAGATGATATGCGGAAAAATAAAAATAGATGGCTCGCATTAATAATTAACTCATTGAAAAATAGCCACTAGCGTCAAATATTCGCCAAGCTTGCGGATATTTAGCAAAGTTTCGCCAAATTTGGTAATATATCATGTCAATTCTCAAATTTGGCGACAAAAATGTTTTGTTTATTCTGACGTCAAAATGATGCATATGCATTATGTATTATACACATACCTATAATATGTATGATGGAAATGTATTACGTATTATATGCATATGTATAATATGTATGATGCATATGCATAAGTTCATTAACATCACTAAAACGCACTTAAAGGAATAGTGTTCCATAAATAGTAGGGATAATTGCCAGATTGACCAGAGTGCTATTGAGATTAGAATTCCGACATTTATAATAGACCGGGAGGCGTCTGCACACACCATCACCTCATCGAGTTTACAGCTGAAATTTTAGGATTAGTTAAAACTAGATTAGCATATTTAAATGCAACTAGTCTGTTAAGTCATATCTTGGTAGAAACCACCTGAAGACCTAATTTTAGTGGTTAACTGATAGGTTTACTATTGTATTTTCCTGTATCCAAAAGTTTGGAAACATGGAGGAATGAGTGCAGGAAAACACAATGGAAAATCCACCAATTAACCCGTAAAATCGGGTCTGTGTGTGGTTTCTACAAAGATATGACTTGACAGATCAGTTACATTTCAATACGCTAATCGATATTTAACTAATCCTAAAATTTCAGCCGTCAACTCGATGAGATGATGATCTGTGCAGACGCCTCCCGGTCTTTAATAAAATTTGTTTTGAGGAAATAAAAGATATAAAAATGGACAGATAAACTGAAAGATTTGCCTTATTAAGATTTTTGTAAAAGCATATAAAAATTCATTCAGCTTGATATCATGTAACACCTTTATAACTCAGGCTAATTTTCTGTAATCGGGTTTTGGCGACCAACATATCTTATCTATAACTATAATATTTCTTTTACAGATTTAAAATTAACAATAAATTAACAGTAACTAAGCTAATAATACAATATAATAAGATTAGCAGCGGACTTCGGGCGCCGCATCTTTCGCACATCGTTAAAGACAGTTTATTAGTTATACATTTCATTTAATTAAAAGGAGATTTTTAAACTTTCATATGGAATTAGGATATTTTTCCACTATAGGGACCTTGGCATTTTTTAAAAATTTTGGCGCAATTCGGACTTCAGAAACTGGGATATGTTGCCAAATGATATAAACAACTATGAAAACAAACCTGATGAACTTTTATGTTATTTATATATGTATTTGGTACTTCTTAGTTATCCCATCGACCAATTTCGCCAAATTATATAAATCGCCAAACAACTCGCCAAATTGTACACATTCACACAATTTTTATTTTAAATAACGAAAGAACAAATAAATTAGTAAAACATTAATAAAAATACGAATAAATCGTCGAATTAAGGGTTTTATTGGCCATTATTGGCATTTAATCTTACAATTAATTAATTAATGGCAAACCATTATTGGCATTTATTCTTACAATTTGGCGACAGTAATTTGGTCGACGGGATAACAAAGAAGTACCACGTATTTATATACATATAAACATTTTATTTATACATGTATAAAATATTATTTTTTATATACAAATTATTTATGTTGGTATATAAAAATAAATAAACGGGTTCCTTACATTAAATAAATTGTATACATATGGAAAAAATTGCTTGTGTATATGACACAGTAAATAGGTTACCAGAAAATACGTTATTATGAAATTTCTTTTCTCTTCAAGGCTATTTTCTGTATTTCGCCAAGGCTACTATATCGAAAACGTACCGAATTACTGTTATATTTTGTTAAATGTTTTATTGTTTTAATATCGTAAATATATCATAACCTATACTGATTAAAATTTTTAGGTATATTCATTTTTTTCTATTTAACAAACATCTTTGGAAAAGCATATATATAAAATGTTATTCTGCTTGAAATCACGTGACCACCTTCAAAACTCTGTTATCGAGTTTTGTCGACCAACATTGGCACAATTGAATGCGTTAAGAAACTGTTTACGGCCAAATGAACAACCCCTGTTTTGAAGGGTTTAGAGGCGAAAATTCTGTGTTTTCAGATTTTTCTGGTTAATTGTGCAACAAACCCGACTTACTTGTGAAATTTCATGATTCTACGACTTTTAGAAGTACCTTAGTTATTTGATGATGCGAAGTGAGTCAGTGACAAAAAAGCGCTTTTTCGGAATTTAATATTTCGAAAACTACTAAATATAGATACATGAAATCGTGGAACCTTAATTCAGTTTGACCATACGAACATGTGTATAAAAGAAAAATTTCTATATCTCTCCCTAAAACGACGTTATGAGGGGGTGAAAAGTATGCCGAAATGGTTCAGGAAAAGGTAGCTTACGGCTTGTGCGAACTTGGCGGACGCACTGCCGTGCTCCCAGATACATACATACACAAATATGTATATCTGGAAAAAATTAAGCTACATGTACAATTGTGTATTGTTCTTTTCTTCTGAAAATTTAAATGAATTTATATTATTTATATTTAAATAAATTTGTTTGTAAATTATTTGGTAGTAAAATTTTTGAATATATAAAAAGATTTAAAAGAATTACCTCGGCTGTATGAAGAGTTTGAATAGAAAATGACTAATTTCTAAATATTTTCCCTGATATGGAATATATATTTTATTTAAGTGGCGTCTTTATGTGGGAATAGCTGGGAATTCTTTATTATACTTGGATTGTGTATACCATCGTATGAATGTTTTTCTCTAATTCAACAGTTTCAAATTCGTCTGGAAACAACTCACCTGAGAAGATATGTCAATGAAAATAAATTATCCTATAGATGTGCTATAGAAAAGTGATAAAAAAGCAGCAATATCTCTAATGAGAAAATAACAGATTTCCATATTATTCCTAATTTCGAAAATCATTTCGAAATATATATATATATAGAGAGAGAGAGATAGATAGATAGATAGATAGATAGATAGATATGTACATTAAACTAAATTATCTTCGCGGTTTGATTTAAAAAAATCAATTAACTTTTTTCTCACATTTTAACTGCAATTAGTTCAATGCAATTATATTTCTTAATCTTACAGCAATTATTAAGATTTTTTGTATTTTTATATACTAAAAAAAAGAATGTCAAAAAAAAAATAAAAGAAATGATTAAATCAACAAATAAAACACTAAAAGAAATAGGGGAGAAAAAGGAAAACAAGAAAAATTGAAACTATTAACTTAATTAGTTTCACATCTTAGGAGTGATTGAATGCAATTTTTTTAACAGAATACTAATTAATAATCTAGTGTTCAATATTTCTCAATGTTGTGTAGAATTTAATATTATTCTTACTGCATGTTATTTTATTAAAGTAAGAAAATATTTTTCTAAATTAAAAGTAGTCAAACATTTTTAACGATAAAAGCTATATTCTACAGACACACATGCAAGAAAAATAATAAACCCAACTCGAGTGAAAAATTATCCTGAGCCAGCAATCGAACTTAGGACCACGGCTAACTATGCTGTTGATCTACCACACAGCAACTCCGGCCGATACATGTGTCAGCAATTTTTTACTAATAAACCACTTTGGGGAAAGTCATTAGTCATCTATCAGACATCCTTGAGTCACAGGACAGAGATGAATAGATTTACTATTCCACATATCTACGATATAAACCTCTAACTGCGACCCCGTGCATCCAATACCTCCAATTTTTTAATACTTATAACTAGTTGCTCTATGACATCATGGTGTTAAGTTGAAAAATCTACTTTAATTAATTTAATTAATTAATTGGTAAAAGTTTCGGATAAGAAGAGTTTTGTTGCCAAACGTCTATCATACTTGCTGAAAGAAATTAAGAGTTTCTATCTTTGGTCATCGGATGAAGATATTTTGGATTAAAAAAAACTTACGTGAGCAATAAGTATGATTAAAATTTAGTATTACGTTTTATTATAAAAAATCAAACTTATCAAGAATCAAATGAAATTTATCACAAATAGCTTATAATTAAAATAACTATTTAAAAAAAAATAATGTAAAATAATATAATGTATATAACATATAATATTATATATATATAAAATATAATATGCTTACAAAATATACAAAAACAAAAATTAAACAACTGATTGAATTTTCTTCTGGAATATCATCGTGATCCTCCTCAACCCTCTCCTCCTGTTCTCGTGCCTTATGAATAACATTTTATTAGAAAATAAGAACTTCCATTTCTGACCAGTTAAAATAAAAATGTGTTTTCAACAATGTATGGACACCCTTAAGTTTCTCTTGCTTCACGGGGTCTCTCTCCCCCTTCTTTTTAAGCAGAAGGTGCGGTTTTTAGATGCCTATCTAGCACAACATTTGCACTCTGAATTTTGATAATCAAGAATCTTCCGAAATAAACTTCCACAAATTTTAAGATGGCCATGGCTCTTAGTCTTTATGTTGTAACTTATTGAAATGTCTTTGAAAGCGCACTGAGATGCACTTAAGAAAATAAACTTTCAAGATGAAATTTTACTTTCCTGAATGTTTCATGGAAGGAAAAAAAAACTAGACGATTTCTTGAAGGAGATGTTTGAGCTGAACTTCAAGATAAAGTTATCTTATGCAGTTCTGTCTTTGCTTGAAAGAAAAACTTGGTGGAAGCATCATACATCTTGCATTGAGAGATTTGAATACCCCAGGTTCTCTTTCTGGTAAGTGCACTTTGAGAACGCCACAAATGCCTTAGGTTTATGACTGAGACTAAAAATGAAAACTTTTAACACCTTCTGACAGTAAGAAATATAGAAAGAGATTCTCCATTTTCAACTAACATTCTAATTTTCTTTTACGTGTATTATTTACTAGCCCATGTGTTCGTATTTCTTTTTCTCTTTCCCCTCTTCCCTCAAAAAATGCAAGAGTTTATTCACTTTCCGTTATACATAATACATGATGTAAAACTTATTTAATTAGTTTGTATGAAAGGAAAAATTGAAAACTTTAAACAAAAATAGTAACAGATAATGAAGGCAAATTACTGTGATAGTAGCTTATAAGATAGTTGTCCGTTGATCTACACATGCGCAGGGATAAAGCTAGTTGTGTTGCCAAATCCCTAGTGGATAAGGCGAGTTTTGAAAACAAAGCAGTATTTTAAAAACCAAGAACCAAGAAATAAAGGATAAACACACACACACACACACATATATATATATATATATATATATATATATATATATATATTTTTTTTTTTTTTTTTTTTTTTACATATTATAGTGTTTCTTCGGTGTAGGTTTACAAATAGAATAGATTGGTAGAGAAAACTCGATTTTTTAAATTTTGGATAATGAGAGTTTTGAAATTCACATCCTCATGTGTATTAAAACACACATACACAAGTAAATAACGCTTGCATTAAACTATTAAAGGTAGGCGAGTTTAAAAAACAAAACAGTATTTCAAAAACCGGAAATAAAGGATAAACATTTTTTTTTTTTTTTTTTTTTTTTTTTTTTTAACATATTATAGTGTTTTTTCGATGCAGGTTTACAAATAGAATAGATTGGTAGAGAAAACTCGATTTTTTAAATTTTGGATAATGCGAGTTTTGAGATTCACATCCTCATGTATATTAAAACGCACATACACACGTAAATAACGCTTGCATTAAACTATTAAAGGTATAAACAAACATTCTATAGACATACATAAAATAAAATACATACTACATAAAATCGAGTGAAAAATTAGACGGAGACATGAATCGAATCTGGGACCACAAGAACCTAGTAATTTGTGGTCTCAATTTCAATTCCTAGGTCTGGCTAATTTTTCGCTCCAGTTGGGTTTACTGTATTTATTGTATATATGTCTGTAGAATATTTCCATATACCTTTCATTTTTGAATGCAGGCGTTATTTATGTGTGTTTTAATATATATATTGGAGATCAATGGAATAGTAGCTTGAAGTATGAAGAGGGGGGGGGGGAGGCTTTGAGAATATGGCTGTTGTCTCGATTGATCCACCAAAACGATGGAATAGTAAATCTACTCATCGTTGTCCTCTCATGCAAGGCTGTTTGATGGATGGCTGATGACTTTATTAGTGAAAAATTGCAGATCCAGATATCGGCCAGAGTGGCTCAGTGGTAGTGCAACAGCCTGGTACACTGTGGTCTCAGGTTCAATTACAGGCTCTGGCTGATTTTCCACTCCAGTTGGGTTTGTTGTATTTATTGTATGTATGCATGTAGAATATTTGTATAGTTGAATGCAGGCGTTACGTTTAATATAAATTTATTGTAGATCGAAGAATAGTAATTCTATTCATCTTTGTCCTGTCATCTAAGGCTGACTGATAGACGGCTGATGGCTTTCCACAACATGTTTTATTACTGAAAAATTGCAGACCCAGGTGTAAGGGTGTTCAGTGGGATGGTTCGTTTAAATGCAAAAAAACTCCAACCATATTACAGGAACTATTTCTTTATTAAAAATCTTATAAAAGAAAGGTGGTTCAGGAGCCAAAATGGGAGAGAGAGATCCCACAATACAAGGGACGCCGAAGCGCCCTTTCTTATTAGACGACTTTACATCTCGAGAGCTGAAACAGAAGTGTAGTTTTTTGCACGAAATCCAGAAATCTTGGCGTGGCACAGCATCGCCAATTTACAACTTTTGGTGACCGCGCGAAAATGAACAAAGGGTCTTGGCGATAAACATTACCGCAAAAATGTGGTGATACAATCGGACGGGGGAGGCCAGGATTGCAAGCAAGGGCTTCTAATACGATGAGAAAAGTAACAGACAAACCGAAATTGTTTATCTTGCAGATAGGCCTTTGCCCAACTAACTGTTACATGAAATTGCAGACTGCAGATTGTTCGATGAGAAGAATGCAGAAAAATCCAGGACATCTGGCTTTTAGCCCGACCACATAACACGATAAATACATGCTTCCCATAAGATTCGTTCATTTTTACTTTTTATTGTTAATATATATATTCAAGGTTCACGTATTAGTAGCGATAAAAATTTCTTATCACTGCGGCGGGGGAAAAAAATCCAATGCAAGAAAATGAAATGAGACTAGCAGCTGTGCTATTTAATTCTTATTTATTTCTTTGCACACGCTGCGGTAACGGGTAGTTACAGATTAAAATAAGAAAAGAAAAAGGAAATGATTATTCGAGCGCTTTGAATTAAAGATAATTTTAGACAGATGAAAGAAATCGCTTTAGCAAACTCTGGATGGTTTTGAGAAATGAATTTAATCACATATTTCGTTATAGGAAAGAGGGGGGGGGGGAGGATAATATGATCTAAAAGTAAGAAAGTTATGTTTTAAATTAAATTTTGAATTTTAAAAAAAGGTATGGGACAGAAACGCTGTCACATAACTCACCCCCACAAAAGAAGAAAGCTGAAACGTGTACGTTGCAGCTTTATATGTACCTAAAATCCTTTGTCCACTTTCGCACTTACAGAATATGCACCAAGACAAAATAAGTAAAATTAACTATTTAAGTTGATATCTACCAAGAAATCTATTTTAACTTGTCTGTGAAACTATTACTCTGTAGCTCCTGTAAAATATTTTATACAAGTATAAGTAAGTAGAAAAAGAAATATTTGCTTGCTTTCAAAACAATTCACAAGAATTGTGTTATGTCCATGACTGAGCGCTCATAATATTCAAAATAATCTTTTTTTTAAATTAAATATTCCACAAAATAAAATGGCCACATTAGTTGATAACACAGGATCCTATATTTTTTTTTTTTGTGGCATTGTATTGTGGCGCTGGTACCAGCATTTTAGTCATGTATCTATTCATATAGCGAAGCATTTACTGTATATACGACTTCTCAAAAATTTGATCTTACATGAGATCATAATATTAAATAAATGCAAGCAAATAAAAACAAAGGACAAAAACACACCAGTAAAAAAAATTGTTACTTTAAGGAAAGATGAATTCTTTCATAATATTGAAGCTTATTTGTATTATCTTAGGTTGCTTCATTACTGGCATAAGAAACTTACAAAAATTTGTGCATAACGCACAGAACTACCAGAGACAAAATTGTGCAAGCTGCACGCTCTCAAACAAGTGTAGCCCTAAATATTGGAATATTGTGATTTCTAATGGCATCAGCTTATGGCTTCTGCCCTAAATAATAAGGGGTAGTTTTTTTTAGATTCCTGCAATTTAACTAAGTCCCCGGTTTCCAAAAAAATCACAGTACGTTATAATTTAGCATTTTATGAATTTTTACACTGCCATCCTGACATTCCGTGTATTGATCAAAATTTAACACCTGGCAAACTTATAAAAAAATACTAATTAATAATAAATTGCATACAATTTTGTATAGTGAAACTAGATATCTTACTCGATCTGCCACCTCCAAGTAAGAAGTATCTAATGAAAGTGTAAAAAAATGTAACCTGTTAAAATTAACAACTTCGAAATGTATGTGTAGTTTAATATGTCATGTGACGGATAACTCCTAGAAACATTAAAATCTTTGTATAGATACAAAGTGATGATGCCATTGATATGTTCTGACATTATGCAAACACAAAAAAAAACTGTTAAAAAAAGAAGTATTTTAATATTGAAACATGGTGTAAAATGTAAAAGATAGGAAAGTAAAAGGAGAAACTGTATGTGTGTGGAGGGAGGGGGGAAAAACTCCCAAACTCATGAACTACTTGTAATGCAACACATGAACAAAAGTGTACACAAGCATACACAACGTGTAAGTAAACACATGAACAAATTGTATAATATCACATGAACTCTATGTATTAATGTCTCAATGAACTAAAATTGTAATGTAATTGCCAACCAAATAAACAGACAGTATATGTGTAATAACCCAAGACACTTACAACGAGTGAGATTCAATTACATAATTAATGAGTTATCATCAACATGTAGTGAATAAGGGTTAAAAAACAAATGAACTACTTGTAATGTGTGTGTAAACCCTGGTTAAACTCTAAACCAGCCAGTGCGTACAACTCAATGAACTACTTGTAAGAAAAAAAAAACAAAAAGAAATACTGCCGAATAAATCGCTAGCAAAGTACAATGTGTAAAAGCAAATGAACAAAATATGTAAATCAACACATGAACTAGTGTAATGTATGTATAAGAATGCACCAAAATGTATTAAAAAAAACTGTTGTGTAACACAAACAAATATCCAACACATGAACTACATGTGAAAGACAACTGTTGAATAAGTGGTTCACTAAGGGTTAAAAAGAAAATAAAACTGCATCTGCCAAAGTCATTACGGTCTTAAGTTAACAGAAGCGTGCATAAAATGTATAACTCACCGCTAAAAATTGTAGAAGTTATGTAAGCCAAACATGTTCGAAGAAAAGAATGAAAGGGAAAAAAAAACATATTGATAGCCAAAAATAACAAGCAATGTACCTTATGTGGTATGAATGTATGTATCCATCACAAGACAACTGTGAGACTTGAACTCGCAAATTAAGAAATTTTAAATCTGAAGAAAAAAAAATGCCAAAGATTTAGTTTAATGAGTATATGTGAAAATCCCTTTAAAAAAATAAAGTGTACCTAACAGCTCACATTATGCATGTGACTACATTTTATAAAAAAACTCTTACCGATATCAAATATCATGTCAGTTATAATAAAAAAATACCTTATGTTATAACTTAAAATAGCAACGAGTCACCAGTCGCGCGTAAACAATGAAGTCCAACAGTACATTAGCTGCATGTGTAAAACTGTACACCCGGTTAATTATCCCTTGCACAAAAAAAAGAAACTTTAAGATGACTGTGTAAACAATGTACAACAATTACATTATGTTATAATTTCTGCAAAACTTTTAAAGACACGAAGTAAAAAAACTTGACATTAAAAGAAAGTTTATCTAAAAAAAAAACTACGAAGTGAAAAAAATTTCAATTTTTAAGCTAAACACAAATGATGCTAAAAGAAACGTATACATACACAGACGGCACTGAATGTCCTTAACCATGGTGAGTATTAATTGAAATATAACAGAATTCAGCAAAACTGAACGAGTCAATGTGTGTGTGTGTGTGTGAAGTACCAGGCCAAACATGACATCCCAAACCATGTGCATGAGAGGGGAAAAAAAAAAAAAAACATGTGTGATTAATACCTAACAATGCTATCTGCCCATAGCAAGTTAGAAATAAAGTGTAAATTAGTGTAAAGGTGTTATCCATCATTAGCATTAGGAAACAATTACAGGTGAAATTTTGGCAATCTAAAAATAATTTTTAAAATGTAAACAATACTCCAATTGTAAAATTAATATTAGTGTAGCTCCATCAATCATGTTGGAAAACATACCCGATCCCTGATTAAGCTAGCGGCCAACTTGCTTAACCATAGATCGAAATACACACATCAGACATTTTGCTATCCCATGGAAAATAGCGCAATGACTGAAGTATCCCACAGAAACCATGACAGAAGTACAAGGAAACAAACTTACACACAAAAAAAACAACAAAAAAAAAACAATGTATTAATGTGAATGCATGTCATTGAGAAACATAAAAAAAACAGTTTAAAACTGTACGTCAAACCTATGTTGTACATCTTATGTATTTTGCAAAAGCCAACGGGAAAAAAAAAATATTTTGTAACCATGACATGATGACTCGAGCTATGTAATATGCCTAAATAAAATGTATGCCAGGCTAAACTAATCTAAGCTTACTAAATATTTTGCCAAAGTTCACACTCCAAGAAAATATTAATGTGAAAGATAAATAATCTAATATTTTTTTTAACTTATGATTACGCCAACTGTATGTAAATTTCTAATCAAGTGCCCACATCTGAGAAAAAAAATGTTATGCTCACCTCCTCTCTACTTATTTTAAATTGCCACGACTATGCAAATCCAACATATTTCACATTACTCTTAATCAGTGCAAAAAAAAAAAAAATTAATAAAATCATAAAACATAAAACTTTCTGCATAGAAAAAAAAATATATCTATTAACTCTAAAAATAAATTTCAAAAGTGTGTCCCAGGTCTAATAATGTAAAAGGTATTCAAAAGCAAGTCATCTACAATCCAAGATAAATATATCTATAGACTTTTTTTTTTATCCCAATCTTTAAGAAAGGCTGAATGACAACATCTTAACTAACAATAAAAAAAACATTTAAAAATCCCCAGAAAACGACTCATAACAGACACTATACTGAATAAGTTGCAATATGACACAACATATTATTTAAATCATACTGTTAACAGGCAGCATACGAGCCAGCGTATTTATGTGCAACAAATGATAAAACAACAGAGAAGCAACTTCAAGGCCTAGAGATAAAATAAAAAGAATATATTATCTCTGAAGTGCGTCAATGTGTCAATGCAAGATACTCAGGAAGTTTCTAATGTGAATCAAATGCAACAAACTTAAAAAAATTGCTACACTTTTTTTTATCCCCTTAGAAATGCATCCCAATTATTCATAAATTTTACTTTACACCTCAACTGCCGATCTGTAAGTAACAACTTATATTTTTAAAAGCAGATGAAATATTACCTAACATATTAAATATTCATAACAGAGATAAATACAAATACATCTCTTTTCAATCAAAATAGAAATTAAATTAAAAATAAACACACCTTTCGTTAAAAATATGTCATTCATAACCATAATTAAAAACAACAAAATGTGCACAGATAAATTAGATAAATTTTAAAAGGCTATTGTTTGTGCAATAGCGACAAGGAATGCAAGCGCAATATCTTTCACGATAAATGTTAAACCCAGAAAATCCTTGTCATGCATGAAAATAAAGTATCTTTAAACATTCATAAAATAACTGCACTTAAATAGCACTTACCTTTTAAACACTAACATGCAAAGAGCAGCTTAGAATTATAGCTGCAAGTATAACGAGTTAAAAAAAACAATAATTTTTC
Source organism: Maratus speciosus (assembly GCA_963932465.1). Lineage (NCBI taxonomy): Eukaryota > Metazoa > Arthropoda > Arachnida > Araneae > Salticidae > Maratus > Maratus speciosus. Next base: position 424,863,322 of record OZ010795.1, read on the forward strand.
TTTATAAAGCCGATATCTTCTTTCTTCCGGCTATTACCTTTTACACAAGGCAGTAATACAAACAAATATGAACTGCATGAAGTAACGAATTTTTTTTTTTTTTTTTAAACAGCAAGTATAACTAAAGAAACATTTATCATAGCATGAAAAGAAACAGAACTGAAAGATAAAATATTAATCACTATATCAATTAAGTATCTATAGGCAATATGAGAAACAATATTGTGCATGTTAAACGTCATCCAATTCTATCACTATTGGGGTATCCTAATTTGGGATACCTAGATATGACACGAAAACGAATTGCACAACATGAATGAGCCTGTTGAACGCTATCTTCTTTTTTTTTTTTTTTTTTTTTAGATTGCATGCTGTAGATGATAAGATGCACAAAACAAACAATCTGGGAATGAAGAATCCAAATTAGAGATGTAGTCATAAAAAAAAACGCACATATGGCAAAAGTTTCACGAACTATTTCGTAACTGAAATAATTTTTCTTTTGACTTCCAACACAGATGCATAATGCAGCACATATTATACCAAGATACACCAGTAGATTATTGGCTTTCCGTAAACTATGCGGTTATATTAGCTCTATTTTCTTTAACTATGGAGCACCAAACAAACACCTTAGTATTGGAATGAAGGCAAAACTTATTTTGTAGGGAAACACCATAAAAAAAATTTAACATATTTCACATTTGTAGATCCAGCAGGTGAAGCGAGGGGAAAAAAACTTGGTGGGGCAACGGAGTAGATGAGTCACAACATAACTCTCTCATTTATTCCAAAATCACCATTGTAGAAGCACCACAGAGTGTAGAGTTAATCCAGTCTTCGCTTAGAATTGAAAGACAATTTCGAAGCAATCTAGCAGTACCGCTCCGGCACATAGATGTTACCGCACGTTCTGGTGTTTTACGAAGCGTCAGGAAATTGGCAGGAAACCTCATGAATAAAATTGTACTTTTAAGATGCAGGAGTACTACGTCGAAAGTGCAGCATAAAAAAATATTTTAAAGGTTGGGGGATGGGGGGGTTCTCTCTCTCAAATAAATATGCATTCCCTTTTTTTTTTTTTTTTTTTTTGGTTGGAGAAAGTCCGGCCAATGAACCAACTGTGTGTAAGGTTGTTCAGTGGGATGGTTCGTTTAAATGCAAAAAAAACTCCAACCATATTACAGGAACTATTTCTTTATTAAAAATCTTATAAAAGAAAGGTGGTTCAGGAGCCAAAATGGGAGAGAGAGATCCCACAATACAAGGGACGCCGAAGCGCCCTTTCTTATTAGACGACTTTACATCTCGAGTGCTGAAACAGAAGTGTAGTTTTTTGCACGAAATCCAGAAATCTTGGCGTGGCACAGCATCGCCAATTTACAACTTTTGGTGACCGCGCGAAAATGAACAAAGGGTCTTGGCGATAAACATTACCGCAAAAATGTGGTGATACAATCGGACGGGGGAGGCCAGGATTGCAAGCAAGGGCTTCTAATACGATGAGAAAAGTAACAGACAAACCGAAATTGTTTATCTTGCAGATAGGCCTTTGCCCAACTAACTGTTACATGAAATTGCAGACTGCAGATTGTTCGATGAGAAGAATGCAGAAAAATCCAGGACATCTGGCTTTTAGCCCGACCACATAACACGATAAATACATGCTTCCCATAAGATTCGTTCATTTTTACTTTTTATTGTTAATATATATATTCAAGGTTCACGTATTAGTAGCGATAAAAATTTCTTATCACTGCGGCGGGGGAAAAAAATCCAATGCAAGAAAATGAAATGAGACTAGCAGCTGTGCTATTTAATTCTTATTTATTTCTTTGCACACGCTGCGGTAACGGGTAGTTACAGATTAAAATAAGAAAAGAAAAAGGAAATGATTATTCGAGCGCTTTGAATTAAAGATAATTTTAGACAGATGAAAGAAATCGCTTTAGCAAACTCTGGATGGTTTTGAGAAATGAATTTAATCACATATTTCGTTATAGGAAAGAGGGGGGGGGGGATAATATGATCTAAAAGTAAGAAAGTTATGTTTTAAATTAAATTTTGAATTTAAAAAAAAGGTATGGGACAGAAACGCTGTCACACCAGGTATCGGCCGGAGTGGCTTAGTAGCAGAGCAAGAGCCTAGTACGCTGTGGTCCGAGGTTCAATTCCTGGCTCTGGCTAATTTTTCAATCCAGTTGGGTTTATTGTATTTATGGTATGTATATATGTCTATAGAATATATTTGTATATACCTTTAATAGATGCATGCAGGCGTTATTTATGTGTGTATGTGTGTTTTAATATATTATTGATGATCTTGAATGAGTCATAAAAATATTAATTTGACATATATTATTTATTATATAGCAATATTGGAGAAGTAAGTAAGGAATTCGTAAAGATTTTTTACTCCATTTCAGAAAAAAAAAAAAAAATCTTTTAATTTTGTCATTATCATCTTTTTTTTTTTTTTTTTTTTTTTTTTTTTTTTTTTTTTTTTTTTTTTTTGAGAAGAGTAATCTATAGTTATAAAGAAGTAACTTTTGCGTATTTATATTTTTTGTTTGTTTGTTTGTTGTATGACGTAATCTCTTGAGCTACCAAATCTTTTTTTTTTTTTTTTCTAAATGTTGCTGGTGGCCATTTTTTTTCAAGATAGACAACATTTTATATCTGTACAAATCCCCCCAAGCGGTTGCACAAACCAGCGGTTGTTTAGACATTTCATTTAAATGAAACAAACGTTCAAGGCCTTAATACTGATACAGTTATTTGACCTTTAAATATAAAAAACGAAATTTTGATTCATTTTTCGGAATTTGTTTTCCGCAATTAGGGAGTGATGAGTGAAAGAATCTATATATATATTTTTAAATAATTTTCAAAAATAATAATTGTTTAATGTTTAATGTATTTTTTTTTTTTGTATTTTTTGTATTTTTTTTTTTTTTTTTTTTTTTTTTTTTTATGAAGACATTTTTAATGCAGTGAAATGTTTCGTGTTTTGTTCGTAAGGTTTCAATAATTCATTATATAATGTTTATGTATTATTCTACAGTTGACGAAAGTTGCTCACATTGAATATTTCTAAGCTTATAAGTAAAACTCTTTGAGTTGCTCTTTCATTTTATATGTTAATTATAATTTTAAGTTTTATGTAATAAATATTACCAAACGTTAAATCTCCGATATGCGTTTAGAAACACACCGTACTTAACATAAGATAAACCAATATAAAAATAAGTAATATTTGTTTATTTGACCTGAAAAGCGTTATTATTTTATTAAAACAATATATATATGAAATTGAAACCAGAGATACTGTTGACTTAACTTATATAATTGTAGATTCTGCCAAAACTTATTAGAATTTGATATATATATATATATATTGCTTTATAATTAATATTTAGATTCGAAGTATTAAGTATTTCCGATTGAAATTTTACACTTAAAAATGTGATGAAGTACTTTAATGAATGGCATGCAGTCATTTTTTTATTACCTAACTGCTGGAATATAGTAAAGAACTATGTATTTTTAAATACTTGTTGATACCTTTTCCCTCTTTTAACTAAATAAAATAAACATTTGTAGTTTATAGGTTTCTTGCAACATAAAAGCAGAACTTCTCAAGAATCAAGTATTATTCTGTTCATGGAAGAAGGACACGTTATATCGTTGGATGCCTTTTAAGGAGCAGTCAATAATATTTGTACGCTATAGGGAAAAATAAATCGGAAAACAAAATATTTTTGGAGGTATTTTATTTCTATCATCATTTAAATAGTAACACCTATATTCAAAATTAGCTAAAATAATTTTTATTATAAAATGTATCGTATTGCATTAAATAAGACAAAATATTTACATTTTCTTAATCTTGTAAACAAATTAAGATATTGTTCAAGCATTTCTTGTTATATATATTATGATTTAATACAATTTGTTTCATATCTGAACAGAAATGCATGACATATATGTGTTTCTGTACTTAAATCTTCTATTTCTACATTAGCATTGTTATATTTCTTAAAAAAGAACAATAAATCTCTATAAATAATAGGTAATAAAGTGTAATTTGATACCAAAAAAATTATATCTAATGACATATCACTTTTGAGGTAAAATCTATCTGCATTTTTGTTTTACAAGAAATTCAAATAATTAAATAAGTGAAATGTTTTTACAAGTTTTTTTATGTTCTTGTTGAATGTCATTCTCAACCAAAAGAAATATCTTATGGATATATTAGCAAACAATTTATCATTGATAAAAAAATCATTAAATTCGAATATATTTCGAACTTTTTGTCTAAGCATTTAATCAGGATTTTAACCCTATAATAAATTACATATTTATAATATATAACCTTAAAATTTTTATACTTCTTCATGCTTAATATTGAAATTAGTGTCACAATGTATTTTTCATTTACCTATCATTCATATCTGAACAAACGCGAATAAATGTTACCCTTTGTTTACAAATAAATTAAATGTTAAAAAAGTTAAAGAGTAATTTTTTTACTTATTTTTTTTTTATTTTTTTTTTCTCATGTTCGATACCAAATTGCTTTTCTTTAACTAAATATATTTTTTCCCCTTCATCACAAGTGTCTCTCTATTCTAAAAAAAAGTAACTACCGCTGTCACCGCCGCCGCCGCCGCCGCCGGTTTTGAATTTTTTGTGACCGGAGGTCTTTCTTCGTTAATATTAAGAAAAATAATGCATACAAAAATATGAAAATCGGTAGTGTTATACAGAAATGTTTGATAAACACGTTGATGCAGACAGTTTTCAAATCGAAGAATTATTTTAAGAGATATTTAATGCTAAATTTGGACAAAATCGTTCCACTAAAAAAGTTTTATAGGAGCAAAAACTATACATCGGAATTTAATATTTTTTAGATAATTTTATACGTTATAATTTCCCGGTGTGCAGAATTGATTTATTTTTTTAATTTGACTCATTTTTCGGGATTTCATTTCTATTTTAAATTCAAATTTTCAGCATTTCGAGAGATATTTTTTACTTATTTCAGAAAATTGTACTAATTTAACCTGTTGCCATCTGTATAAACAATGGAAACAATAATGCTTGCTTCAAATTAAAAATTTATTTACACGTGACTATTATAAACAGAAAAAAAACTTTCAAATTAGAATTAAATAATTACGTATAAAAAGCAGGAACTTATTGAAAATTACTTCATCTATAATTACACGTGAATTTTAACAGGGAAAGGATATTGTAAAATAATGAATTCATTAACATGCGTTAGAAGTCTTAAATAGGAGAAATTACATCACAATTACGTCACATTACACTTATTACGTAAAATGAACAAAAATAATATTGCAAAATAGTTTAAATTTAAAAATAGCGCGAGACATTTACTTGATATTTTGAGATGAACTTTTCAACTTTTTTTTTTTTTTTTTTTTTTTTTTTTTTTTGACAGCGCAAATAATATTTCATTTCTAATAAAAGTATTCCTAATAAAAGTATAAAATATTAAAAAGGGAAAGAAGAGTTTGGTGAAAATTACGTCAGATTAAAAACGATACATTTAATATGTCTTATTTAAAAGGATTTTCTTTTCGCTTTGTTAAAAAATACTGGTAGACAAAGACTCTGTTTACTTAATTCATTTTATATTAGATGATTTTGAAATGCCATTGTATCTTTTAACAGCAGGTGATTTTTCCGTAAAATTCCCCAATCAAAGAGAAATGAATAGAAACCCGTTTATAGGGAGATCGCCTTTGTTTTTTTAATTATAATTCAATCTTCCAAAATCTTTTTAAAGCCGATCAAATTAGCGTGCTTTTAGAGACTGCAGTGTCTGAACGGGGGGTTGGCGAGCGTAGCTCGTAGGAGGCCGAGCCCCCTAGTTATGAAAAAAAGAATAGCAGAGAATCTAGAAAATCAGCCTTGATACTTGATAGAAAGACGATTTATATTGATCAAAACTTTTTATTTTGCAGCCATTAAGGTATTTACTCAACGAAGATAGCTACATAGAATAATTTTCTTTAAGGTTTTCTTTCATAATTAATTTCATAAATAGAAGCTACTGCAAAAGTAAATGCGAAATGTAACTGCGCAATATACTAAAAAAGGAAGGATATTCTAATCGTGTGGAATGAAGTAAATTTATAGTGCCATTGCTGAATTTATTTTTATTACGGACAAAGTTTTTCACTTTTAACAATACATTGTATGGTATTTAAATAGACGACAAAAATAAGTGTCGGCTATCTAGTCTTTTAATTTAGAATTATTTTCTAATATATATATATATATATACATATATATATATATATTTACTTTGTTTATTTTATGTTGTAAATTAAAGTTCCTAAGTAGAGATTTCGTTTTTATAAAATTGCAATACATTTGTAAAAATATATTAATTACATTAACATTTCCTTTCAAGTGTTTAAAAATAAGGAATTACGCCTTTTAACACTTTCCAACAAAGTTGAAAAATGTTTATGACTTCGGTTTGTCTGGCCGTCTGGCCGTCTGTCCGCGCTCTAACTCTCGTGAATATTCTCAGATCGTTCTGAAATTTGTGGAAGTTAGTGCCCTCTACCATCCCTATTTCAAATAAAGTTTCTAGCATGTTTAGTTCATTTACAGGGACAGTCAAAAGTATTCCGTTACATTACGGCCTATGGGAAAATATCGTTTAAAATGGTTTTTAATGATGTTATATGCTTTCAAACATAAAAAAAAATTGTTATGCATTTATCAAGTGTACTAAAATATGCATTCTGTAGAACATACGGTGCAAAGAATAGTTATTATTCATTTGCAGGACCACACAAAATAATTCCGTTACAGAACGATATAGGGGTGGAGGGAAGTTTTTGCAGTGTATTTTAATTATGTTAAATTGTTTCATGTATAATAAAATTTATATACATCGCTGAGGTTTACTATAACTTATTTAATGTATAATACGAAGTGCATAGCAATTACAGGGACACACAAAAGATTTCAGATACTATAATGTATCCGAAGTACTGTACCGTAACGATGATTGCTGGAAATGCATTTTTATTTATGTTAAGTGCTTTTATGTTTCACTATAGTTATGAAGTATATGATGTCTATAAATGTTGTCATTCATATAGAGGGCTACACAAAATGATTCGTAATGGTTACTGAGTATGATTGCAAATTGCTTAAAGGTGGTTCTCAAATGCGTTATGCAATTTTACGTTGAACTGCATTTGGTTTACTAAGAAATGTTTGTAGAACATAGATAAAAGGATACACAGGGTCACGCAAAGAATTGGATACATGGCCGTCTATAAATGCTAATTTCTGGAAATGTAATTTCAGTAGTTTTAAGAGTGTTTTACTTTGAATTAAACTTTATCTAAATTGTGACGTGTATTAAAGGTACGAGGTTAACTGCAGGGCTGTACAAATGTATATAAATATGTTTTGATCTATTAGTATAAATTACTGAAAGAAAAATTTTAACCTGTTATTCGTTTTTTTTTTTTTTTTTTTTTTTTTTTTTTTTTTTTTTTTTTTCTAAACTAAATTTTCCTATTATATAGTATATATATCAACCTACAGATCAAATACAGGGCTGTTCAAAAGAATTGGAATACATATTTGGCTATAGACAGTAACCGCAGAAATCAGTTTTTCAAATGTTTCATGCGTTTTCTAAAATGTTTACTTAGTTCTCTTATATACCTTATTTCTCTAAATAATGAAGTTTTGTTAAAGCATTCAGGAACTGTTGGAAAGTGTTCCATAATCTATGCTTAACGCATGATTTTTCTTACTTGTTTAAAATAAAAAAGTGGATCACAAAATACACAATATGGACTTTAAAAGTTCACAGTTTTACTTAAAAGGCGACAATGATAATAAAATAGGTGTTACAAGTTAAAAATATACATTTTATTTAAAACTTCTTAGTACTCTCGGCCTGCATTTCCGGCGGCCATCATCAAAGAATACCTTTAAAATTAATTTGTGTTCATTCATACAAATACATCACTTCATTTAAAATGGGCGATAATTATTGGCCATTAATTATTAGGGTTGTTGAAAGTAGAAATAACAATCCCTTCGATTGAACAAAAACAGAGAATATATATATATTAACTGCAGCTGTAACAGCAATGAAATGTTTATTTTAATCTTAAAACATCTATTTTATTATTATCGCTGCCTTTTAAGTAAAACGGTGAGCTAAGTTATTTAAGTAATGTGCGTTAAGTGAAACGTTTCATATTGTGTACTTTATGATTAAATCAAGGTGAAATATTGCATTTCGTCTTATGATTTATTCATTTATTTTATTTTTAAAAGTGCTGATTTAAAAGTTTTTTTTTCGAAAAGTGTATGAAGTTATACATAGAATTGAACCCCCCTTTTTTAATGCTATGGCGAGCAGGTCCTCTCTCAATTTGGAAAAAAAAAATCCGCCAAATAGGGTCGCTGTAATAGCAATTTTTGTGATTTTGAATATTGTACCTTCGAAAACCGTATGAAGTTACGTTTAGAATTGAATTAAATTCTTTGTGTATGTTTTTAGAAGAAAGTTTTGGGATTGGGACATCCAGCTAGTTGTGCATACAAATAAGTGCATATTCTATTGATTCAAAAACTGTGCACATATTTTCCCATAAAATAAGTACATATTTTATGTTTCCAAAAGTTGTGCATTCTTTGTACTAAAAAAGTCTGTACAGTAAAACCTCTGAATAACGGCCAAGTTAGGAGGTGTTCGGTATTTGGAGGAGTTCGCTTTCTAGAGCAAAAGATGTACAATTATATAGATTTTGAAAATAGAAAAATAGATGTGTCTGCTAAATACAGATCTCTGCTAATCAAGCGTGTCCATTATGGTGATTTTACTGTAGTTTTGCAAGATGTAAAATGTAACTTGTATGGGTTTTTTTAATTAACTTCTCTGGGGGCAAGGAGTTAACTTTTGTGAAGGATTTAACTTCTATTGGAGGTTTCATCTAATATTCAAACTAATCATTGCGCAAAGAAATTTCAGTAATGAAATATATTAATCAAACCATATTTTAATTATTCATGAACCATAGAAAAAACTCTAATAATAAATTAAAATTATTAACAGAAACTTGTAGGAAATATAACAGCATCAATAAAATTTCCATCTAATAAAAATATCGTCACACAACAGAATCAACTTCACCATCCAGTCGCATTTAAAATCATTACTCGCATTTAAAATCATTTTCAATTGCGATCCTACTGGCAAGATAGGTGGGACACTAGATTTTCAAACCACATGTAGTGAGTTATGTCCCCTCGAAGGAGAAAAACCTTACATAATTCACCCAAATAATAATGACAAGTGCTCAGGAGATTATATAAAGATGGCGCCAAAAGTATCTTATTTGCACTTTTTTATGCATAATTTACTTTGCTCTATTTATGCACAATGCATTTTGAACTCTTTATGTATAATCAGAGGTGCCAGATACGTTCAGATTTTACGCACTGATTTAGTACATTTTTTAATGTTTCGTACTGTTTCTAATTGGGTACTTTTATATGCATATAACTTAATTAAGTGTATTTACTAACAGTAAGTCAACATCATTGATTTTAACAGTAAAACGCATGAAAAAAATTTTGCGCAGTATTTTGCTTCGCATACTCCACATTATAAAGAAAAAATAATATCATGTTGATTATTTATTATTGGTAACATAGTTTGGGAAACATCTGCAATCGTGGTACCTTTCATTTGCGCTTTTCAGTATGTCACGAAACATTGCTAAGTGTTCTTTAAATTTCGTTGAACCTATCAGGTCATCCAAACTCCTTTCTGATTATCATAAAAATTAATTAATATTTTAAATTCGTGTAACATATTTCTGTTTATTAGTGGGTCATCTGATCTTGGTAGTTTTACAGGACACATGTCTGGGATTAAACTCTCAGTCACTTCAGAGTTTTTTTCGCTACAGGAATACTCATGTATCTAGAACATGATTGTTCGAACTTCGACTTAAAAGTTTTTAGAGAAGTGGGAAAATCTCACACTTCTCAAATAAGACAGTGATATGGATATAGGTAAAGAGGAAAATAATTTTTTTTTTTTAGCTAAAGTAAAGAGATTTTGTAAAAAGCCAAATTTCTTTAAATAAAGTTAGATGTGTAAAGAAAAATGGACAAAATATCATATTGAGTTTATTGCGTATGTCCTGGACAAGTCTTTAAGTACAGATAATGAAGGAAAGCAGTGTTTGGTAATTACCATCCCAGACAAAGGAATGCAGTGAAAAGAGAAATACTACTCATGACTCCAGCCGACTTGCCTCAAGATGCTCATCTTCTAGCAGTACTAGTTGAAGGTCGCCGACTCATCGCTGCAGGCGTCTTTCTCCGTACCAATAAAAAAAATAGAAAATTTTCATATCAACTTGTAATAGCGCGGAACACTTGCCTTTTGTACATAGAAGAATAACGGGGTGTTTTTAAATCGGTGACTATCTTAAATCTCGAATCGCACTTGAATATTGACAAATGAAGAATGAATTTTTTTGAAATTAGTTTTTTTTTATGAGATCTAAACCCAATACTGTGTACAAATTGTTTTTCTGAAATTGAACAAGAAAGAAAAAAGTAAAATTGAAATTCGCTAACAGCTTTACTTCGCACATCGGCATTGAATATAGGAAATTATTATCAAAATTAAAAAAGTTTCATATAAATGATGAAAATTACATTTTTTTCACTTAGACGTCTAATAATATAAATCATTGCTTAATGCGCTTAATGTGTTTAAAATAATTTTTTTTTTTTATCTTTCGGTCATGCGTGTTGTTGAATTTAAAAAAAAAAGTAAGATATTTTTCAGTAAATTTATTTACTGAATCTAAAAATAAAATGTATAAATACACATTTTATTAGGTAGCTTTTATTACAAATAGCTACCTATTGCAGCCATTCGGAGGAAAGCGATTTCAAAAAATTTTGGTATATTTTCATCGATCATGACCCCAGACCCCCAAACACCCTCCGTTCAAAATTGATATATATATATACATATATATGCATGGATATATATATATATATATATATATGACATTTGTCACAGTGTAACTCTCGAATTTATGAACCGATTTGGATGTAATTCGGTATGTACATAGTACATACCAATGTCTCGACCGAGTTCGTTGGCCAGCTTCATCCGCCGTCTTGTTTAAAAATGGTAGCCATTTAAATTTTTAAGAAAAATTTAAATTTGAAATGCTGTACCAAAAAATTGAAAATTGAAAAAATATTTTTTTCTTATGTGTTTGACCTTGATACAAAGATACGGGAGTAGTTTTTTTTTTTTTTTCGTCTACATCTTAAAAAATGGCTCAGTTATAGCATTTTGAATTTCTAGCGTGGCTGACATTTTGAAACGTCCTGATATTTGTCACGTGATAACAGGCGTATTTATGAACCGATTCGGATTAACCTTGGTGTGTACATAGTACATGCAAATATCTCGACCGAGTTCGTTGGCCAGTTTCATCCGCCATCTTGTTTCAAAATGGCGGCCATTTAAAAAAATTTAAAAATAAATTAATTAAAAATGAGATACCAAAAAAATTGGAAAATGAAAAAAAAAATTTCATGTGTTTGACCTTAATACAAAGATTCCGGAACAGTTCTTGTTTCGTCTATATCTAAAAAAATGGCTGAGTTATAGCATTTTGAATTTCTATTGTGGCTGACATTTTAAAACGACCTGATTTTTGTCACACGATAACAGGAGTATTTATGAACCGATTTGGATGTTACTTGGTCTGTACATAGTACATACCAATGTTTCAACTGAGTTCGTTGGCCAGCTTCATTCGCCATCTTGTTTCAAAACGGTTGCCATTTAAAAAATTAATTTAAAATTTAAAATGAGGTATTAAAAAATTGGAAAATAAAAGAGATTTTTTTATGTGTTTGGCCTTGATACAAAGAATCCGGAGCAGATTTTGTTTCTGAAAATTGGTTCTGTTGTTTATATCTTAAAAAATGGTTGAATTATAGCACTTTGAATTTCTAGTATGGCTAAAATTTTGAAACGATCTTGTATTTGTCACGCGATAACTCACGTATTCGCCTATTTCCATGTAAGAAGGCATGTGGATAGTATACATCAATATCTTGACCAAGTACACTGGCCAGCTTCATCCGCCATCTTGTTTCAAAATGGCGGCCATTAAATTAAAAAAAAAATTATATTTAAAGTGAGGTGCAAAAAAATTAGAAATGAAAAAAGGTTTCTTTCTTAAGTATTTGAACTTGATATAAGAATTCAGAAGCGTTTTTTATCTGGATTTATCTTAAAAAATGGCTTAGATATAGCAGTTTCAATTTCTAATGTGGGTGACATTTGTAAAATCTAATTTTTTGCCTGCGACAGCACTCGTATATATCAACCGATTCCGATGTGAGTGAGCATGTGCACAGCAATTACTAAGGTCTCGACCGAGTTCACTGGTTAGCCTCATCCACCATGTTGTCTTAAAATGGCAGACACTTTAAGAGATCGCCGAATTTGGAAGCCAAATATAAGTTACTTTAAATAAAAGCAGCTTGGATAAAGATGTTTAATTTCACGAAATTATCATTCATAATGATTTAGTATTGATAAAAATTAGTATTGAATCTCCTCTCCTATATTAGGTTTCCACTAAATTGAGCTTCGTGTGTTTGAATAATATAAGTTGGCTTTTTTAAAATAAGGAGTTTGAAAGCTGCCTCCTCTTCCCGGCACTGACCGGAAGGACTTTTTTATTTTTTTAACACTGCTTATTAAAACATTTTTTAAACCCAATTGGTTGAAACAATTTCAAGCAATTTTTACAGAAACAATTTTAAACAATGTACATTGAAGTGATTTTGTAGAATTGATAGTGTTTTCACTTACCTACATTTTGTAGTATTGTTAAGAACTTGTACTGTGTTTTGTTATTAAACTTTGGCATATAGGCATATATTCCACAGCTTGTGTGTATCAGGGAAAAAAACTTTATTGTTTTCAGTTCTAATTCAGAGAGAGCTCTTTAATCGATGAGAGACAAAAAGCTCTCTGATATTATTCTATTTAAATAGGTGGGGAAGAAACATTGTATGAAATCAAATTGTTAAGTTCTCGGTAATGGTGAACACTAAAATTGATCTTAGTATCACAAAATTCTCTCACAGTCCTCGGTTTTTCTGTCACAATTTACACTAATTTCAAAATCCATCTGAGTTCCAACTCCCTTATATATTTTCTTTCACATGTTATCATTACCAATAACAAAGCTTTCGAGATGAAAAAAGAAGTCGCTATGCTGAATAACAAAATATATTATTACGTGCAGTTTTCTGGTACGTAACGCGACGGCGTTATTGTTATACATGCTGTGTTCCGTCAATAATATTATGTTTCCTTTTAATGTCTAACAATGCAAGCACACATGTCTTTATAATAAATATTACAAACTGTTTGAATTTAATCCTAGAATTTTCTGTGGACATGTACAGTCTGAGAGTTCTATTTGCGGTTGTTATTAATTGGGAATGAGAAATCGGCCGGGGATCACTTGTAGGAATATCCTCTGGTTAAAGTCGGATTGCACAGCATTGCATATAAGAAGATATCGTTTTTTAACTTTATGGGAGTAATTTGGGATTTTAAATGTCACTTTTAGATATTGAAATGGATTAATTGAAATTTGACAAAAGATAGTGCTTCACAAGCAGGTAATTTGCAGGGTTGTCAAATTGGCCTGCATTTTTATCCCGAAAATTCTACACCCGACCGGAAATTTTCGAAGAAGAAATTTTACATTAGGTAATCAAGGAAAGTCTGACAATAAATAAATCTTAAACATTTGTCTGTTTTACTTGTAAAAGTAACATGAGCAAAATATTTTAAGTCAGGCCTCTTGAATTAAAGATATGAAAGGATCTTCCAAAATTCGGGTGGGATGGGCGACCAAATATATTAACCAAATTTAAATATATTTTCCCGTTATTCTTCTACTTACAAATGGTGATTTTTCAACATTATTAGATGTAGGTTTGATTATTTTTTAATTTCCATCCTTAATTTCGAAAATTGACAATTTTGGCCGTATTTTAAAATTTCAAATGCGACGCGTGAAACTAAACGATTTCAAAAGAATTTTTGCATTGTTATTCTAATTACAAAATTCCAACTTATCCGCACTATTAAAAGTTGGTAAGAAAAATTTCAAATTTTTTTACACAGCCTACCATACACACGACTTTACTAATCTACAAGTAGCCATATTAAGAAAAAAAAGGAACTTAAGTTTCAAAAATTTTTTTCTGATATTTCTCTAAATGTTATTTCCGCCGCAAAGGAAAATCATGGTTCTTCCTTCCAGAATTTCATTCTAAATATTGGTGATTAAATTCTCTTTCCCTGTTGATAGGAAATTACTATTAAGAACAATTTGTTTCCTTTCGAATTTTCGATGTTCCTTTTGAACTGTCGATACTAATTCGATGTCAATTTTAATTGACAAATTTTTATCACAGCAGAAATATACTGATACCCGGTATTTAAATGCATTAGATAACTATTATAATGCACGTCTGATCAATAACATATATAATTGTGTCTGCCAAAAAAGATATCTATCAAAAGTTGCAGAAATCAAAAATCGTGTATTAAGGTGAGGCATTATTCTCCCTTCTAAAACGTATAGTTTCTATAATGATCACAAGGAGTGTCGCTTAAATCTAATATGTCTTTTGAGATTCATGATAAAAATTTCAGAACCTCTGGAAATTTGGAAGAAACTCCTCTAAATGTTATAGAAAAATCAAATTACATAACGAAATACTAGCAATAATTCAGCTAAGGCCATATTTTTATATATTCATTTGTATATCATGATCTCTCTCATTAAAAACTTGAAAAGTTATTAGGAAGCTTTGGATGTATCTTATTTTTTTTCGAAAATGAAAGTAAAGGTGGCCTTCACTGTCTTTGATAAAAACATCGAATTTCTATTGAAGATCATTCACCTTTCAGTGAAAGAGCTTATAAAGTTTTGCTTACTAATCCTCTCCGTACTGAAACGAAACTGAGAAAGTGAAATAGTGGCGAAAATAATAAGATTATTCATTTTTTAGCATGTGAACTCCAGTCGTTCGCGGAAAAAAATGCCCATTTTTTAATGTTGACTATCGTAGATTTAAGAAAATAAATGACAAATATGTCTATCCATTGTCTCGTATGATGATAAATTTAAATATTTCAAAGGTACAAATATAAAACCAGGGCTGCGGACTCGGTGTCGGAATCGGAGTCAAGCCCATTTTTGAGCGAAAGAGTCGGAGTCGGATCTGTTAAAAGTCCCGGAATCGTCCATTTACCCCACCGACTCCGCAGCCTGGGTAAAACATTTTGGCCATTGCTTTCCACCCAAGATTTTCTCAAATTTCTGTTAATGAGGTCGAAAATGAAAAAGACAACTTTTATGAGATTTCACAAACTTAAAGTAATTTCATTTGGCCATCGAAATTCGCCGCTAACATTTTCATCTCAGGTATTTTTTATTTGTTTTGTACGTTTTATAAGGCAAATATTTTTAGTATATTAAGTTTATTTATAGAATATGAATATATTTATATATAGGATTACGCAAAGATTATTTTATATATTATCGCATACGTTTTGAAATTTTGGTCGTGAAATTTTTGATTTGTATTCAGTGAGCTTTTGCTCAATAAAGTTTTAGCTTAATATGTGGTATGCGTAGAAATTTGTAGATTACATAAAGATCTGGACAAAAATTTGAATTTATCATCTCTGTCCAGTACATGCCGAGAGAAATTTTCAAATGAATTAGAATTTTTATTTTACCACTATTATTTTTTACCAATATTTACTAATCAATGTATCGTTTATAGGACTGATCAAAATAATTTGAATATATTAACGACTACCAATTGCTAAAATTGCATATTCATTTGTATTATGCTCTTTATTTACTTTTTACTTTCATTTCGTTTTTTACATTATTAAAAAGTTTAGTTTTGTTACCGTATTCTGGAATAGCTGTAAAGCATTTCATAATATATGTGTGGCAAATATTTTTTTTTTTCTATTTTGTTACTTCTGCAAAGAAAAAAAAAAAAACATTTATCTAAAAAATAAGTTTCAAAATTAATCTTGTAACATGTTTTGCAAATTTTTATAACGTAAATGTTATTCCAACATCATAAAAGTTCTATAAAAACGAAACTAGCACTAATATACGTAGCTCTAATACAGGCATATGAAAATACATACGAAGAAACTTATAAGACTTTTTTTTATATTAAGTTTATTTTTATCTTTTAAGAAAAGTGAAGTCAACCGTTAATTCAATTTTTATTTACTAACAATTTTTTTCCCCTCCAAAATAACTAATCTTTGAATCATGATTTTTTTTTTCTCTTTTTCTTTGAAACAATTTACAGCATTACTTTAATAAATACTTTTTATTAATGTAATGACATTACAAATTTGAAGGCAGTTTATTTTTTCAATTCTTTATAAACGTCACTGAAATAGTTTTTCTTGATTCTTTTTTTCTGCAGAAATCAATTAAGAATATCAATTTTGTTTCAAAAAAGGCCAATTAAAATTTAATGAAAAAGTGTTAAGAGTCATTTTTTTTTCTTCTATTAAATTGCTCTTACGATTCAATAAGCTAGCTTGTTTAGTGATTAAGAATGATAAACAAAAAATATTAATTAATATAAAAAATGAATAACAAAGAAAAAAAAAGAAGAAGACATACAAGAAAAAGAAAAAGTACAAGAAAAAGTTTTTTTTTGGTATTAGGTATATTCTATATTTCTGTCTAGTATTTTATTGACATCAAAAGTCTATCTTCTAGAATTTTCTAATATATTAATTTTAATTAGCAACAGCAGTTTTAAGTGAATTGCATAGTGCATTTCTTAGAATCCGACATGGTATGAACCCCTTCCGGCGCAGTCATCCTACTGCGGGACCCATTAAATGTTACTCGAAATACAAATGGTACAGAGAATAGAAGCGTGACAAATGAACAACGTTAAAAACAGCATTTTTTTTATTATTATTTAAAGCATACCGGTTTCGGTAGCATGTAGCATACCTTCTTCAGTGCTAAGAATGGCGGAAATTTGCTCACATATATGGGAGAGATGGGGTTTGAAGTTGAAGGTTTATTAACAAATAGGAAAACAGTGAATTACAGGTATCAGCCAATAGGAAAATAGATGGGAAATGGAACCGAAATAGTGAGAAAAATTAAGAAACAGAAGTACTTTTGTAATATTTCCAACAATATGATAAGGAAGGAATAGTAAATTCACAATTAGTAATATTATTTAATTTTTATAAATTTAAAATTCTTCAAGGAAGTTAAGTTCATATAAAGAAGTAGGTTTAGATATTATTTTAACCGAATTGAAGTCAAAAGTATGATTCATCTACCAGCAATGTTTTGCAATAGAGGATTTATTGATTTCTTGTTTTTTAATATATTGTTGATGTTCTTTGATAAAAAAATTTTAAGCAGCGTTTGGTTTGTCCAATGTAGGAAAGGTCACACTGGCAATTTATACGGTATATACCACATGAATTGGATAATTCAATAGAGAGTTGAATTGAAAATAAATTGTAATTTTTAAATGAAATTTGCTTAGAATTTTCATATTTAAACTATTTTAAAAGATGTATTGAAATAATTTTTAAGCTTTATTATCGTGATATATCTGCACAATGTGATGACTGAATATTCATCAATTTGCATTCAAAATGATCTTAGCTATTCAGCATTTGTATTATTACACGTGAAATTCCGAAATTTTCAACATAAAATATCATCGTATAAATAAATATATAAAACACAAATTTAACAAATATGTAAGTGAACTGCGTCCTTAAATACTGGTAAAATCAGAATCACAAAGTTTGCAATAAATATTCAAATGTTTAGTAAGTAAAATCTGGGGTGCAGCTCACACGGAATTTGAATTTTTGAATTACTTAGCATTAATACAATCCATTTGTGCCTGGCGTCCTAATTTTGGGACGCTTTCTTAATAAAAATCCCATTACAAATGGAATCAAGATATCCTTTCAAGACTTTGTAAAATATATCCTTATTATTTGTTTTAAATATTTATTCATAAATGACAGAGCTTGTTTATGAATAACAAGAAAGAACAATCATGCGTTAAGCATAGATTATGAAACACTTTCCAACAATTTCAGAATGATTTAAAAAAACTTCGTTATTTAGGGAAATACGATATATAAGGTAACTAAGTAAACATTTAAAAAAAAGAATAAAACATTTGAAAATTGATTTCAAGAGATTTATTTCATATTGATATATATACTCTATAATTGGGAAAATTATTTTAGCAAGAAAACGCATGACAATTTTAAATTTCTCCTTCGGCAATTTATACTAATAGATGGAAACATTCTTGTATACATTTGTACAACCCTGTAATTAACCTAGTATTTTTATTAGGTGCCACTATTTAGCAAAATTTTCATTCAAACTAAAAAAGTCTTAAAACAACTGAAATCACATTTCCAGAAATTATCATTTATATACGGCCATGTATCCAAACCTTTTCGTGATCCTGTATATCATTTAATCTATATTCTACAAACATTTCTTAGTAAACTAAATGCTGTTCAGCGTACAAATGCATAACTCATTTAAAAACCACTTTTAAGCAATTTTCACTCATACCCAGTAACCATTACGAATTATTTTGTGTAGCCTTGTATATGAATTATAGCATTTATACACATTATATACTATGCATAATTAAAGTGGAAAATAAAAGCGCATAATATAATTAAAAAGGCATTTCTAGCAATCATCGCTACTGTACAGTGTACTGTACTTCGGGTACAATATTGTAATATAGCATCTGAAATCTTTTGTGTGTCCCTGTAAATGCTATGCACTTCGTATTATATATCAAGTAAGTTATAGTAAACTTCGGCGACGTATATCAGTTTCAGTATACATAAAATTATTTAACACAATTAAAATACGCCGCAAAAAATTCCCTCCACCTCTATATCATTATGTAACGGATTTCTTCTGTGTGGCCCTGTAAATGAATAATAACTATTCTTTGCACCGCATATTCTACAGAATGTATATTTTAGAGCACTTCATAAATGCATATAAATTTGTTATGTTTGAAAGCGTGTAACATCATTAGAAATCATTTTAAACGATTATTTCCCATAGGCTGTAAAGCAACGAAAACTTTTGACTATCCCTGTAAATTAACTAAACATGCTACAAACTTCATTTGAAATGGGGAACGTGCTATGGTAAACATTAATAACTTCCAATAATTTCAGGTCAATACGAGTATATTTACGGGAGCTAGAGCGTGGACAGACTGCCAGAGCACAGACGGCATACGGACAGACAAACTGAAGTCATAAACACTTTTAATATTGTTGTAAAGTGTTTAAAAGATTAAATAAATGTTTGATGTAGCATAAAGTTCGATTTTCTTGAAATAAAATGGCGCGCAAGGAAAAGTAAGATATTTCTTTTATTTCTTTTTTTTTATCAATTATTTTATAAGTGGTGTTATTTATAAGACGTATTTTTGCATTTTTTTTTAGATTTCTACGATTTTTTTCGAATTTGAACCTTTATATACCGTCCTGTTTTTGGGACGCTATGCAGGAAAGGTTAATAGTTTTATCCGTTACTGTCTATGCATTAAATCTATGTTTAAAGCCATTTATTTTGTTACAAAATGTTTATATATCATTCGGATTACTTTTTGGATATAAAAAGTTATTTGTTATTACTATAAGGGGGAGGTGGTCCGGGCTTGGCTCAAAAACAAGACGCCCACTGTTGCAGACAGAAGAATATATTTCATCTGATGCGATTTAAAACAAATAAACAGAATTATTACTAGATACGAAGCATCTACCCTATGCTATTATTTGTTTGAATAATTCAGAAAACAGATCTTCAATTAACATCACAAACAAAACATTTATTATAACAACAAAAAATATTACTTCTTAAACTTTGTACAGTCGTGGAAAAAAAAGTAAACACCCCCTACTAACTTCTCAACAAATTATCGTAGAAGAAAGTTACTGGTACCAAACGATTGGAAATAAAGTCTACTTTTAAATAATGTATATAAAATTTGTTTAGGGGGCCATCTACATATTAAAACGACCATAACTTTGTTTTTTTTCAATAGCAGTACCCAATTCTGACAGCATAAATGAATTCTACACCCTTCAATTAGCCTAAAAACGAATTTTTATGCAATTCGTACCATAAGTTTCCGAGAAATTAATTATTTTAAAACGAGCGTATTTTAAAGGCTGTATCCAAATTGAAGTTCCGTACTGGATTGTTAACCGAGAGAGCCCCTTCCTTGATCAAGGCACCTTAAGCGCCACTCAAGGAGTCAATGAAGCGTGTTAGATTACAGTACAGCAGAATAAATTCCAAAATGTCTACTCACTTCCACATTAGACGGCCCCTTAAACTATCATTTTATCGTTTTTTAAGCATAATTTAAAGACTACTTGGAAGAAAAATGTGAAATTTTTGAATTTCCATAAAGCAGGACTTAATAAATCTAAATCCATCAAAAAAATTGTAGGTTGCTATTCATAATTTTTTCGAATATTAATTTCATATTTCATATCATAAAATTAAAAAAATGCAAATTCAGCTTATTTATGTTTGGGTATATTAGTATTATTACTACAAAAAAAATTAGCACATTAGGAGCCTAATTTCGGGAGATATAAATAAAAATATGAAAATGTAATTTGACATTAGAAGCACCAAATTTTGAATGTTTATAATTCAAAAAAGTATCATTCAAATGACTTTAAATTTGGTGTCTAGGCATAGTTTGAACCGAGGATTTGAAATATCTCTTTAAAATTGGGTATTGCTATTGAAAAAAATGAAGTTTGCATTCGTTTTAATATGTAGATGACCCGCTAAGAAAATTTTATATACAACATTTAAAAGTAGACTTTATTTCCAATCGTTCGGTACCAGTAACTTTCTTCTACGATGATTTGTTGAGGAGTTAGTAGGGGGTGTTTACTTTTTTTTTTTCCACGACTGTACATCTTAAGCGTACATTTCAAAACATTTCAACTATCTAGAATATTCTTACATTTCTTAAACAACAAAATTCCAATGATAAAACTGTTGCCATTTTACTAAAAGATATTGTAATCAATAAAACGTGATGAACAAATTAAATCAGCTTTTAAGCAAACAGATACAAAAATATAATGTGAAAACCATATCACGTGATCTCCCCTCTCCGGAGCTCTGATAAAAAATGTATAGACTACGCAACATCCCCCCCCCCTTTTTGAGTCAGTGGCAAACGACTCAAAATAATAAATAGCTTGATTAAATAGATCAAGCCGCGAATACAGAACAACTTTCTACGCGATCAGCAGGTAGAGGTACGGGTTCACATGACATTTGTTCTGCCTTATACCTTTTACAATTTGTACATCTACTCAATACCTTACGAATACTCTTACGTTGCTTAGTTGTCCAAAATCTTTCTCTTAATAATGATTGCATCATATGCAGTCCTACATGACAGTTTTTTCTATGCACTGATTCAATTAACAATTCACTAAATATACATTTACCAGGTAGCCTAATATGCTTTAAAAATTCAGAACTGTCCCTACGTTTAGTTATTTTGGTCTTCACTCTAATAATATTTTCATTATCAGTAAATACATTGAGGCAGTTAGCAGTCTTTAAATCAGAGAAATAAGAATTCTGAATTAACCAAATCAAGCACTTTTCAGAATTTACAATTTCATGAACAGAAAGATGTTTACATAAATTGAGAGTGTTTCTACAGTTGTTAATATATCGTAAAACCCAACAGGAAACCCGAATCATTTTATCATAACTGGAAAATCTTCCAATGTTAAAAGGATCAGACAATTCTGACACATTAAATGTTTGTAAGTTTAATTTTTTTTCTTTTCATCATTCACTTCATTAGGTTCCCCAAAAATTTCATTAGCATGCCAAGATTCTGGATTTTGTTTGAGCCATGAAGGTCCATTAAACCACTCAGAACGTAGCATTCGACTAGGAGAACAACCTAGAGATAATATGCCAACTAGATTGATATGACCGGGGACATGTCTCCATGATTCTGATTGTGTCAGAGACCTGATTTCTTTGACCCGATTTGCAACAAAATTCGATCATTCCCCATGATTTTTTATCCACCACAAAGCAACTGCAGAATCACTCCAAAATGTAATTTTCACATCAAAAGTATTTATTGTATTACATATGGAAAAAGCTAACCTGGCTCCAATGCAACACGGCATTAACTCCAGTCTTGGAATGCTTAAGATTTTAAAAGGTGCTACACGAGTTTTCGCTCTTAAAAGAGTCAACTTAACCCTTTATCTACTGAATTATGAATTCATGAAAATTTTATCTTCTAAAGCATTTTTCGTGAATTGTTTAAACAAAATTAGAAGATTTACATAATCATTTAATAAATTTTAGAAGGATTTTAGAAGTATTGATGGAATTAGAAGGATTAATTAAATTTTTATTTATAGGGATTTTGTGCACTATTTATAACCCTACTCAAATCTTTTTTTAAAATAAATTTCTTAGTATTTTGTAGAATCAGGAATGTACAAATATAATGTTCTTACAATAGAAATATAGAAGTACTTCCGAATTGAAAAATTCCTCCTCCCTCCCCCTCAGCGCTAGAAAGCTGAAAAGACGCTGTTAGACTTTACTCATTAAACACAACTATTTGTTGGACTGTATCTCTATTTATTAAAATCACAATACGATGAGCAAACACTCTGGTCGCCATCTTACTTCACAACAACATTATTCTCTATTCCGTTCACTTCACATTTTCAATCCAGAGGAACTCGGGAACGCCCTCTTACGGGACTTATAAATTCTCTTTTTCAAGAATAAACATTCTCCCCCGGATTGAAATGTACAAATTTCAATATCTCAGAATATTTTTACAATAAAATAAATCTACATAGAAATTTTACATAAAAATTTCTACAGCAAACAAATATACAGAACATAACAAACATTCAAATATACAATAATTTTATAACTATTTTGTTTTTAGTTATGAATAGGAAGGACAGCTATTTTTGCAATTGAACGCTTTAATTCGCCTGATTTAGTGCAAACCTTTACTACCCTGACTTTGCCATCTGATCCTGTATAAATTTCACTAATGCGGCCTAACGCCCATTTACATACAGGCAAAAAATCTTCTTTTACTAATACCATTAATCCTATTGCTAAATTATCTTTTTCCACTATCCATTTAGATCTCTGCTGTAACGTATTTAAATAATCTAACCTCCATTTTGCCCAAACTGTCTTGACGACCCTCGTAGTCTTCTGCCAACGGTTTAATCGATTGATATTAGTATCAATTAACATTGGTTCAGGTATAGCATTGATGCATCTCCCGATCAAAAAATGACCTGGAGTCAAGACCTCAAAATTATCAAAATCGTTAGATAAAGGTGTAAGAGGTCGAGAATTCAAAATGCCCTCTATCTGAATAACTATAGTTTCAAACTCTTCGTAATTAAACCGCAAATCACCTATCGCTCGTTTAAGGTGATGTTTAACTGATTTCACACCTGCCTCCCAAAGTCCTCCGAAATGGGGAGATTTAGGAGGTATGAATTTCCAATCAATCTCTTCAGAAATCAGATAACTTTCTAAAATTTCATCTGGAAAATTTATCATTTTGTAAAACTTCTTCAGTTTGGAATTTGCCCCCATGAAATTCCTAGCATTATCCGTAAAAAGCTTGGAACATTTCCCACGTCTAGCTATAAAACGATTAAGAGTGGCAATCAGAGCATCTGAGGTTAAATCCGAGAGAAGCTCTAGATGAATGGCTCGAGTTACAAAACATATGCAAACGCAAATAAATATTTTGTTCAATAAACCCTTGCGCTGATTTTTATAGGTTACATAAAATAGACCACATAGATCTAAACCGGTACAATTAAATACTGGTGATTCATTAATTCTTTCGTAAGGTAATTCACCCATTAGCTGAGAGCATGGAGTTGGTTTTACCTTAAAACAAATAACACAAGAATGCACCGTTTTTTCTTGCCAAATTTCTACCCCCTAGAGGCCAAAATTTTAATCTAGCAGAATTCAAGAGTCCTTGAAGACCAACATGAAAAAGACGCTTATGCATAGTAGTAAAATAAATCTTACTTAATTTAGAATTTTTTGGCAAAATAGCCGGATGTTTCTGCTCATAAGATACGGAAGCTTTGTTGAGCCTTCCGCCAACACGTAAGATTCCCTTATCATCTATAAAGGGATTTAAAATATTAAGATTACCTGTCACAGCCTTTTTACTACGTAAACATTTTTGTGATACTCTAGTCAAAATGTTTTCAGCTTCCTTGACTTCTTCAAAAATCAAGTTACCCTTTCTTTTATCAACATTTCTACAATTGTATATAAATCTGCGAACAAAGGAAAAAATATGTAAAAGTTTATAATAGTCATTACTAAGATCAAAAAAGTTATCAAAAAAGGATAAATTCTCGGTGGCTAGAAATAAAGTCGTTTCACAGTTATTTTTCCTTTCGGAACATTTCATTTCACTTAAATAGTTCTGACTTTCACTTTCAGTTAGTAAGTCACTTTCAGAAAAAGATGATTGCAAATAATTCGAGGAAAATTCTGGATCCATCAAAAATTCGGGGCCTGTAAACCACTTGGAATTGTTCACAAGAGACTTCGCACTTATTCCTTGTGAAAGAAGATCTGCTGGGTTGTCTTTACCTGCACAATGAAACCATGTTTCTGGTTGAGTTAATCTTTGGATTTCATCCACACGATTGACAACGAAGGACTTCCATTTTCTGCTGGATACTTTAATCCAGAATAAAGCTATTTTTGAATCTACCCAATGATAGATTTTAGAAGTATTTTTACGATCAATTATCTTTTTAATTTCTGATCCTAAGCGAGCTGAGAGTAAAGCGCCAATCAACTCTAAGCGTGGCAAAGTTATTCTCTTTACTGGTGCAACTCTGGTTTTAGATGCTATGAAACTAACAGAAACTTGATTGTAATCTTGCACTCTCAAATAAACAACAGCACCATAAGCCTTTTGACTTGCATCAGAAAAGCAGTGAATTTCAACATTGTTTGTATCAGATGACAGGAAAACAAATCTAGGGATTTTAATTTGATTTAATTTAGAGAGTTCTGAACACCATTGTGTCCATTTTTCACAGATGTCAATGGGGAGATCAGTATCCCAAGACAGCTTGTGGATCCATAAATCTTGGAAAATACATTTAAGCCTTATAGTAAATGGAGATAGAATAACAGAAGGGTCATAAATTCTTCCAGAAGTCTGTAAAACAAACCGCTTAGTGTTTTTCTTATTCTTCAAAAATTCTATTAAACTCGAAATGTCTATGCAAATAGAATCTTGTTCAACATCCCTCGATATTCCTAATACTTTCAATGAATTTATAATTCTATGATTTTGATCGAATGGGTAAATCTCGAACCCTTCTTTCTTCCACCGTTCTAGTAACGATTTGTCATTTGTTAACCATTTTCTCAAATTAAAACTAGCTTGATTCATGATTATCTTAGCCTCATATGAAATCTTCAAAGCTTCTTCAATATTATCGACATAAAGACAAGTATCGAGGACTTCAAAAGTTTCTGGATATTGATCCTTAAATTTTCGTATATGCTCTTTTATTGTGGCAGCTAGGAGAAATGGGCTAGCATTTAATCCAAAAAGTAAACGTTTAAAATGATACACTTGAATTTTCAAATTATCAGACACTTTATTCGACAGATCTTCGGTAACTTCCACAAAGAGAAAACTGACAGCATCTCTGTCCTTTTCTGATAATGAAATTTGGAGAAATGCTTTCTCCACATCTGCTAAAATTCCTATCTTATTCAATCTAAAATTAACGAGCAACTGAAAAATACTAGGATTTAAATTGGTACCAGGCCACAAACAATCGTTTAAAGAAAGTTGACCTACGTCGTGAGAACTAGCATCAAATAAAATGCGTGTTTTCGTGGTGACACTATCTTTTCTAAAAACTGCTCGATGTGGCAAATAGAATATGGGTCTGTCTGGTCTAGTTGAATCTAACACCTTTTCAATAATATCACAATCACGATATTCTTTCAAAATCTCTTTATACTGAGAAAACAAATTATCATCGTTTCGCATTTTATTAAGTAAATATTTAAATCGTTGTTCAGAGACCTCATAGTTATCGTTCAAATTTGTCCAATCCTTTTTCCACGGAAGGACTACTTCGTAACGATTATCTTTACAGGAAACTGTTTCTGTAAAAATTTCCAATGCCTTATCTTCATCATTACAGTAAGGATCATTCCTAATTCCAATCGATTCTGAATCGAAAAATTTGCTTAATTCTTCTTCTACATTGCAAATTAATCCACAATAATTATCATTATTATCAGTATTTGAATCAGAGATGCAACCTCCACCACGTACCCAAATACGGTATTCTGCAAAATGACGCTACAACTTCTTAAGCGAATTTGGCCAGTTCGCAATAATTCATAGAAACATTCAGTCCCTATCAAAACATCTATTTTTTTAGGTTCATTTAATTTTGGATCTGCCAATCTCACATCTTTAGGCAGCTCGGAAAATGAAAATCTAAAATAATGCCCTGGTATAAGGTTTGTTATTTTTGGAACAATCAAAAAATCTATTGTTCTCTTATAATCAGCCTTATTCGAAACAGTGCCCTAATTTTCCATTTGACACTTATTTGAGAATCATTCAAACATGAAACAGAAACATTAAATTTCTCCCTTCTAATTCCTAATAATTTTGCAAAGTTATCAGAAATATATGAGTAATTTGAGCCGACATCTATTAATGCACGCGCAAGTATGAATTCACCAGACACATTCTTAATATTAATTAAAGCAGTAGATAAAATAGTGGTTTTTCTCCTTTGACACGAATTATTTACAGAAGTGCCTACGAAATCACTGTTCCTATTTTCAAAACACTTAGCTTCGGGATTTAAGCTGTATTTTTCATCCTTGGAGGGGGCAGATGAATTCGGAATCATATCTGACCCCCCTGATGACTGCTGACTGAACTCCGTGTCCATTGGTGGAGAATTATTTATTTTTTTTTTCTTGTATGTGAAGGAGAGATGAATGACGTTTAAAACAATACCTACACGAATAATTGGATGTACAGTTTCTTGCAGAATGGTTTGAATTTGATAAACAGTTGAAACATATTTTGTTTCTTTTTACGAATTCAATGCGGTCATTGACAGGCATTTTCTGAAATGCATTGCATTTAAATAGTGAATGTGAATCATTTTTGCAACAAATGCACTTAGAATTCTTCGCACTAGTGTAAAACGATGCTGCCTTTTCTTTTGGTTGCTTTTTTTGACTGACGGTGTTAACGTTTGTTTTAGAAGCTTCCAAAGTTCTAGCATGATTTTTTAGAAAGGAAATCAAATCTGAGATTTTCGGCAATTCACCCTTTTTGGATTCTCGTTCCCACCAAAGCTTAGAAGAACAATCTAATTTCTGAATTAACACGTATGCGAATATGGTTTCTGAAAATCCCTCTATTTTTTGCTCGAGAACTTCTAATGACCTAATGCATTCAGTTACATTGTCTACTAATTTTAAAATAGAAGACGGATTGTCAATTTGCATGGGGGGAAAGGACATAAAATGCGCCCTCTTACGGGACTTATAAATTCTCTTTTTCAACAATAAACAGACGCAAAGGCAAAAGAAATCGCCCTTTTAAAAATATTTTTGTTTTGTGTAACCCATAATGCTTTTTGAACAAGATAAAGTAATGTATCTATAACTCATTCTAAACAGTATTGCTACTAATCGATGTATTAAATGAATTAAAAAAAATTATTTTAATGGTACTTATAAGTACCGTCAGCAGATAAAGGGTTAATTCCCGAAGAATCACGAGTTCGGGCAAAAACACATGCAGCATAAACATTCTTACAAGCATCAACAAAAATATGCAAGTTGAACGTTGCATTAGAGCCTACATAACAAGGTACTGCTACATCTTTTAACAAATGCAAATCAATTAACCATGAGTAAAATTTATTTAGAATGTCCTCAGGCAACATATCATCCCAAAGAATTTTTTTGTTTCCACGTTTCTTGCAAAATTAACTTTGGCAATAATGTAACTGGAGCAAGTATACCAAGTGAATCAAATATAGATAGCACAATAGATAAAATCAATCTCTTATTTACTTTAACATCAAATGTCAACATATTTGACATTAATATTACATTTTATTGTATCGTTATCTAAATTCCATAACATTCCTAATAAAGAGGTATCACCAGAATGATTAGATGTAAACTTACAAGCAATATTGCTTTCCCAATTGCGTAAGTTAAAACAGCCTTTACACATAATAATTTTAGCTTGTTCAATAAAATTCTCTTGTTCCCTGACATTATTTACACCAGTTATACAGTTATCAACATAAAAAGAATCTCTTAACTTATGAGTCACTTCATTAAAATAAGATGAGAAGTTGTCTAAAAGGTGCGTAATGGTAGCATTCAGTAAATAAGGAGAACATGATACTCCGAAAACAACGCGGCAATGCCTATAAATTTCTATCCCCTCATCACATGGGTAAAAGAAACGCAAAAAATCTCTATCTTTAGGGGCAATACTCAGCTGAAGGAATGCTTTTTCTATATCGGCACTTAAACCAATAGGAAATAGTTTAAATCTGTCGATGATATCTGGTATTAATTCTAATAAATTAGGCCCTTTAAATAGGCATTGATTTAAAGAAGTTTTTCCCCTTTCGTTAGCAGAAGCATCGAATACGGGTCATACTTTTGTTGTTTCACTACACATTTTTAATACAGGCCTATGCGGCAAAAAATGGCATCGATTGTCTAATTCTTTTTCAGGTACCCTTTCAATAATGTTTAATTCTTCCCATTCCCGAAGCACTTTTTTATAATCACATAGAATTCCATTTTCTTTAGCACGTTTAATCAATTTTCTCATGACGCGTCAAAGACATATTTTTATTATCTGACAAATTGTCAGCTTTGCATTTCCATGGTAACTCTAATTTATACCTACCATCGGGATCTATTGATAATTTACTTTCAAAATCAATCTTTTCCTCAGCCATTCAATTTTTTATTTTAACATTTTCAATAGGATCTGTTATGCCTAACACCTCCAACTCCCATAAACACTTTACTGAAATATCTCGCGCATGCAAAGACAGACTGGATAATAGATTATTTCTAACATATTCCTCACTTGTGTGCTTACCCATGAGGACCCATCCCTGTTTGGTTTTAACAGCAGTGTATAAATTCCTTCGTTAATAATTTCCCAATAACATCTGTCCCGAATAACAAATCAAATTCATTTTCCTTACATACGTTATCACTAAAATCCTTTCTTCCGCAAAGACTTTAAAACAAAGTTTAAAAGTTCTATCTAAACCACTTACTTCTACAAAAAAAAAAAAAAAAAAAAAAAGGGATAACGGCTCCGTCTCCTTACCCCCAAACAAACAATGAATATTTTTCTCTTCCCGAATAACCCTTTCATCCACATAACTATGTTGTGAGAATCAATCTATAAGAGCTCTAATCCTCTTTTTTTTTACCCTTAACAAAAATATGTACACATAAAGTTTGCAAATACACATTTTCATTACTATTATTAGAAAGAGAAACCTCAGTTTTTGAATCATTTTGTTTACACTCATTCTCTTTATCTCTCTGAGAACACATTAACTTTAAATGACTACCATTACAAATTAAACATGTAGCATTAGCTTTACATTGATGTCTTAAATGACCAATCTTTAAACAAGAAAAACAAGCCCTTTTCTTTAGTACAATTAATTTTTTATCATTATAACTCATCTTTTCTGCTTTAAAACATCTTGCACTAGCATGTGGCTTTTCACAAAAAATACAAGTAAAGGTAAACTTACTCTTAGACCCTTTGTTTCTACTTACTAACATAGCTTCAGTTGATACATCACACTTATCACTACTAGCATTTTTAATATTTACCCGTTTCACAATATTACCAGAAAAACCAGTTTGTGCTAATTTAATCATCCCTTCAGATTCTACTTCATGGCGCAAAAACGTCATCAGATTGTGGAGCGTCCTTTCAGATTTCTTTGGCACTGCTTCTTCCAGAACACGACTTCTCTTCCATGCTCTATGCATACTTTCAGGTAGACAGGATTCCACTAGTGGCCCCAGAAAATCCGCAAACTTTTCTTTGGTCCGCCCAAGACTTTCTAATGTTCGAAGCTTGCTTTCTATACTATCGTAAAGTACTGCTAACTCCGTAGTACTACGCCCAGTAGTAGCATTCTTCAGCACAAGGCTCAACAAATCTCGAACATAGATTTAAACTAATAAAGGATACCGACAGAAACGCTCCTTTAGTTGCTCAACTGCGTTTGGATAATTCGCAGGCGTCAAAGAAAAGCTGTTAACTAACTGAGCAGCTCGGGAATTCGGAACTACACACTGCGCCAAGTATTAAAACTTATCCTCTGGAGCTAAATTTGGATCTTCGTCTATCTTGGAAAATTGGCTCCAAAAGCCAAAAAAAATCTCTGGCATCGCCGGAAAATTTCTTTAGCTCCAATTTCGGAAGCTTAAATTTCCTGTTTTTGTCAACTTTGTCTATATTCGACGGCAAAACTGAATCTTGATTGGCTAATTTCGATCTATGAGTTTCATTTTTATATTCCATCTTCACTTTTAAACTCAAATATATATATACTCTATCAGCTTCAACTGCGGTGAATTCCGTTTCATATTCTTTGTCATTAGTTAACTCCAAAATTGTTTCTTCGGTGAGATTTAGTCTATTAAACTTGTCATTCAACTGATTTAGCAAAATCTGAGAATCAATGAGGTGAAAGTTCTCACTTTCAATTTCCGTTTCTAATTTCTCAACAATTGCAGCGAAAGCTGCCTTTTCATTTATTTTTTTAACTCGTAAGGCTTTTAACGACATTGTTGATTCAAATCTTTTCTTCTATTCAAACAAATGTCATGCCGCCGGACGCCAAATGTTGCAGACAGAAGAATATATTTCATCTGATGCGATTTAAAACGAATAAACAGAAGCATTACTAGATACGAAGCATCTACCCGATGCTATAATTTGTTTGAATAATTCAGAAAATTAACATCACAAACAAAACATTTATTATAACAACAAAAAATAATACTTCTTAAATTTTGTACATCTTAAGCGTACATTTCAAAACATTTGAACTATCTAGAATATTCTTACATTTCTTAAATAACAAAATTCCAATGATAAAACTGTTGCCATTTTAGAAAAAGAAATCAAAATCAATAAAACGTGATGAACAAAATAAATCAGCTTTTTATGCAAACAGATACAAAAATATAATGTGAAAACCATGTCACGTGATCTCCCCTCTCCGGAGCTCAGATAAAAAATAGATAGACTACGCAACACCCACCCCTCCCTACCCTTAGCTATTGGCTTTGTAAAAATTTATATCATACAGTTATGTTTTGTTCTAGTTTAGAATTTGACATCCTGGGGTTACTAATATATTTACTAATATTTATACCATATATTCTCGCGTATAAGTCGAGGAATTTCTGCCAATTTTCTGCCAGTAAATTCCTGGTCGACTTTATACGCGAGTGACTTGCAAAAGCAAAATAATAATTCTTCGAATATTGCAAAATTCTGGTTTTTATGTGCATAAATAATAAAATAATATATAAAATACACAAATAATTATAATTCTATATTTTTAAAAAATTCAAGGATTTGTTTTTGTTTACTTAATAGTTTTTCGTATTAGGTTTGATTTTGTGCAAAATTGAAGTAAAAAGTTAGGGAGTCGGCATATACGCATTGTATTTTTTTTTTTTTTTTTTTTCAGAATTTGCATTCGAAAGTATGGATGTCGACTTATATGCGAGTATATACGATATATATATTCTATTAGTAATTCTTGATTATTATAAATTTTTACTATACCAGTGGCTAACTGTGGGGACGGATTCTGGTGTCGAGTATTCTTAAGCCAAACCCAGCCCCCATAGTAATAACAAAGAATTTTTTATTGCCAAATAATAACCCGAATGATAAATAGCCATTTTGTAGCAAAATAAAAGGCATAGAAGGAGGATTTAATACATAGAGAGTAACCGAGAAAATACGACAAAAACTATTAATAATTAAAACCTATTTACATATTAGTAATCAACAATTACTTATATCTACCCTATATATAAAAAATCGTAATGAAACGAATGCTTTTAGATTCTGCAGTGTCTGGATGGGGTTAGCGAGCGTAGCTTGCAGGGAGCAGAACCTCTTAGTATTATATATACATATATTAGTAACCTCATAATGTTAAATACTAAATGATAAAACATAACGGTATGTTTTAACTATGACAATGGTTGAGGGTGGGAGGAAGGGAGTCAGGTTCAGCTGACCCCAGCGCCCGCCCCCTTTATAGTAATAATAAAGATTTTTTTATTGTCAAATAATAACCCGAATCACGTTAAACATTTTTGTAACAAAATAAATGGTATAAAACATAGATTGGAGGCATAAACAGTATCGGAGTAAATCCCTATCCTATCGTGCCTAGTGCCCCAAAACCGGGACGTTTAGTTTTTTATAAGTTAAATAAATAATTTATTTATATGTACAAAAGTACTTTTCTTACTTATCCCATTTTTTACTACGAGGGGGAACACGGCGAAATTCATCAAAAGAAAATGTTAAATATATTTTACAAAAATTCTACAAAAATAATTAATTCCATTTTCGTTTGGCTAATATATTTTAATATAACTGACGTACATAAGCTGAATTGTTTAAATAATCTAAAAAACGAAAACAACTATAATTGAACTATCTATTTGACGAGAAGCGTCTATGAGTATTTTGTTCGAAATCATTAGAAACATAAAAACGAATTGATATTCAATGAAATGAACAGTCCACAACCTTAACTAGATTATTCTCTATAGGTAATTTTACGAATGTTGATTTCTTAAATGTTCAAAATATTTATAGATATTCTAATACCATTAAAGCGCCCATAAGAGCATCAATAGAGAATAATTTACTGAAATATGTAATTTCCGGTGAAAATGTTTCATTTCATTTTCCAGAAGATTAGATTAACAGTTTGAAGGAAGTATATTTATAATACATTTGGAAATTGCACGTCAAACGTGGCAAGTGAGTTTCTTTCGTACTACAGCTAGTTTTATAAATATTGTTTCACCACTTATTGAACTGGATGTATATTTTAGTGCACTTCAATAAGTGAATATCAATTTCATTCTGTTTGAAAGGTTGTAACATCATTAAAATGCACTTGAAATAATTTTTTTACCATTGGCCGTAATGTAACGGAAAACTTTTGACTGTCCCTGTAATTAAACTCTACATACGATTTTCATAAAATTTAAAATGACTCGACAAAATATTGCAAAAATTATACATTTAAAATTTCAGACCCTTCGATTGGGTAATTTTTGCTCTGTTATAACCGGACGGACTGAACGACGACTATAGGTGCTAGTATTTATATAATTACTAACACGCCTAATAAGATATAATTTTATTTCACACCTAAATATTGATCTTTTGATCTGCCAGCAGATGGCGCCCTCCTCCCTTAAGTGAGAGCATAGCTAAAATCATGTAAATAGCTTCAATAATTTAAACAGCTTTAAAATCACATTATGAAGTTTTGCTATTTCGTAGAATTGTTATTTATTCAAGCAACTGGTTTGGTGGTGTGTCCACAAAGAACTTAATAACAATTGTCAAAACCAAGAAGATGACTTTAAAATATGTATTTTAAATATGTGGATTAAGTTTTAATATTGTTTTTATATACAGTGTTCAATATGTTATCTATCGCCGACCTTTAATTTCTCAACCGTTGGACGTAGATATATAGTTCCAATTACAAAAACGTCTCAAATTAGGTAAATATTAATGTTGTGGCATTATTTAAAGTAAAAATTCAATTTTATAAAAATTACGACATCTTGCTTTTTATACGGTCCCCCAATCCCTATAGATATATTTAGTAAAAGTTTACACATATCATAACACAATTAACACAAAAAGTTTGTCATCTGTGCTACAAAAATTTACACAGTTATTAAATTTCAAAGTTTGATATTTTTTCACATGATTTTGTCTTTCATTAAAGGATCAGTTTTTTTTTATACTAGACAGTTTTCAGATATTATAATAAATTGATATTTATTTACCTGTTAAATTCCAATATTTCATTTTTGGCTTTGTATACGACCCCTAAAAGTCAGCTCAAGTTTTTACATGAAATAACCCTTTTTGGTGATACCCCGATTTGGGGATAACGGCTAAAGGTGGTTTCTTTGTAAAAAGGCCAAGCACCCAGATTTTGATCTTGAATTACTTTAATTCATCTTTTAACTGATACCTCAATGAAATACAAAATCATACGCAAAAATCTGAAAATTTGAAATTTAATAACTATGTCAGTTTTTGTAGTACATATGTCAAACTTTTTTTGTTATATGTGTAAACTTTTACTAAATACTGGAGAATCGTATAAAAAGTTAGATTTCGTAATTTTTATGAAATTGATTTTTTACTTTAACACTAGAAAGGCTGCGGTTTTTGTATACCTAGAAAGACGGAGAGCGGTCAGTTTGACCGCTCTATTTGAATGGCCAAAAATGAAGCATTTTTTAATATTCTTTTGTTCAAACAAGTTTTTTAAAGTACATTTATTAATAGAATAATATAATGTTATGTTATTTATTTACCGCTTTATATATGATATTAATTTTAGTTAAAGGAAATACAATATATATAATCAATTATCGACAAAAATTACAAATATAAAAAAAATACACACTTTAAAAGAATTTTTTGGATTTGCTCAAAGTATCTTAAATTTATATAACATAATTGCTTTTTTAAGTGAATATATTTAAAAATATAAATATTACAAAAATAACTTACATTATTCCTTTTTACATTCTCTTCAAACACTCAGCTTTATAACTTCGTAAGTGCAGGAGCCACAAACTAACTTTTTGCAATCACTACAAATGTTCATAGTTTTATTCCGGCATCCATTGAATTTGCATTGTTTGCGTTTCGTACCCGAGATTGTAGGTGCACCTGTATTTGGAGTGAAGTCTGACAGCGGAGATGTCTTAGAGGCGAAATATTTTGTACGCAGTTCGTCAGCTAAATTCAAAATAAAATCACGACGCTTTATATTTACACCGGTAGTCTCTTTATAAATCACACAAGCATTTATAGCAGCTAAGTCCAGAATATTAAAAAAAAAAACTTGAACAGGCCTTCGTCGAGAAGTTGATTTTGTGGAATATTTTCTTGCCATCTGGTCAAGTACATCCACACGCTATTTCGTTGAGTTGTAAAACTGAACAACCTCAGGCGTTTTTTTTTTCATTGCGGTTGACTTCTATTGTAGGATGTAAAGTGCTTAACAACAAAACATTTTTGTTTTTCTTTCCTTGATACAAGGTCAGTGATATATTATCGTGCTTCAGAATTTGGCTTGAATTCAGTTCTCCCTTTGTGAGCTTGAAGGATTCGGGCACTTCTTTCTTTCCACGTTTCACAGTTCCAACGATGCTAAGTCCTTTATTTCTTAGGGTTTTGGCTAATTTCAACGTTCTGAAAAAATTATCCGTTGTTATGTTCCTTCCTGAGTTATGAAATGGCTCTGCCAAGTGACAAACAGCATGTCCTCCAACAGTTTCATCTGTAGGTCTATTTTCATTTTTACCTAAATATGGAAAGCCATTCAACAAATATTTTGATCGAACGTCAGCTGCTAGCCAAAATTTAATCCCGAATTTATTGGGTTTTTGCGGCATATACTGTGTAAATAGGCAACGTGCCTTACTTGGGAAGAGTTGTTCGTCTACTGTAACATATTCACCCGGTTTATAGCAAAGTAAACAATTTTCAATAAACGGGTTCCAGATCTCTGACACTAGTGTAAATTGATCATGTTTCAGATCTTGTTGCTTTCAGATCAAACCGCAAATATCTCATTATTTCTTTGAACCTGCCCGAGCCATTGTTTAGTGAAAAAAGTTTATTCCCCATGTCGTGGACCATAAGTTGTTTATTGAATTACCTTTAGAAATAAAAGCTCGACAAGTATATAATGGGAAAATAAAAGCATCTAATTCGTCTAAAGATATATTCCAATGCGGATCCTGCAAAAATCGATCAGCTTCCGCTTCTGTGCACATTTTTATGAAACGAAGAATCTTTTCATTTATGAATAGTCTCCATGCACTTGTGAAACTCCTTAACATTACATTTCTAGTGGCAAATGAACTTGGTCCAGGAACTTCTCTCAACACATTGTGCTGCTGTCGTTTTCCTGAAGAAATATTACCAAAAGGAACTGCCCATATTGTTCCATCTTTTGCTACTTCTACATTTTGCTCATTTCCTTCCTTCTGGGAACATACTCTTTGTTCTTAACTTTTACGTAGTAGTTTACTTTTCTTTTGAAGTTTTCTCTTTTGTTTTCGTTTTCTAGCACGTGTGGTACTCGCATGACTTGAATCGACATTTATAAAAAAAAATCCTTCATTTTCAGATTCAGACGAAAAATCTGTTTGTGCAGTTTCAGTAAAAACAAAAAAGGCATTCGTCCACGGAAGAGGATTCACTTACATTTCTAGGGTTATATTCATCGTCAGAAAAATTTGAATTTTCATCTGTACCAGAATCGGTTTCAGATACAGTCCGAAATATTTTTAGAAACTCTGCTTCTGACAGATTGCTTTTACCATCAGTTCTTCGCGACATAGCGTGAAAAAAATGTACATCCAATCAGGTCAAGAACTTTAATAGAAATAAATATCTGTTACTAAAAAAGCAGATGCTTTCGAACATAAAAGAAATTTCACGTGACCAGCAGGTGTTTTTCAATCCCGCTTAATTTCCAAATGACAGGTCTATTACAGGCCCTACGAAAAGAATCACGTGACAAGCAGATGTTTTTAACATCCCTCCCTACCTCACGTATGCTTCTTACCATGAAATGTTATTAAAATTATCTCGAAAAGAAAGAATAATCGTTCGTAGAGAGCAAATATTGTAAAGTAAATGTAATGTTAGATTTTATTTCTTCAGCGGTCAAAATGACCGCAATCCGTCTTTCTAGGTATACATATTTATAGGGCTTATAATATTGTGTAAAAAAATTTAAATTTTTGCGCTACATAATCCTTATGAATAATTAGGAAAATTCAATAAACCATGTAGAAATCGAAGAATATTTAAGAAAAATACAAGCGTTTGAAATTCATTTTCGGTCAAAATGACCGCTACCGTCTTTCTAGTGTTAAATAATGCCACAGCATGAATATTTAATTCATTTGAAACGTTTTTGTAATTGGAACTATATATCTACGCCCAACGGTTGAGAAAATAAAAGTCGTCGATAGATAACATATTGCACCCTGTATATGTACGCTGATTAGCATGTATTGTTTTTTAATTATTTTTAAATATTGATATGTTATTTCCCTCAAAAAATAATCAAATTTAGCACAATTATAACGTATCTATTTTTAGTAATTTTCAGTTATTGGAAGTGACTTTGTTAATAAGGTCACTCACAAATGCTCAATGTTGACATTGAAAAAAATATCCTGCAAGATTTTACAACAAAATATAAAACATATTATTATGTAGTATTTTTTTTTCCTTTCAGAGAACTATTTCAGCATTTAACATTTCGTTAATCCATTTACTTGCCACATATTAGATTTTATTTTCATATTTCAAGATGCGGATTAAAATATAAATGTTATACACGTCAAGAAAAAATAAATGTAAATATAATACATTCCACTGGAGAATTCAAATTACAGGAACTCAATTAATTCTATTATTGATGTAATCGTTTTAGTCGCATTTTAAATCCTTTTCATAAACGTTTAATGGGTTTTGACTTATATTTGCGATTTCAACTTTAAATTAATAAGTAAAGCAGAAAAGTTTGTGTTTGTTTAATGGAGTAAATCC
Source organism: Maratus speciosus (assembly GCA_963932465.1). Classification (NCBI taxonomy): domain Eukaryota; kingdom Metazoa; phylum Arthropoda; class Arachnida; order Araneae; family Salticidae; genus Maratus; species Maratus speciosus. The sequence goes on from OZ010795.1 coordinate 424,901,608, forward strand.
TTTTAAATATGGGAATGTTTTTCGTCAACCTGTGATTTTATTAAAACTAAGCAAAATGTTGCTTTTGAGAAAATGTAAAATTATCACTTTTTTTTTGTTATAAAAGGTTTAATTACTGTTTAAAATATTTTACGTATTACGAAAGGGAAAACAAAATTATATTACTTTACAAAATCTTGTTTTGTTAGAAGAAAATTAACTTTGCTTTATTTTTTACTTTTTTTTAACAAAAACATTATGAAATATAATGAAGTAGAATAAAATTTTAATATTTAGTAGAGGAAAAAATAAACATAAAGTCCTTTAAAGCATAAAATCTTGTTAAATGTTGACAACACTAGAGAGTGTCATTTAATGTTACTGGAAGAATAAAGGCTGTTATACACAAATCTTAATTTCACCTTTTCTTTTCCCTCTGTTTTTCTGCTGAATAACAATTTAAAATTCATAACAAGTGACGACGTTAAAAATAACATTCTCTATATCATATAGTTACAAGTTGTTATTAATTATTATCAATTATACCATAATTATTCATTTTGAATAAAGCATTTAGGCTAACTAAACATTTGACAGATAGTGAAAGAAATACCGTTTTATTTTACAAGTAAATACTAAGTAAAAATAAAACAAGTTGGAAATTGCTCGTCAAACGTGTCAAATGAGGTGCGTTCGTACTATAACTAGTTTTATAATTATTTTTTGCACCCCATATTGTACTGAATGTGTATTTATTTGCAATTCATAAGTGCATAGTCTGTAACATCTTTAAAATGCACTTGCAATAATTTTTTCCTATTCCCCTTAATGTAACGGAAAATTTTTGACTGTCCCTGTAATTAAGCTATGCATCCGATTTTCATGAAATTTGAAATGGCTCGACAAAATTTTGCAGCAATTATATATTTAAAATTTCAGCCCATTCGGAAAGCTGTAACATCATTAAAATGCACTTGCAATAATTTTTCCCATTGGCTTTAATGTAAAGAAAAACTTTTGACTGTCCCTGTAATTAAACTATACATCCGATTTTCATAAAATTTGAAATGGCTCGACAAAATGTCGCAATAATTATATGTTTAAAATTTGAGACCATTCGGAAAGCTTTAACATCATTAAAATGCACGTGCAATAATTTTTCCCATTGGCCGTAATGTAAAGAAAAACTTTTGACTGTCCCTGTAATTTAACTATATATCCGATTTTCATAAAATTTGAAATGGCTCGACAAAATTTTACAACAATCATATATTTAAAATTTCAGACCATTCGGTTGGGTAGTTTTTGCTCTATTATATGCGGACGGACGGACGGACAGACGGACGGACAGACAGACGGACTGAACGACGACTATAGGTGCTACGTATTTATATAATTACGAACGCACCTAAAAAGATTTCAAAGAAAATTTTATTACTTAGTTGGGATAAAATTATACTAAATGAAAAAAAATAAACATTAAGTCTTTTAAAACATAACACCTTGTTAGCTGTTGAAAACACTAGAGAGTTACATTTAATGTTGCTGGAAGAATAAAGACTGTCATACACAAATCTTAATTTAATCTTTTCGGTTGCATTTGCTTTTTTGCTGAATAATAATTTTTTAAAATATAATTTTCAATAAAAGGAAACGAAGTTAAAAATAACATTTTCTATGTTCTATTGTTACAAAGTATTATTAATTATTACCTATTATACAGTATTTATTCATATTGCATAAAACATTTAGGATATACATTAGAATATTTTCGAAAGATAGTGAAAGAAATATCGTTTTAGAAGTAAATACTAAGTAAAAATAAAGCTGATTTAACAGAAGTTTTACTTACAAGGGAACCACTTTTGGTGTTGCTCGCACCTGGCATTGAAATATGGTGCATTTTAAAGCACTATATTATGAAGTTTGAGAATCGATAAAATTTTTCTGTTAAAATAATATTTCTTGATTATACAGCAGCATAACTTTCCGAAAATGCAATTTTCGAGGCCACTTATCGGACTATTAACATTGAATTTTTTCAAAGAAAAGCATTTAAAAATAAAAATTAGTTAATAATAAGTATAAAATATTGAAAAAAGTTTGAAAATTCCTTCAAAAACCCACGAATTTGATTTTGAAAAATTGCAACTTTATATTCATATTTTTGGCGGGGAACAGTTGTCGCATATTTTCAAAAGTAGAGCTAAGTTTTGTAAGCTGAATTAGTAATAGCTAGTAATTGCAATGTCCGACCTATTTCGCCACAGTAATTTTTCCAAATTATGTAAAAATATTAATTTACTTTATGATTACTTTTACCGAAGGACAATGTAATACAGCAGCATTTCATTTTAAACATTCGAAACTTTATTTTATTCGGTTTCAAAAGAAAATAGTTTGCTTATTTTGTGTTTCCCTAAAAAATAGTTTTCAATGATCTTCGAAACTTTTATAGAATTATATTTATTACTTATATATTTATCGTCTGCATAGAAAAAAAAATAAAAACCTAATATTTGTTTCTTATGCTATCAATTACAAAAAAAAAAAAAAAAAAATCGCAATCTGATATAATTTTAGTAATATTTTCTGTACATTTTTTCTTTGGATAAAGCGGGCGGAAAAATTATAGAGCCATATTTGGCGATTTAACTCACTTTTCGCGTGAAATAAGCAAATAAATATGTACTAATAAAAAAATAAAAGTATAAAAAATTATATAAAATATTATTTTAACAGAATTTTTTTTTCGGTTCTCTAACTTTTATGTATAGAGCTACAAAACGCGCCGGGTCTCGATGCTAGGTGCGAGCAACACCAAAAGTGGTTCCCTTGTTAGCCTTTTTGTAACCACATATAAGTACTGACCGGGACATGTAAACCATTCTAAAAAAGTATTTGAAATTAAAAAGACGTTAAATCCAAACTTGGAAGGAAAAAAATGGTGACCAGTAACACAACCGGAACAGACGCATTCCAACTCTAACTGCACACGAAACTAAACAATATATATATATATATATATATATAGATATAGATATAGATATATATATATAGTAAATACTTAAAATTAATTATTGGAAAATAATCTATATTTTTCTGTAACGCCTATTTTATCTTATATGTTGAAAATATACATCTATCTACTTAGTTATATTCAAATATATAGTTTTTATCATCTTAAAAAATATTTATGAATATCTTTTGAAGTACGGGTTAAAAACCGCCACAGTTTGCAATCAAAATTCTAACTGAAATCCTCTCAAACTTGATATAATTAGAGACAAACTGACAAAACAATACCCTCTAGGAAAATATACGTCTAGGAAAACTACCAACCGTACTCGATGCGCTGCCACCAATTTCTCAATTTCCGATCATTTTATTTTTCACTTGATGTTTCGAATATTTTAGAAATATATATCAGCGAACATTTACATAAAAAAAAACCCCAATTTAAGTGCAAAGTTTCTACTTATGCAAGATTCTTTGCAAACTATATAACAGAAATCTGAATATTTTAATGCTCTTTTTTCCTGCATACTTTAAATTTGGTAAATTTTTAACGTTTTCGAATTCTCTAGGAACAGTTCTTAGCGGGCACTTCAATTTTGAAAAATAATAACGATACCAAATTTCATGTTTCTAGGCCAGCAGCATCACAGAAATCCCAAATTTAGATTTTTTTTGTATCTACACCGTTTTAAATATCGAGTTCGTAGAAAGTGTTCTAGCCGAACATTTACATTATTGTGACAGACACACCAGATTTACAGTTTCTAGCCTTACCAGTTCCAAATAAATGATAATTTAGAATTTTAATAGAATATTTTCCGCTCATTTCACCAATTAAAATTTCGAATTTTGTAGAAACCGCTCTTATCGGGAATTCACATATTAAAAGTTATATATATATATATAGAGAGAGAGATATATATATATAAACATGCTAAATCTAAGGCGCTTATAATGTTTAACATAAATCGGAATTTTAGTATTCAAATTTTTGAATTCTTTTACTACTTTTGCCATCTGAGGATTAATACGGATAATTGGTGTTAATTTCCGCACCTAAACTTTCATATTTTAGAAGAAATAGCCAGGAAATTAATCAGTCGTTTAATCTGTCGTATCATTAAATCGTTTCATAAATTCGTTTAATTAGGATTTTATACACCGGGTGTCCCAAAAAGGACTGACTGATTTTAAAATCTAATAACTTGCAAACGGTGACAGATATTTAAAAAATTCTTGCAGGAGGTTTATGCATAAGGTCAAAAGTTATATTACAGTGATTTTCGATTTTAGTTCGAATTACAAACAATAGATGGCACTGAAAGCAATTGTCGCTAAATACAGGCTCGATTTTTGGTTCTTTCTCTTGTTCTATGCTGAAAAAGGAGATGGAAATGTATTATCCGGGCCACGAAGTACCAAAAATCGAGCCTGAATTTAGCGTCTATTGATCGCAGCACCATCTATTGTTCGTAATTCGAACTAAAATTGAAAATCACTGTAAAAAAACTTTTGACCTTATGCATAACCCTCCTGCAAGATTTTTTTTAAATATCTGTCACCGTTTACAAGTTATTGAATTTTAAAATCACTCAGTCCTTTTTAGGACACCCGGTGTATAGGATGCTTATATATATGCTTTATAATAATCTATTTTAGGACTTATAATCATTTATGGGAAAACTAAACTATTGGAAAATACATTTAAACTGCAATTCACCGAAAAAAAAATATTACTACATAACCACACTGTTTAACTATTACAGAGATCTATTTTTAATGACTAAAAGAAAGTGTATATTGCAATATAAGTGATATATTTATAATAATTTTGGTTCTAAAAGTTATGTTTGCCAAAAAATTTATTCGGAATTTTCCTATGCTGATCAATTTCAAGTAGCATTAATAATTTTGTTTTCCAATAACTGACTAGTGCTTAAAATCAATATAAATTGCTATTTTTGATTAACAAAAATATTTACATAAGTTTTTTATTAGAGGATATCAAATTACCGTAGTTTATGCTTAAAAGTGATAGTTTTCTTCTATGAAAATCTTTGAAAAGCTTACTAATTGATCGATTTTATTATCCAATCACAGTAATAGTTTTGATATAACTTGTAATAATACATTTCGTTGAATGTTACATACAATTTCTACTAATAAAATTTATCGCAGCATTTGGAATTTCTTTATGTTTTCTACAGTTTTGTGTGTATAGTACTTGGTGCTTCAACAATTATTGCAGAACTCACCATATTTTTTTTTTTTCAACGAATAGAATTGTTTATAAAATAAAGTATTTAACAAATACGTAAATGAAGGGAATCATAAACAATAGCCGAAGAAACTAAGATAAAAATTCTATCGATTTCAAATATAACTGAATCTAGGTTTTATCCGTTTATACTGATTACAATTTTCAAAAGGCATGACTGATTGCTTTTTAGCAAATGAAAACAGTCTTTTAACAAAATTCAATAATTAACTTTTATTTTCTAAGAATTTGTATTTCGTCTCTCCTCATTCATTATTAATTCTGAAAGATTAAAAAAAGTTTTAAATGCTTTATTGTATTTCATAATTTTCATAATTATAAGTTATTTAATTTTCAATAAATAATTTAGATGTGTAATAAATAAAAAAATAATAATTATAATAATGTCATCGGAGTTAATGTGCTGAAAATAATGTTCAGGTATTTAAAATGGAACTTAAAATGCAGTTTATTTTAAGGAAGATAATTTTTAGGAAAATTAATTAAATATTCAAATAATTTAGTGCGAGATAAATTAAGTTATTAATTGAAAATGGAAAAATTCACAAGCAATTTTAGTATATGTCTAGTACAAATAATTTCAAAATATATATAAAGAAAAATGCTTATTTACCATTATATGGAATGTAAAAATTCTTTTCAAATAAAATGAAGCTAAATTTCTGTCGAAAGCGGAAAGATGATTTATGCATTAATTTAGAATTTTAATTGAGTATTATAAAAACGTTCGAAGCAAAAATTAATAATTAAATTCATTGTATCATTAAATGTAAATTATAGTGAATTTTCTTTATTTCTTGCAAAATCTTTCTTTCATCTCTCTCCCAGTTTTGAATAATTATATATTTTACAGGAATACTAATTTAAATATTATTATATAGATAAATTGCGTACAAATACATTGTTTTCTACATATAATGTTTGCAAATTGTTAAGAATACAAGTAATATCATATCTAATTTTAGAAAATACTACAATAATTCACTATATTTACCCAATTTTGAATCATAATTTACAGTTTGTTGATTTTTGTATTTAGCCTACGAAAGAATTAACAGTATTTTTCGAGTTTTAAATAAACTTATAAATAATCGGTGAAAACCTTCTATTTAACTTGTAAAGGGACAGTCGCGTAACTTCCCGTTTCCCCAAAACTACTTCAATTAACTGTAGACAAGAATACTTTAACACAAAATCAATTAATTATATGAGAAAGACGAATTAATATAAAAAATATTTTATGAACAAAAAGAAAAAAAATTAAGTTTAATTATTCTGTGTTACATAAGAATTTTTCAGAAAATGCAGAAACGATTTCAATCACTCAGAGGGTTTTAAAAAATAAGTGCCAAAAATTATTTATTTTGGTTTATACACACAATAAAAGTATAATAATAATTGCTTGTAAACATGTGTAAGGAATATTTAACCACAAGCGCAAATATGCATCTGGCAACATAAAAAGCTTAAACAAGTTATTGGGGGGGGGGGGGATTTCAAAAGTTCTGAAGAGAAACTTTTTCTCTGCTCCCATGGCAACGAAGGACGCGCCATGCGCGCGCATCCTACCTTAGAATGCGAGTTCGTTTTGTTGTGGCTAGAACGATACGAAGCGATTTTTTGATTTTGAAAGCATGATCGCTGTAATTTTTTACAGTTTGTTGATGAGGCTAAGCCTCCTTTATTTCGAAGAACCAGATCAAGTGTTTGAGAATTTTTATTGTATATATGTATAGAATCATGCATCTGTAAATATTCATCAAAATAATTAAAGAAAAGAATCCTGAAAGCACCTCCTTCATTGAGTTTATGTTCGACTGTCTTTGAAATTTTCTTCATGGTGCATCACGCCGGAAAAGAAAGAAAAAAAAGTATTTGTTACTTTTTTAATGTCTTCAAAACACAAATAGAGCATAGTAAGTGATAAGAAGACAGCAAAGGTAAGATAAGTTTTTCATATTTTATTTCGAAATGTCTGATTTAGAAAAGTTGAAAAAGAACCGTACAGTTTTGAGAACAGCAGTAACAAAGCTGATTAATAATATAGAAAATGTTATGAAGGATAGTCCAATAAATTTTGATAATTTAGAAGAATTATTTATTCAGTTAGATACTAAAGCAGAATTATTGAAGTCAGTTGACGAGAAAATTGAGCCCCTTTTAGGGTTAGACGACTATGAAACTGAAATCAATTCTGTTTATGATTACGTGGATAAAATATCAGTTGCAAAATTCCGGGTGAAGAAAAAATTAACCGAAAACAAAAAAATTGTTAATGTTGATTTAAATAACTGTCAAGATTTAAAATCGAATGTGATTAAAGATGAAAACTCAGTTGTTAAATTGCCAAAACTCAATATACAAAAATTCTATGGCGACTGTACGCAATTTATTTCATTTTTTAATACCTTTAAAAATACAATTCACGAAAATAAATCGCTTTCGAAAATTGAAAAATTTCATTATTTAAAGAGTTATTTATCTGGAGCTGCGGCTAATGCTGTAGAAGGTTTTGAAATATCAGAAGCTAATTATGACGCAGCATTGAAAGTTTTAGAATCGCGTTATGGTCAAAAAGACGTGATAATTAATCATCACCTGAACAAGCTTCTTAATTTATCCCCTGTTTATAAGGCTAACGAAATTTAAAAATTGAAAAAATTGCACAGTGATATAGAAATAAATGTTCGATGTCTGTCCACATTAGGGCTCGAACCAGCAAATTATGGCTCCATGCTTATCGCCGTAATTTTAAAATTAATACCGGCAGAATTAGCTTTGGAATATAATAGACAAAATGTAGATAATTTAACACATTCAGATATACATAAATTATTAGATTTTCCGCACGCTGAAATAAAAAGCAGAGAACACACATTTTTTTCGAGAATGAAAGCATTTGAAAATAATAAAACAAAAATCAAGAGTCAAACAACAAAATCTGAATTTAAATCTACTTGTGAATTTATGAACATTTCGAATGATAAATCGATTTCAGATAGGCAGCTGGCTCATTGTATTTTTTGCAACGATAATAAACATTCATCTGATTTGTGTAAGGCTGTTGATGTAAACACTAAAAGAAATTTGTTGAAATCTCAAGGAAGATGTTACCTTTGCTTAGGCAGGAAACACGTTATCAAAAATTGTAACTCTAAAACTAGTTGCAAGAACTGTTCAGGCAGACATAATCAAACGATATGCCTAAAATCTAAATTAATAAAGGAAGTAAAAACACCCGAATTAAAAGGTAATGAAAGTGAAACTAGGGAAAAAGTGATTTCGGCTATTTCCTCTACAGAAAATAATAAAATTCTTCTACAAACTTGTTGTGTAAAAATAAAATCAAACGGAAAACAATCTCTAATTAGGTTACTTTTACATTATGGGAGCATGCGAACCTTTATATCTGAAGAAATAGCAAATAAATTGAATTTACAGGCAATAAGAAAACAAAAATTGTCGGTTTTTACATTTGGAAATAAGAACCCCATTGAAAAAACCTTTGAAGTAGTTAAACTAACTATTGAAAATAAAAATGTACCTAATTCAAAATTAGATATAGAATCGCTGGTCACCAATCAAATATCAGCTACTGAAATCCCCCCACCTGAAATCAATGATTTGATGAAAAGTAAACAATTTGAAAATTTAACCCTTGCGGACACACCCACATCCAAAGAACCCATTACATTACTTATAGGTGCTGACTATTATTATGAGATTGTTACTGGAAATATAAAACATTTGAATGAAAAATTAGTAGCTGTCGACACCATTTTTGGTTGGTGTCTACAGGGAAAAACAACTGACAGTTATACGCCCTTGGCATTTAATGTAACAAGGGGATCGAACCCGAGCTCCTCGGGTTACAGAATATAGGTGAAAACCATTTTATTTTATTTTTTAACTCTAATTATTTTTTTACATGTAATATATATTTTAGATTGCTCACTAACATCAAAAAGAATTTTTATATGAAAATTTCAACCATGCAATCAAATAAAGTTTCGAAATTTATTAAAAGCGATACTTTCACATGTCACCGCATGCCAGGAGTTATTAAACTAAGATTTTTCGACTTACGTCAGTCTTTCCGATCATTTCGGTGCTTTAAGCGCGTGGTTCAATCACATGTCTGTTAAATTTGTTTCTTATTTACATTATTTTATTTTTTTTCTATAGAGGAAGTTTCAATTTTGTTATGGAACATTAGACGGAAACAAATGCTGAACTTTTTACATTGTTATAACCCCTTGAGGGGCAAGCAAAAATGACTTTAAATATCGAATTCTCACCTGAATAATCAAAAAATTTTATTTTTAAATAAGGAAAAGCAATTTTTCAACGATTTTCCTCCAAAGTTAAAAATATAAAATTTTGTAAAAATTTTCTGGTGAAAATCTTGTTTAAATTAGGTGGGATATATTTTATCCCACCGCCCCTCAAGGGGTTAAGGGCAAGCGGATTAACCTTTCGTAATCGAGCTACACGTGAAAGAAATAAATTTAAAAATAAATTATGATTGAAAATCTATATATGTATTACGCTATCGTACGTGGCACAGAAACCATGATTATTTGTTAATTGTTTAACGGTAAAGCCCAAATGAAACGCATCTCATTGGTTATTTTGTAATATTTTTAAAAAGGGAATAACAATAAACAAATAAAAATTTTAATTATTAACTATAGAACAAAAAAAAATTATATAATTTAAAAAAATAAAAGTAAATAAACAATTTATTAATAAATAAACAACAACATCCGGTTTACCATATCAAGCAAAATAACGACACTTTGGCGCCAGTTAAGTACCCCGGTGCGTATATGACATTGGCGTCAGAAAAAAGACGCGCCAACGTAATACATATATGACACCTGTGCCGTCTTTAATTCATCTAATTTAAAATACAGTAAATAAATAAATAAATGAAGGCACTTTTCCCGTATAGGTACTTGGCGAAATAGAGAGAAGGTCCATGGCGAGAAAATAATTTTTTTCTAGCAACCGATTTAATCAAAATATTTTTTTTCAAATAAAACTACATAAAAGTCGCCATCATGATCGCAAAGAACTCGTACTTTTATGTTAGCTGGGCGCAATTCTCGCCAATAGCATTTTTTAACTCGCCAGCAGCATTTTTTTATTTTTCGAGGGGTAAATTAAAACTATGCTTTGATGTTGAAATTAAATGGTTAATGGTTTATTATTTATTCTTTTTCTTTTTCTAAAGATTTTTTTTTTTTTTTTTTTTTTTTTTTTTTAAGTGAAAGTCATGAATTTTAAAGGTTTCATTTTTAAATTAATCCATTCTAAATAAAATGAGAAAGGATTATATTTTAATCTGAATTAACGAAGTATGGAAAAAAAATACGACGGGTACAAAGTTTGGCGATTTATCACCTGTGCCCGACTAACATAAAAGTACCGAGTTCTCGATTTCTCTATCAAAATCTTCCAATTTGGAGAAGGATTGAGCAAGTAAATTAAATTATGAATAAAAGTAACATGATACAATGCCTAGCATACATTTAAGGGAGACCAAATTGGTCGCCGCGGGCGGCTAGTTATTTAAAAATCCATGATAACTCAGTCAATTAAGATACAATTTTCAAACAAATTGCATTTGAGAGTAATTTTTTTCTCTATTTGACGGTTTAAAAATTGAAAATGTGTGATATTTAGAAATTTAAAAAATCGCTGACATAGCACGTATTTTAATTTCAATTTTATTTTCAGTTTTTATGAGAAAATGGCAACAAAAAAGGTACAGAAATTTAATATTTTCATTCTTCCGTGATTATTTTCCCTTTATTTTCAACCATCCACGACTTTCAACAGAAATGGTGTTCTTCAGTTGCCACAATTACAAAAAATGGTTTAAAAACCACAAAAAAATTAATATCTCAAAATTAAATTGAGATACAGCTTTCAAACAAACTGCATTTAAAAGAGCATTTTTTTCCTTATATGACGGTGTAAAAATTAAAAATGTGCGGTGTTTAGAAGTTTAAAAATTTGCAGTGGAGAAAATCGCAAAACCAAAATTTTATTTCAAGTTTCAAAGTGTTGCCATTCACAGAATGACGTATGCGTTACGCACAGATATGTTTGTCCTTTATAATATAGATAGTAGAAAAAAATTTTATTTCTGAACAGATTGAAAAATTCTGGAATATCGAATCATCTGGCCTTTTTAATACTAAACAGGATCCAGATTTTTCGAAAAACAATGTTATGAAGCAGTTTGAGTCAGAAATTAAATACAATGATAAGCGATATACAGTTCGATTTCCGTGGAAGCTTGAAAGGGAATGTTTAAATAACAATCGGAAAATTGCAGAATATAGATTTTTTAAACTCAAACAAAGATTGATTAAAAACCCTGAATTATTTTTTGAGTATAAGGAGGTGTTAGCAGATTATTTGAAACAAGGTATTATTGAGTTAGTTACAGAGCCTGAAGAAAAACAAAATGTAACTTTTTATTTACCTCATCGAGAAATAATTAGAACTGATAGGACAACGAGCAGATTACGCATAGTTTTCGATGCCTCTGCTCATGACACAGGCTCACTGTCTTTGAATAATTGCCTGCATGTAGGTCCAAATTTGTATCCTGAAATATTTGATGTTTTGTTACGGTTTAGATTTAATCCCATAGCTTTTACAACTGATATAAAACAAGCATTTCTACAAATAATTATAGATGAAAACGATCGTGATGTAACAAGATTTTTATTTTCACAAGATTTGTTTGATAATTCTAAACCCTTTGAAATTTATAGATTCACCAGAGTGTTATTTGGAATTAGTAGCAGTCCCTTTTTATTGGTTGCAACAATTAAACACCACTTGAAAAAATACACCGAACAATATCCAAACACAGTAAAATTTTTAAATGAAAATATTTACGTTGATGACGTTATAGGAAGTCATGAAAATATTGATCAAGCCCTATCCACGAGTTTACAATGTATTGATATATTTGAAAATGCAAGTATGCATTTACACAAATGGCATACGAACTCTTTACCACTTAGTGAACTATGGAAAGAAAATGGCATAACTTCGGAAGTTAATTCTGAAGCTTTTGGAGAACAAAATCTCCCTTATAAAGTTTTAGGAATCGCTTGGAATAATTCCAAAGATTTACTTTATTTTGATGTTCGAGGTTTAGTTTATTTCGTTTTAAAAAGAATAGACACCAAACGATTTATTCTACAAGTTTTAGGTAGGATTTTTGATCCACTTGGATTCCTAGGACCATTTACATTAAGACTAAAATGTATAATTCAACAAATTTGGAATTTGGGTGTAGATTGGGATGACACCTTACCCGAAGATTTACGTATAGTTTGGAGTAGCTGGTGTAACGAACTCCCTCATCTGAAAAACTTTTCAGTACCCATATACTATTTTTCTGACATCACCAATTGGCATGATTATGACCTACAATTACATATTTTTGCCGATTCGAGCATGAAGGCTTATGGTACGGTTGCTTATTTACGTGTAGCAACAACCACCGAAAATGTTCGAACAGTTTATGTTGCTTCGAAAAACAGGGTTGCTCCACTGAAAGCGCTTACCTTACCAAGGCTTGAATTGATGGCCGCATTGTTGTCGGCCAAGCTAAGTAGTAACATTTTGAAAGCTTTAAAATTGAATGTACCGACTTATTACTGGACAGATTCAAAAATATCCTATTTTTGGATAAAAGGATCCCCTAAAAAGTTTAAACCCTTTGTCAGAAACAGAATTGAAGAGATCCATAAATTGACCTCACCTGATAACTGGTATCATTGTCCTGGTACTGCCAATCCAACTGATATAGTTTCTCGAGGATCAAAAATCTCTAGGATAATCAATGATACAACTTGGTTACAGGGACCAGAATGGCTAAGTTTACCTCCTGAGTGTTGGCCAATATCAGAAAACAAAGAAATCGCTTACTCAGATGAATTAGAATGCAAAAGAAATCCTAACGATGTTTTTCAGAGCGAGTGCTTAGTCAAAAAACTCGAAAATCCCATAAACATTTCAAAATATAGTAATTTAGAGAAACTTTTGAAAATTACCGTTTGGGTAAAGAAATTCATTATGAAGCTGAAAAAATCAACTGAAGTGCAAGACGTAGTAACAACCGAAGAATTACTCGAAGCTGAAATTTTTTTGATACAATCTGAACAAAAACAATTTTATAAGGAAGAAATAGAATCTCTAAAAAATAGTAAATCAGAGGATAAGACGTCATCCTTATCAAATTTCATGCCCTTTATTGACAAAAACGGGTTGATGAGGTTGGGCGGAAGGTTCGAATTTTCTAACCTGTCCACAGAAGAGAAAAACCCAATAATTCTCCCCAAACATTCTTGGTTAACTACTCTAATAGTTCGTCAAGAGCACGAGAAAATTATGCATGGAGGGACAGCCAGTACTTTGGCAAAAATTAGATCTCGTTTTTGGATACCTAAAGGTCGTCAGTTGGTCAAGAGTGTTATCAAGAATTGTATAATATGTAAAAAATATTTCTCCAAACCAGCAGACCAGATCACCGCACCATTACCAAAAGACAGAGCTAGTGAAGCACCGCCATTCGCAATCTGCGGTTTAGACTTCGCCGGTCCGATCTATTTCAGAAATTTTAAAGAAACGCAAAAATCTTACATTGTCCTGTTTACTTGCGGTGTGACTAGAGCCATTCACCTAGAACTCGCGTCTGATATAACAACAAATTCCGTTTTGATGGCATTCAGAAGATTCACAGCTAGACGAGGAAATCCCAAAATTATTTATTCTGACAACGCAAAAACCTTCAAAAAGCCAAAGGTGAACTCGAAAATTTATACAACATACTGACAGACAAAGTATTTTTAAATTTTATTACAAAAGAGAGAATTATATGGAAGAATATAATAGAAAGAGCTGCATGGTGGGGAGGTTTCTATGAGCGACTAGTAAAGTCAGTCAAAGACTGTTTGAGAAAAGTAATTGGTAGAGCACTCTTAAGTTATGATGAATTAGCGACTCTGTTGACAGAAGTGGAAGCAGTTTTGAATACGCGACCAATGACGTATGTATATAGCGACAGCGATGAACCAGAACCTCTTACTCCAATGCACTTTTTAAATTTTGGAAAAGAACTTTCATTTCCTATCAATTTTTTTGAAATAATTGAAGACTGTTCAAAGAGATCAATACTCCTGAAAAGAAAAAAATATCAATCTTTACTATTGAAACAATTGTGGACCAAATGGAAAAAACAATATTTGATGGATTTATAAACAGCCCATTAATTGAAAAATCCTAATGCCCATACGCCACTGAAAGTGGGCGATATTGTTTTAATTCAAGATGACGCAAAAAATAAGTTTCTTTGGAAACTTGGTAAGATTCAGACTGCCATTTCTGGAAGAGATGGCAATATTCGTTCATACAAAATAAAAACAGCGAGTGGGATCTTAAAAAGATCCATACAGCACTTGTATCCCTTTGAAATATAAAATGACTGTTTGCAGACTTTTTATAAACATTCATAAACTTTTATAGACATTCATAAACTTTTATAGACATTTATTTAGTTTGTTTTTTCTACATTAAGACTCTAAATATTTTTTTTCTCTTTTTTGATTTTTAGTCTTATTTATATATAGAATTGAATATAGAGAATCTTTGAATTTTGGTAGTATAAGTAAGTATATGATTTAACTGAAAAAGAAAAAAAAATAAAATAAATAAATAAATAAATCAATTGTGTGTGTTATTTAACTGTCATTATTTACTTTGTTTGAATTTAAAGTGTTTTATATAGAATGTATTGATATTTTGAATTTGACTAATTAAGCGATTAATTAGATATTGTTTGAATTCTTATATTTTGTATTTTGTATTGGAATTTTAAAAATTGCATTAGATTACTGAACCACTGATACGAAAAATTGAATTTTTATGATTTTATGATGGAATTTTGATTTGTGAACTCTTTAAGAGTTCAGGTGGGGAGTGTGAAGAGAAACTTTTTCTCTGCTCCCATGGCAACGAAAGACGCGCGATGCGCGCGCATCCTACCTTAGAATGCGAGTTCGTTTTGTTGTGGCTAGAACGATACGAAGCGATTTTTTTGATTTTGAAAGCATGATCGCTGTAATTTTTTACAGTTTGTTGATGAGGCTAAGCCTCCCTTATTTCGAAGAACCAGATCAGGTGTTTGAGAATTTTTATTGTATATATGTATAGAACCATGCATCTGTAAATATTCATCAAAATAATTAAAGAAAAGAATCCAGAAAGCACCTCCTTCATTGAGTTTATGTTCGACTGTCTTTGAAATTTTCTTCAGTTCATATGGTATTTCATAAATTTCAGTAACTTGCAATTTTGGATGCGGTGTTATTTCACTTAGAATCATATTAGTAAGTTACAGTTATCTACATGTATCGTGAGTGAACATAACGCTAAAAAAATCAAATTCATTTGTGTGCGAAGTTAATATTTAAAATAGGAAAACGAAAAGTTACATTTTCGTCATGTTATGTTATATGTGTAGCGAAGCATAGCAGAAGGAGATATGCGCTGGACATTATGATGCAAAAATATACTTTAATTAAAACTTTAAAAAATCAATTATTTACAAAATTGCCCCCTAATATGTGCTAATGTGTGCTAATTGCTAATACGTGTGCCCCTTTGGTAGCTTGGAGAATGTCTAAACGGTATTCTAGTCCTCGCCAAGTGTTCTTTAACATGTCTTATATTACAGTACACACAGAATCTTGTATACTAGTCTTCAGTTCTTCGACGTCAGTAATTGGTGTGACAAAGACTTTGTCCTTGATATAGTCCCCAATGAAAAAATCCAGAGGATCAACATCTGGAGGCCGGAGTGTTGTCCATCCCTTCCAATCTACCGAAATTGAAATGTTTCGTTCTATTGCACAGAACAAAAAAAAAAAAAAAAAAAAAAAAAAAAAAAAAAAGACTTTGTCCTTGATATAGTCCCCAATGAAAAAATCCCAGAGGATTAACATCTGGAGAGCGGGGTGTTGGTCTATCCCTTCCAATCTACCGAAATTGAAATGTTTCGTTCTATTGCACACACACACACAAAAAAATAATAATTAAAAAAAAAAAAAAAAACTACCAAAACTGACCTATCTTATAATATAGTAAGTTAAATTATTATACAAACGGTTAATTTGTAATTAATCATTATAATCAGGGCAAGACTTTCGGTTCCCTGTACTACTAAGAAACCATTCATGGTCTACACCAATGATCAGTTAACCGATGAACCAAATAAAATGGCTGGTTTGCTACATATGAGTTTAAAAAGGGAGTGAGTGTTGGAAGTGCTACAAAAAATATTTAAGACGTTTATTTGGATCGTGCTGTTGTTCTTATAACAGTTAAAAAGTGGTTTTGTCTATTTCGAAATGATGAATTCAATCTAAAAGATGAAATTCGCTCTCGGTGGCTTTCTGGTAGCGATAATGATTTTATCCGCGATTTAGTGAATAATAATACCCGAATCACTACTGAAGATTTTGCTGATAGACTAAATGTTGACAATTCGTCTGCATTTTGTCATTTAAAACAACTTTTGAACGCTTCGAAACTCGATGCATCGGAAATCGAGCACGAACATATGCAATCATACAATGTTTCTAAAGTATACCCAATAATGAGCATTGAAAAATAAAAAACAAATTCTTCGGACTGTTTTCACGAGAATATTTTTATTTTTATCACTTTTCTTGTATTACCTATATTAACATTTCAAAACAAGGCGGTTTACTGAGTCTGCTACTCAGTAAAAAGAAAGTGCTACGAATTCGAAAATAATTAATGCATTGATACATTGAAAGACCCTTCAGTGTTTCACCTGCGTTGAAAGTTGAAGTTCGGAAATTTTCGGGTATCTTTTTTCCCTTTTTTTTAATTTTTTGAGGGGGGGGGGGGTAAATTACCACTCTCGTACGGAGTACTGTGCTCATGTACTTGTGTAATTTATTAAACTTCTTTTCTTGATTAATTTTTAAAAAATATGATGTTTATTAATTTTATATTATTACTACACATCATCTGAAAAATCCTTACACAGGCTGTAGAAATTAAACTGTTGTATGTACCAAAATATTTGGATATTGATTTTGATATTAACCTCTACTATGCTGCTATTAGGATAATATAGCTTTTAACAAGTTACAGGGTTGATTAATTTAGTGGTTTTAAAAGTTATTTCTGACTATATTACTTATAACGAGAAATATATTGATTATCTTTATCTTGGAGAGTCTGTTTTTATCGCCTCTTATAGAATAAGAAGAACAAAATGTAATAATAAAGGAAATAAAAGTTTAAATTCCCTAGAAATTTATTGTTATTAGTTTTCTTATTTTAATGCAGATAAAAACGAACTTCTAAAAATAATTATTTACGAGATAGTTTTAATATTTTGCAATATAAAATTTTTATAAAGCATAAAAATGCTTTTTTACTTCTTTAATAATTCTATTTCCAAATGGAAATGAATATATATATATATATATATATATATATATATATAACCAATAATTAAACATAACCTACCACCATCAAAAACCGTAATATTATGAATTAAAGCTGTAAGTATATATAAAAAAAAGATTAAATTATTTATAAGAATTATTATGGAAGAAAAATAAGAAAGTGGACACCGACAAATAATGGAAATGCTTATATATTGAATTACGTTTTCAAGGGCACAGAATTCAATGATATAAGCAATATGGTTGTTTTCTGTGGGAAAAATAAGCTAAAGCTAAAAGTTATTTTCCCCTGTGCCCTAACAACCATTAAAATCAAGTGAATTGATTAAAAATGAAAACAGAATAGAAACAAATAATATGAATTGGAAAAAACAATAAAACCTATTTAAATATTTATAGGATATAAAATGAAATAATAAACACCATACCGATTAATATTTTAGAATAAATCCACGCTCACGTGGCACCCATATCGTAAAGATTAAGGTTAATAAAACAGTTAAGAAATCACAGTAATTGATACCATAGGATGCAGTTAATACATATTGAAATAAATGTTAAATAACTTTTAATATAATATAAAATAATATAAATAGAATGTAATTACATAATTAAAGTGCACTATTAAATTAATTAAAAACCGTTAAACAATATCGTCAAAATTAAGCTAAAAATTCCCCCTGGTGTAGTAAATTATAACTGAAATGTAGCTGGAAGAAGTAAATCTAGAACTTATCGAAAAAGAAAAACACAAATTGTGGTGCTGCCATCTAGTATTACATTTATGATTTAATAGTCAAAAGACTTGCTTCAGTTGTAAGCAATTGAATGTAACAATTGTTTTATTAACAGCAAAACCAAAAATATCCTTATATATAGATAATTATAAACTGAATATAAACCACACAATGTATTTAAAAAAAAAAAAAACTATTGTTAATAAAATTTAAAAAGCATACAAAATATTCTATTAGCAAATTTATTTAAACTACACTAAGAATTTAAATAATTCTAGAACATCGATAAAATATAGCATATAGCTATATGCTATAAAACAGAATAAATTCATTAATAATTAATATAAATAATTATTAAAAATATAAAAATCTTTAATAAAAAATATTATATATAAGATAATTATAAAATGAACAGGAAATAAAAAACATATGGTAGTATAAAGAAGGTGAACTGATACTTAAGTTCCAATTACCAAAAAAGCACAAATATAGTGTGTGGATTATTTTATACATCCATAAAAATCCTAAAAGTATGAATGTGGGACATTCAAAAACAATAAACCGATAATAAATTATATAACACTGGGTGAAAATAAATAAATATTAAAATATTAATAAGAATAGAGGAATAATAATAAATATAATTACCCAATTTTAATCCATACAGTATAACTTTATTTATATTAAATATACTTATATGTATATTAATCACTATAAAAATGGCATACTATTAGTAATTAATATGATATTGTCCTTATTAAATTAAAATTTATAACAAATGATTGTAAATAAGATTAAACAATAATAAAGCTAATAATTAATGAAATTCACCAATTACATATAAAATATCAAATCAACATCCTTATAAAATACGTATTAAAAATATAGTAATAATACAAAAGCCCCATTTTTTTATATATATAAATTAACATTTGCGTATTATCCAGACAACACCACCCTCCTCCATACTCTAACATCTACCCACCCATCCATTCTATAATAATTTTTTTATGTTATTTTACAATTTTTATTTTTTATAGAGATTTTTTTATTTTATAATTTTTTTGTAATTTTGTTTACGCATGTGTTAATTTGTTTTAAAAGATCATGTAAGAAAAATACTAATTGTATATTAATGAATATATGAATTTTTTTGGAAAACCATGATTTAATGCATCATAAATTAATTTTTTAATATTATTGTTAATTAGAGGAGAAGAACATAAACATTTTATTCTATATAAATGATTAAGTATTATATTTCGAAATACAGAATGATGTAGACAAGATTTAAAATTTGTAAATGTATTAACTTTGAATTTAAATTCTTTACGTTTGTAATATAAATCTGTGATTGTTTTGTTGTCTTTTATTGTAATTTTAAGATCTAAGAAGTTAATTGTATTGTTAGATAAAAGGTTTTCCGTTAATTCCAAATTAGTGGGATAATCTACTGGAAATGGGGTATTTGCAGAATGATCAGTATCAATTAAAATTATGTCATCAATATAACGATATAAATGTAGATTATTATTAGTAAAATTACGTTCATAATGATATAAGTATAAGTCTGAGAGTAAACTGGATGTACAACCGCCTTGTGGTATACCGACTTGCTGTAAATATAAAGTGTTATCTTGCAAGATATAATTATTATAGATAATGAAGTTAGTTAAAGATTTAAAATATGCAATATCAATATTAGATGGTAATTCCAGTTTTTTATAATACTTTTTAAATAATGCATTTATAATTTTATGTAAATCTAATAAGTCTATATTATTAAAAAGATCTTTGAAGTCATATGTTGTTATATTATATACACAATGAAGATTTTTTAAAATATTGACAAGTTGATAGCTATTTTTTATACAATGTGTATTATCATTGTTTGTAGTAAGTACATATAATTGATTAAGAATTTTTAAGAGAAGTTTATTGGCTTTATTATTATATGTATTGCAACCAATAGTTACAGTCCTAAATTTAATTGGAGTTTTATGAAATTTGGGAATAAGAACTAAATATGGATAATTAAAGTTAGTAGATAAAATATTTAATAGTTTATAATAACTTCGAATTTTACGATTATTTACAATTGCATTTTCATTAGTTATTTTAAATGACTTATTAGAAGAAATACACTTTGTAAGAAGTTGGTGATAATAAGATTTATAAATAATAGCATAATTATTAGGAGATTTGTCTACATATGTAATAAAGTAGTTTTTTTGTAATTTAGTAATTTGTTGGAAAATATGCTGTGTATTAATAGAAACCAAATCAGCCATATTAATTTTTAAAGCCATAGTTAATTTTTCAATTACTAATATTTTCCACTGATTAAAATATTCAATAGGCTTATTATAAGAGATAGAAATTTTATAAATAAAAATATCAATATCATGTGTAAACTGTTTGATAATAGATTTAACATTAAATTTAGATGGAAGTCTATATTTAGTACCATAACCCATTAGTTGTTTCAATTTAAAATCATTAACAATATCAAGATTTCCAGTGATTATATGTCCATGATCATTGTTTATGTATTTTTTTAGAGTGGGGTCATTGCATTTACACGGAAAATTACTTGCAGCAGATGTATTTTTTGAAAATGTATTGTAGTTAAAAATCTTTCTACCAATTGTATTAGGATATTTAAAGGTTTTTGAGATATGAAGATTATTAATATGAAAAAAAAAACAATTTTTATCATTAATTATAGAATTGATATTAACTTTATTAAATATGTGATTTGAAAAAGTAATTAACATTTGAGTATTCATGGTTTGAATTTTATGTTTTTTTTGTAAATTAATATTTAAAAGATTAACCCTAGACATAATGAGGTCAAAATAAATATCTGAGAAATGTTTAGAGAAAGATTTACTTAGAAATACATTTAAATGTTGTACAATCTGTTTCTTTTTAATAGCAAAGATGTGTTTTCGAATTAACAACCAGTTATAATTCTCTAAATATTTTCTTTGAAGATCATTTATATTTTTAGTGATAGATTTTTTGGAAACTGCAACTGATGATGAACCCTTTCCTCGTTTATTACGTGTTGTTTTACTATTTAAATTATGATTAAGAGTAGGATAAATTGGAGAATAATCAATATTGTTATTTATAGATGTGAAGACTTTGACAGGTCTGTTAAATACTTCACTGTTAAGTCCATAAGGATAAATTGTGTTGTAATATTTCATAAATGATGATTCCATATAAAGACGTTCTGATTTATTTTTTAGAATTTGAAGAATTTCAATTGTCGTATTTTTAAATTGATGTATATGAAAATGTTGAATTTCAGCTGTAGATTGTATATTTTTTGCTTTGTTATTATTAGAGTCTGAACGATGATGATTGATACGTTTATGAATTGGACCTGATGTTTCACCAATATATTTCATATTACATAAGTTGCACTTTATACTATAAATCACATTAAATGCTTATATATATATATATATATATATATATATATATATATATATATATTAATTAAAGAAACTATCTATATAGAGATTATAATGATTAATTTCGAAATTTATTCACACGTGCATTTTCACTCCGATAAGCATATTAGAGTTGTAGACAAACATTTTTTATTCATTATTATACATGAGTAACATTTGATTAAAATAAAAAAGTAGGAAAAAAATGTTTTTATTTCCCCATTTCATTATGAGTCTCCCCAATGGTTCACGTCTGATATATGGGTCAAGCCTCCCCTATGGTCAACCCTACTTTACTTTTTTATAACCTTTAAGGTATGTTAATATACATAAAAGGTCTATATACCTTAGCCTATATAAGATATATATATATATATATATATATATATATATATATATATATATATATATGCACTTTTTAATACTTATGTCTACTTCACTGGTGAATCTTCACACATTGTTGAAATATTTGTGCAGAGAATAATAGAGTAAAATAAGTCCTCATTCAATTTAAAAAAAAAAAAAAAAAAAAAAAAAAAAAAACAATTAAAAAACTTTATTCTATATAGCAGAACACTAATATATATATATATATGTGAAGAGAAATATATTTCAAAAACTAATTCTTCAATATCTTTTGAAATGTAGTTTAGTAGTAAATTCTTTAGAAATGCATCTTAGTGACAAACGAAGTGACACCGTTATTTCTTCACTTGATTACTTGAATGGGAACAAAAGACGTAACGAAAAGTGATCTTTTTTAAGGGGAAATTTTTTTTTTTTTTTTTTCGGGAAACATCTAGTCAACAATGTAAAAAAAAAATTAAAATGTGAAGTCTTTGTATGTCTTTTTAACAGTTAACATGAACAAATGATGTACAAAAAATAGTTAGTTATAGAATTTTTAATTACGAAAGAAATTATTTACACATTTTTGGCAAAAAATGTTGGAATAGATCATCTTTATGCATTTTTTTTTTTTTCGAGATAAACATTCACACAATTTTTTGCTAAATAAATATTTCTGTTACAAATAATGATTTGATAAGTAAAAATTTACGTTTTTGTTTTGAATGTTTAGTATTTTTTTATTCAGGTATGTAAAAAATTCGTCATTAAATATCACATATTCTATTATAGTGCATTAAAACAACGACATTTTATTCATAGTATTTCTAAATAATTTTTTTTCAGTGCTTTCATTTATTGGTGTTTTCTGAAATAATAAAAATAATAATAAAACATATTAATGCTTAAGTGGAGTTATCAGTTTTTAAACTTTCGAAACACGTTTTTTTTACTTTTTAGGTGCGTTCATAATTATATAAATACGCAGCACCTCTAGTCGTCGTTCAGTCCGTCCATCTGTCCGACCGCATATAACAGAGCAAAAACTACCAACCGAATGCTCTGAAATTTTAAATATATAATTGTTGCAAAATTTTGTTGAGCCATTTAAAATTTTATGAAATCGGATGCATTGTTTAATTACAGGCAGAGTCAAAAGTTTTTCATTACATTACGGACAATGGGAAAAAATTATTTCAAGGGTATTATAATGATGTTACAGCCTCTCGAACAGAATGAAATTGATATGCACTTATGAAGTGCATTAAAATATACATTCATTGCAATATGCAGCGCAAAAAATATTTATAAAACTAGTTATAGTACCAACGCACTTCATTTGCCAAGTTTGACGAGCAATTTTCAACTTGTTTTTATTTCTTTTCCATTAAACTCTTTTCTTTTTAAAAGAAAGTTTTCCTACTTTTTACAGATCTGTACATTTCTAGTTAAAAATAAAAATAATAAAAAGTGCATGACGTTATTCCATTTAAAACGAGGTAGATTTGGAACTGAAAATGCATGATAAATGTAAATATGAACAGTAATTGGTGGATTTTTAAATTTGCCTGCGTTTTTCTCAAATTGCTTTTTTTTTTCTGCCGAATTATAATTTATTTTTCATTACAGCCTACAATCGCTACCTACCGTTTTGACAATTAATCGACCAAATAGTACTTTTTGCGATTAGAATGTATTTAAATGATATACCTGAAAAAGAAACTTTAAAACATGCAAATTGCATGGTTTAATTCACAATCTGCTATTTATGGCACGCGTGCCATAGGTTCGCCGTCCCTGTCTTAGGCTATTACTTTCGTTCCAACAATTAATTTTTTTTTTTTTAAACTCGCGAAATTGAATTTCATTTGGCGTTATAATGACGTAATTATAGTAAAGTGTTTCAGCTTTTAACATTAAAATGCATGTTTTCTTTGGCGCGTGCAATATGAGTACATGATTTCCTTGGCAATACGCAGTAAAATGCAATAAATACAACCATATGAACTCGCATTTACCGAAAATTTCTTTCGCATGACTTAAAAATAAATCTTTCACAGAATATCAGGAGTCTCTTTTCAGAATAAAACTTCATTACAAAGTTATGTCAGTTAGACAGAAATTGACGTCCTACCTAGCAAACGATTTTTTTTATTATTATCTTTTCCTAAATTGTTTTATTGAAATTAAATCTCCTGTATTAAAATAGATTTTTAAACATTAAAAACATTCGAATAATGATGTTACGTCATTTTAACACGTGTTTAGTTAAAATTTTTACATACATATAGGAAAATTTATTATTTTCTTATTAGAATGACGTCGATTTCAAAAATGCAGAAATATAACCAGAAATTTTTATTTAAAACAAAATACGCGTGTTATCACTTTTTTTTTAAAATTATTGTGCCGCTTTCTAGGATTTGGCAACAGGAAAGAAAGATTGAAGGAGATGTTTCTATATTGTTAAATTATGGGACGCTATGTAAAGTTTAAATGGGAGCCATTCCCTTAATATTGGATATTTTTTGAACCGACCTTCGAAAGGCACATCGCTAAATTAAGAGCTTTCCAACAAGCCATTATTTATCACTGAATGTTTTCTGGTTTGGATTGTAATTGAGTTGTTGTCTTTTCATCATGTTTCAAAACCTAAAAGATGCGGCTGAGCTCTACTATACAGCACGACTGTGCTGTATGATGTTTCTCAAGTAAGAAGCTTAGAATCCACGGCTGCATTTGTATAAAAAAAATCTCGATATTTTGAATTAGTCCATTTTTTTTCTCTGGATCTACAAGTTTTATTTTTTTCTTTGTAGATCATTTTGAAAACACTTTATATCTGTACTCATTAAAAAAATCTTGGCTTGTTTCAGCCATTCAAATGGGCAAAATTATGTGCTCAATGCATGCAAGAATAATTCTTTCGTAAAAATTGTATTATCTTTAAAAATAAATAAAAAAAAAACTATATATGTGTATACCTTTTCTAGCAACTTTCATTGAAAAAATAAACCGTTCTAACATGTGTTTTCAATTTTATAATTAAAAGTTAATTAGTTAAAGAATGACTGCAATTCTTACAGAGGTGCACTTTATTGGTCCAAATGTTACCTGGCCCCTTAAGATAAGAAAATATTGAAAAAAAAAAACACCGATTATTTCAAATTGCAAATTCTGTAATATTTTGTAAAAAATAATAACACAATGATAACTATACAAGAAATAGCTTTACAAATGTGTCTTTCCCGTTTTTTGAAATATATATATACTAGCAAACCCCGCGGCTTTGCTCGCGTAATATTTGAAATATGCCAAGTGATATTTATATGTCTAATTTTTATCAAAGGTACTAACTAAATTTTTATTTTATTAAAAGGTAATATTTTATTTTATTAAAAGGTACTTATTACTTTTAGGAATAATTCAAAAATTACTATTTAAAACACAGTTTGACTAAACATCATTATTACACTGTATTAGGCAGAAATGAGACTTAAATTAATAAAATGAAATAAAACTAAATAAATGATAATTTAGAAAATATTTTGAAACTTTTATGCTCAATTAATACGCTCATTTCAGTATTCATTTGAAGTTTTGAATTTTTTAGAAACCATCTTCTTAAATCTTAAAATTAACCATCATGTCGAATTCCAAGTCCTACCACCTCTCTCAACATAAAGGGCTATGTTGAAACAGGAACTGTCACCATTAATTTGCCAACATTAATTTTGAAATCGGTTAGTTATTTCCTAATATTCCACAGAAACGTAATTTAAAAAGCTTTTAAAGCCCTTTTTTAGAACGTTTGTTGTTCCTGTGAACCCCAGGAGGTAGAATCACCGGCATAAAATATAGCCTGTGTAGGATCAGAGACTGTTACCACTGATTCGTAACTATTACTTTTATAATCGGTTTATATTCCCTGAAATTGCATAGAATCGTAATTTAGAACTTTTTTAGAATGCTTTTCGCACCTCCTCTTCGCTTCACCCCTTTTTAATTCGAATTTATTTTCGACGTTCCTTTGAGAGCATTTATATTTTATAAGTAACTACCATGTCATATTTAAAGTTTCTAGCCTTTTCAGTATCACAGAAATTGCAATTTAGAAAGTTTTTAGCTCCTGCAACCCTCTGGTGATAGTGGAACAGACATAAAATATAGCTTATGTTTGAGCAGGTTCAATCACCAAAATTTGTCATCATTATTTTTTTAATCGGTTTGGTAATTTATAAGTTTGCTTAAAAATTGTAATATAACGCTTTTCACTCACTTCATTTTTTTAAAATTTGGAATTTTCTTTCGACTGTTCTTAGAAAGCAGTTGCATCTTGTAAGTAAATACCATGCCATACTTCAAAGTGTTAGACCCGTCAGTTGTGCAAAATATGCAAATTAGAACATGTTTGACTTTTGCAACCCCCAGATGGTAGTGACAGCAACATAAAATATAACCTATGTTATAGCAGGGACTGTCGCCATTACTTTTGAAATAGCTTTGGTATTTCCTTAGATTGAGTAGAAATTGCAATTTAGAACGTTTTTAGGACGCATTTCGCGCATTTTCAGCCCTTTTTAAATTTCAATTTTATTCGAAACTGTTCTTAAAGATCATTTATAGCTAATAAATATGTACCATGCCTAATTTTAAGTTGCTAGCCCCTACCGATCACAAAAATCGAAATTTAGAACGCTTTTTTGCTCCTGCAACGTCTTGGTGATAGTGATACCGACATAAAATAGCGTCTATGTTAGAGCAGATGCTGTCAGCATCAATTTCCTACCATTACGTTTGAAATCAGATTCATTCTTCCTGAGATATTGCGACAAATCAGCATCTAGAATGTTTTTAGAACGCTTTTCGCGCATTTTGCTCCTGCATCTCCTCTGGGGTAGTGGAAACAGATATAAAATATAGCCTATCTTGGAGCAAGATCTGTCACCATCATTTTTACACCATTATATTTGAAATCGGTTCAGTACTTCCTGAGATTGCATAGAAATCGCAATTTAGAAAGTTTTTTATAACGCATTTTGACCCCCTTTTAAATTTCGATTTTTTTAGGAAATGTCCATAGAGATCATTGATATCTTATAACTAACTACCATTCCAAATTTCACGATTCTAGGCCCTTCCGTAATGCAAAAGCCGCAATTTAGAATGTTTTTTAATCCTGCAGCCCCTTTGGGGTAGTGGCACCGACATAAAACATCGCCTATGTTGGAGCAAGGATTTTCACCATCATTTTGACGCCATTATTTTTTAGATCGGTTTGGTATTTCCTGAGATTGTGTAGAACCCACCATTTGAACGTTTTTTAGAACGCTTTTCGCGCATTTTTACTCCTTTTAAATTTCGAATTGTTTAAGAACTGTTCTTACAAATCCTTTATATCTAATAAGTAGCTAATATTTCAAATTTCACATTTCTAGGCCCTTCGGTAACGCAAAAATTGTATTTCTAGAACGTTTTTTGCTCCTGCACCCCCTTTGGGGTAGTGGCACCGACATAAAACATAGCCTACGTTGGAGCAAGGGTTTTCACCGTCATTTTGACACCCTTATTTTGACACCATTATTTTTAAAATCGGTTTGGTATTTCCTGAGATTGTGTAGAAACCACCATTTAGAACGTTTTTTAGAACGATTTTCGCGCATTTTCACCCTTTTCAAATTTCGAATTGCTTAAGAACTGTTCTTAGAAATCCTTTATATCTAATAAGTAGCTAATATTTCAAATTTCATATTTCTAGGCCCTTCAGTAACACACAAATCGCATTTTTAGAACGTTTTTTCCTCCTACACCCCGTTTGGGGTAGTGGCACCGACATAGAAACATAGCCTATCTTGGAGCAAGCGTTGTCACCATCATTTTGACACCAATACTTTTTAAATCGGTTTGGTATTTGCTGAGATTGTGTAGAAACTACCATTTAGAACGTTTTTTAGAACGCTTTTTGTGCATTTTCACCCCTTTTAAATTTCGAATTGTTTAAGAACTGTTCTTAGACATCATTTATATCTTATAAGTAACTAATATTCAAAATTTCATATTTCTAAGCCCTTCAGTAACGCTAAAATCGCATTTTTAGAACGTTTTTTGCTCCTACACCCCCTTTGGGGTAGTGGCACCGACATAAGATATAGCCTATGTTCTAAGTTGGACTAACACCATCATTTTGATACCATTACTTTTGGAATCGGTTCGTTAGTTCCAGAGCTTATCTCCGACAAGTAAACAATTTTTTCCTCTTTATAATAGGAGTATAGATATATATATTCCGTAAGATATACTCTTAGACGGTGATACACGTTTTATATGGGCTTTAGTAATCTCAAATGTCACTGAATATTACAAAAGAAAATCTACAAATAACTTACCTAATATAGCTTAAAAAAAAAAAAAAAAAAAAAACAGCCTCCTTCTAAAGATTTTCATAAATTTTACGTAAAGTTATATTGAAACTTCGATTAAATATTAAATGTTATTGACACGCTATAATTTTAACAAGTTACTTTTCTATGATATAGTCATTGCCACGATCGTATTTGCATAGACGATGTAATTTATATGTTAAATAACTTTAAATTTTGTACAAGAAAAATACGAAAATATAAATATTAACTAAGGCAAATATTAGACAATGCAAACAACTTTCACATTTACCTTTTTTTTTTCTTTAAATTTCAAGGAATCAATTTTATTTTACCTTTTACACTGAATTCGACTGGATATTGAATGTAAGTTGTTACTTCGTTTGGTTGTTCTCATTATATCATATCTTAAAATATCAGAGCATAGTAAATGGAAAAGACGAATCTAAAGGATAAAAAAAAACAGAGATGGGCACTGTCGGCCCTGATTCTTCTTGGATTGTATAGCCACAGAGTTCAGTTTTTAGTTAGTTTAGTAAATGGAAAATATTTGCAAGTGCACTACATACAGTGTTTTTTCCTCTTAATATAATTGAAACCTGGTATTTCAAATATTCTAACTTATGATTTCCAGAATTTTTTCAAAATAATGATATTTTACAGTGAAATATGTGAAATACCCAGTTTTTGGGTATTTACCCAAGGCTTTGGTAAATACCTGGGTATATACCACAAAAATAAATACCTACCCACTAGGTATTTGCACTTCCCACATCACTGTTCCAGGGTAGAATAAAACTTTAAGTATTAATTTATATTACCAAATGTAGATTGAGACTTTCTCGCTCACGAATTTAAAGACCTGTATATTCTCCAATAATCAACACTGCAGACGCTACAGTTACAGATAGATGTGCAGCTATTATTAATAAATTTGTTATTTATGAATGATATTATTTTTCAAGTTACCTACTTTAATATGAATAATTTTTATAACTTTCATTTCCACATTAGTTTCTTCTCTTTTAATTTGTAAATTCTTATCCTTTAAATAATTGTAACTAAATATCACTGATAGTTATATTATGTTCCATTAATTATACGTAGTTTTAGAAGAAGCCTTGTAAGTTCATAATTATTAATTAACGCTTTTACAGAAAAAAAATATTACTTCCATTTTTGTTTATTGCATAACCTTTTTTACGGAAATTATATGTGTTATAATTAGACATCAAGAAATATTTAAGCACAATTTTAACAGTATTTTTTTTTTCAGCACAAACATTACCTTAGTGGACTGAAATCTTTCAGTTTTTTTTTTCCTCTTACCAACTTTACAATTACACTTAAAAAATATGTTATCTAAAAACACATCCAGTTGAAAGAAAATGATTAAGATTAAATCCGATAAAATGAAATTGAATTTTCACAGGCTATGAATTTAAAAAATATAGCCAGACAGCATTTACTTCTTTTATGTTTTAATCAGATTTATGTCATTATTCTTTTGATAAGATTTGTGCATGTGTATTAAAATGTTTAATTTAATTTTTGCGGAGTTTTAAAGAGAAAATATTTTCTGTCATTATATAAATTAAGGGATCCACCCCGAGGTTTCAAGGTTTCAGGACAGAATGGATAATTTTTTTTAATGAAAATATTAATAGATTTTTTACATTTAAGAGTTTTTTCTTATTTCACACTAACAATAATAAGTATTTTTATTTGAAAAATCTCAATAATGTATTTAAATAAAGCTTTCAAATTTTATACTCGATAGTTTCGTATTAGCCGCACGGCAGGAATTAATAGCCGAAAACAGCTCAAAGATGTCCGTAAAGAAAGCAGCATTTTAATTCTGACAATCTATGTATTTAAAAAAAGACAAAATTGGGTGCAAACCTATGGGAAATATGCGATCTTTAAGGCCCGTTTCCCTAGAAGCTACTGACTAATTTTGGTGAAATTCGGAATCTATATTCACAGAATTATGCTCAAGATTTATAAGAGATATATTTTTTTCTGCGACTAAAACTTTGTATTTTAGAGCAATGGCAATTTTTCAGAATTTTTTTACTTTTCAGATTTTTTTTTTTTTTTTTTCTGAAACTAATTAAAATTTTTAAAAACTGTCTGCCCCACCTGATCTTACATTTGTACTCTATTACAAAAACTTTTTTTTTTTTTTTTATCGAAATCGTTTTAGTACTTTAGATGTTAACGGGGGTTTTAGCTGAAAAATACAATTTTTTGAGAGCTAAAAAACTTAAACACTTCTAACTTGAATGAAGTTATTTCACAGATTTACTAAAGTCATGAATTAAAGTATATATAAGTACTTGATACTATTTATGTATATGGATATATTATTATATGTATAATTACATATAATAAATAAATATAAAATGTTTGAGTAAAATTAAATGTGAGAGTGCGTGGATTCCTAGTTGTGTCTTTCCTTAAGCAGGTTTTTAGATAACATGTGTTAAAAATTTGTGTTTTATCTTATTATTTTATTTATTTATTGTTGATGTTTTAGTTTCGTTACGGAATATTAGTTGGCAACAAATGCTGAATTATTTACTTTGTGTTAAGTGCATACGGTTTAATTTTCCTTAATATGTCAAGCGTTGGGAAATAGTTTTAAAATTTCCATGTTGAGATTTATTTTTAAACACACACACACACACAAAAGAAAAAAAAAGTAAATTCCGATGTAGTTTTTTAAAAAAGTAAATTTGTAAGAACATTCTTTTTTTTTGGATGATGGGGGGTGGGGACGACGTAAAAATTGAAATTGTAGGAGGATTAGAAATTTAGAAAAATATCAGGAAATGTGAAATTTGTGAAATTTACTGTTCAAGTTTTTGAATATATATTACACCTTTTACTAAATGTTATAAAAGAAGAAATCATATTTAAGATAAAGGGTAAAAACATGCATTTTTTCCTTCATTCTATATTTTCTAGCAATACATTATTTGAGCTTTCTTCGCAAATGATATCTATATTACGCGTTTCATTGAAAATCAGAAAAAGAAAACATGTTTAATGAAATGAAGAAAGAATGTGTTGTGCCCTTCATTGTATGTTTGTTAGCGATACATTTATTTGAGATATCTAAGAAAGCGATATCGATATTACACGTTTAAACAACAATCAGAGAAAAAGAAAACATCTTTAATGAAGTGAAGAAAGCATGTATTGTTTCCTTCATTCTATGTTCATAAGCGATAGATTTTATTCAATGTTAATTGGGCTTTCTAAGAAAATGAAATCGATATTACACTTCTCATTAAAAATCGCAAAACAGGCAAAACATATTTAAAAAAAATGGGGAAAGCACACATTATTTCCTTTATTCTACTTTTATTAGCAATAGATTTTATTGATATTTTTTGAGAAAAGGAATCTGTGTTACGCATTTCATTAAAATCAAAACAATTTTAAGGACAATGTGAAATTATACATTGTCTCTTTCATTCTATGTTTAATAGCCATAGGTATAAGTGTATAATTTTAGATTTCTTGTTTTGCCTTTGCGGTATTTTTTTTATATCCATTATGGAATATGTTACACGTTAAAGAGTATTTTAACAGAATAGACCTTATAATTCTTTAGCCAATAAACGCACTTCAAAATATGTAATTTCTTTAATTTTAAAGCTTTTAATATTTTTTTAATAAATATACACTCATGATGGTAAAAATTACAACACCGTGAAATAATCATTAGAATTAAATGAAAATTAATACAGAAACTATAGGTATTGGTGCAAACAAAGTATTACATTTTCAAAGCAAAAAAAAACAAAACAATATTTAGTCTCCGAAATCAGTATTTAATGTTGCCATCACATGCTGAAATAAGTGCTGCTATACGAAGCGGCGTGAAGTCGATCAGTCTTTGAATGTCTGCCTGGGGAAGAGCATTTCAAATTGTATGTATGCGTACCTAAAGTTCATCTGTAGAAGCTGTAGGACCAGGATCATGAGCGAGACACCGACCAACGAAACACCACACATTTTCAATTGGCGACATATCCAGAAAACACATAGGCCATGGACGAAGCTGTGTTTTTGCTGACAAGATGTACTGAACATTCCTTGCAACATGTGGGTGCGAATTATCCTTTTGAAAGGTAGTTCCATGCCTTGAAGGAAAGGAATTGCTTCGAGCTCGTGCATTTCATTGATGTACAGTCGTGGAAAAAAAAAAGTAAACACCCCCTACTAACTCCTCAACAAATCATCATAGAAGAAAGTTACTGGTACCGAACGATTGGAAATAAATTCCACTTTTAAATTATGTATATAAAATTTTCTTAGGGGGTCATCTACATATTAAAACGAATTCTAACTTCATTTTTTTCAATGGCAATACCCAATTTTAACGAGATATTTCAAATCTTCGGTTCAAACTATGCCTAGACACCAAATTCCAAGTCATTTGAATGATAAGTTTTTGAATTATAAACATTCAAAATTTAGTGCTTCTAATGTTAAATTATATTTTCATATTTTTATTTATATCTCCCAAAATTATGCTCCTAATGTGCTATTTTTTTTTTTTTTTTTTTTTTGTGGTAATAATACTAATATACCCAAACATAAATAAGCTGAATTAGCAATTTTTATAATTTTATGATATGAATTATGAATTATGAAATTAATATTCGAAAAAATTATGAATTGCAACCTACAATTTTTTTGATGGATTTAGATTTATTAAGTCCTGCTTTATGAAAATTCAAAAATTTCACATTTTTCTTCCAAGTAGTTTTCAAATTATGCTTAAAAAACGGCAAAATGATGGTTTAAGGGGCCGTCTATGATGGAAGTGAGTAGACATTTTGAAATTTATTCTGCCGTACTGTAATCTAACACGCTTCATTGACTCCTTGAGTGGCGCTTAAGGTGCCTTGATCAAGGAAGCGGCTCTTTCAGTTAACAATCCAGTACGGAACATCAATTTGGATACAGTCCTTAAAATACGCTCGTTTTAAAATAATTAATTTCTCGGAAACTTATGGTACGAATTGCATAAAAATTCGTTTTTAGGCTAATTGAAGAGTGTAGATTTCCTTTATGCTGTCAGAATTGGGTACTGCTATTGAAAAAAAAAACAAAGTTATGGTTCGTTTTAATATGTAGATGGCCCCTTAAACAAATTTTATATACATCATTTAAAAGTAGACTTTATTTCCAATCGTTCAGTACCAGTAACTTTCTTCTACGATAATTTGTTGAGGAGTTAGTAGCGGGTGTTTACTTTTTTTTTTCCACGACTGTACCTATTGCCGTTTAGAATACTTAAAATTCGTAGCAGCTTGGATCGTAGCAGCTGAAGACAGGTCAAGACCAGATCAACCCCATCTGGTCTTCTTCCACTATAAAAATCTTTACACCCTCGGAATACTGATCTGCGGGACATACCTTCCGTGCCATACCCATTTTGCATTCGACGATAGATTCCCGTAGGTCTCAAATTTCCGTCTGTTAAAAACTGCACAGTCGCGCATTGACACCGTTTCGAATCATCCATGATGCGAACGATGCCGTTTAACGTACCTCCGCGCTATCACACACGCATCTAACGGAATCTAAAGACATTGCATGAATTCCCAGCACACTGCAGATATTTTTTTCTTCAAATGGCGGCATTATTACAACAATACCACTTTCATTTGGGTGTCCATATTTATGTAAATTCAAAATTTTGTTTACGTAATTTTTAGGTCAATAACTACAACTTAATTTCGCTGACAAAAAATTCAGTCATTACAAGTTTTATATTTATTTTTCTTCTACGTTAAAAAGTTCAGCATATTTGATTTGTCGTGTATGTTACTATGAAAAAAAAGTTCTTTTTTTTTTTCGAAATTACTTGCCACTTATTCAAAGATTATTGTTTGAGTTTATCTAAAATCTACAATTAATAGATTAAATTATACTTACAATTGATATATATATATATATATATATATGGGTCATTCTCCCAAAAGTGAACATTTTCAATACAATTTTTTTCTGTAAAAAATTTTGTTTTTCAAGACAAATGTTATTATCTTTCTTAGAAAAGTATCACTTACTGCAAATAAAAATCAGCAATGGCCCAGTTACATTATACCTTTTTTTTTTTAGGTAGCTTTCTTTACAAAAAGCTACCTATTGCAGCCGTTCGGAGGAAAGCGATTTCAAAAAATTTTGGTATATTTTCATCGATCATGACCCCCAGACCCCGAAACCACACTCCGTTCAAAATTGATATATATATATATTAGATGTAAATTTCCAACTGGGCGAAAAATGTCCGGACCAGGATTCGAACCCGAGACCTCCCTGGCTGAAGCCGCCAGTGCTCTGCCATCTGAGCTATCCCGGACGATTCTGGTCGAACCTTTTTCACCCAGCTAACCTTGAAGATTACAGCATCTGGTCTGAAACCTGGTTCAGCTCAACAGAATAAATCTCAGGTAATGGAACTCCAGAAATCGCTGGATACGAACTTACACTAGATTAATTTTCACACAATTTTATAGAATCACAAATATATATATATATATATGACCTATGTCACACTGTAACTCTCGTAATTATGAACCGATTTGGATGTAATTCGGTGTGTACATAGTACATACCAATGTCTCGACCGAGTTCGTTGGCCAGCTTCATCCGCCATTTTGTTTCAAAATGGCGGCCATTTAAAAAATTTTAAAAAATTTAAAATTTGAAATGTGGTACCAAAAAATTGAAAATGGAAAAATATTTTTTTCTTATGTGTTTGACCTTTATACAAAGACTCCGTAGCAGTTTTTGTTTTGTCTATATCTTAAAAAATGGCTCAGTTATAGCATTTTGAATTTCTAGCGAAGCTGACATTTTGAAACGTCCTGAATTTTGTCACGCGATAAAAGGCGTATTTATGAACCGATTTGGATGTAACTTCGTTTATACATAGTACAGACCAATATCTCGACCGAGTTCGTTGGCCAGCTTCATCCGCCATCTTGTTTAAAAATGGAGGCCATTTAAAATTTTAAGAAAAATTTTAATTTGAAATGTGGTACCAAAAAATTGAAAATTGAAAAAATATTTTTTTCTTATGTGTTTGACCTTGATAAAAAGATTCGGTAGCAGTTTTTGTTTCGTCTATATCTTAAAAAATGGCTGAGTTATAGAATTTTGAATTTCTAGCGTGACTGACATTTTGAAACTTCCTTTTTGCCACGTGATAACAGACGTAGTATTTATGAACCGATTTGGATGTACCGTGGTGTGTACATAGTACATACAAATAACTCAACCAAATTCGTTGGCCAGCTTCATCCGCCATCTTGTTTCAAAATGGCGGCCATTTAAAAAAATTTAAATTTAAAATGAGATACTAAAAAATTGGAAAATGAAAAAGATTTTTTCGTATGTGTTTGACCTTAATACAAAGATTCCGGAACAGGTTTTGTTTCGTCCATATCTAAATAAATGGCTGAGTTATAACATTTTGAATTTCTATTGTGGCTGACATTTTAAAACGACCTGGTTTTTGTAACGCGATAACAGGCGTATTTGTG
This sequence comes from Maratus speciosus, assembly GCA_963932465.1. Taxonomy (NCBI): domain Eukaryota; kingdom Metazoa; phylum Arthropoda; class Arachnida; order Araneae; family Salticidae; genus Maratus; species Maratus speciosus. The sequence continues at coordinate 424,937,916 of OZ010795.1, forward strand.
AACCGATTTGAATGTAACTTGGTCTGCACATGGTACATACCAATGTCTCGATCGAGTTCGTTGGCCAGCTTCATTCGCCATCTTGTTTCAAAAGGGTTGCCATTTAAAAAAAATCTAATTTAAAATTTAAAATGAGGTATTAAAAATTTGGAATATGAAAAAGATTTTTTTTATGTGTTTGGCCTTGATACAAAGATTCTGGAGCAGTTTTTGTTTCTGAAAATTTGTTCTTTTGTTTATATCTTAAAAAGTGGTTGAATTATAGCACTTTGAATTTCTATCATGGCTAACACTTTGAATCGATCTTGTATTTGTCACGCGATACCACACGTATTCGCCTATTTAGATGGAAGAAGGCATGTGTATAGTATACATCAATATCTCGACCAAGTTCGCTGGCCAGCTTCATCAGCCATCTTGTTTCAAAATGGCGGCCATTAAATAAAAAAAAATATATTTAAAGTGAGATGCAAAAAATTTAGAAATTGAAAAAGGTTTCTTTCTTAAGTATTTGACCTTGATATAAGGATTCAGGAGCATTTTTTGTTGGTCTTTATCTTAAAAAATGGCTCAGATATAGCAGTTTCAATTTCTAACGTGGGTGACATTTTGAAAAATCTGATTTTTTGCCTGCGACAGCACTCTTATATATCAACCGATTCCGATGTGAGTGAGCATGTGCACAGCAATTACTAAGGTCTCGACCAAGTTCACTGGTTAGCCTCATCCATCATGTTGTCTTAAAATGGCAGGCACTTTAAGAAATCGCCGAATTTGGCAGCCAAATATAAGTTACTTTAAATAAAAGCAGCTTGGATACAGCTGACTAATTTCGCGAAATTCTCATTCATAATGATTTAGTATTGATAAAAATTAGTATTGAATCACTTACATTTGGTTTCCACTTAATTGAGCTTCGTGTGTTTGAATAATATAAGTTGGCTTTTTTAAAATAAGGAATTTGAAAGCTACCTCTTCCTCCCGGCACTGGCCGGAAGGACTTTTTTTTTCAGAAACACTATATTTTTATAAACATCATTCACGGAGCTGAACTTTATGCTACAGTTTTTTTTGTGTAGTGCAACAAAGCATAAAAAACTATTTATTCTATTAGGATAACTATATAACTAAGGAGCAATTCTATATAAGAATGCATAGCGAATTTATTGGGAATTAATTTAAAAAAAAAATACAAAAAATTCATCTCCTATCTGGGGCTTCTTTTCATCACCCATATTTTATTTGTTATTCAATTCTCCTTCTTTTAAAGTTTTAAAACAACCTTTTTTGATTTACAGTCATTGTAACTTCTTGTTAAGCAGTTTCCTCTGAAATATACATTTTGAAAATTAGGAGATTCACGGAGGTAATATTCACGGATGTGAGAAACATGCTCTAAACATTAACCTACATAGTTATTTTTTGAGATTTTTTTTTCTCTTTTAATCAACATCTGTTGATATAATTACTTAAGCAATATATATGCAAATATCTTACTGCTGATTAATTCACCTTGAATTACAGTTCACAGATGTGAGAACAACCATCTCCAACAACCATCGTTACTTTTTTATAACACATTCTAATACCTGATTATAAAAACAAATTTGTGGCTTATAATTTAACAACAACAAACATACTGGCAAAGTTTAGTATCATGGGAAATAAAATCTGATGATAATTTTGCCATTTTTAACCTGAAAATGCAACTTAATGTTTGGTTCACGAAGGTGAGAATGTATTGTGTGACACTCATTTTCGTACTCAGAAAGCAAACAAAAATACAAAGAAAGTAATTAACTATGCTAAGTTACGTTGCTATTGAGATAGTAGTAGCTATAATATATGTATTGGCAAAAAAGTTATCGATAGGATTATTGTAAAGCATATGAAACCCCCCTCCCAAGATTAAAGACGAATGTAAATGCACAATTATCTACAAAAAATTTGGTTATGTCACTGGTATTTACGAAAGATTGAAAAGGTACTTTATAATATTCACATTGTTGCGATTCCTAAACCAAGGCAAAAGTTATCGATAGGATTATTGTAAAGCATTACAGACGAATCTAAATCCACAGTTATCTACAAAAAATTTGGTTATATCACTGTTATTTACAAAAGATTGAAAAGATACGTCAGGTCATATAATATTCACCTTGTTGCGATTCCTAAACCAAGACAAAAGTTATCAATAGGATTATTGTAAAGGATATACCTCCCCCCCCCTCTCAAGATTAAACACGAATCTAAATCCACAGTAATCTACACAAAATTTGGTTAAGTCACTGGTATTTACGAAAGATTGAAAAGGTACTTCAGACCATATAATATTCACATTGTTGCGGTTCCTAAACCAAGGCAAAAGTTATCGATAGGATTATTGTAAAGCATTAAAGACGAATCTATCCACAGTTATCTACAGAAAATTTCGTTATGTCACTGGTATTTACGAAAGATTGAAAAGGTACTTCAGACCATATAATATTCACATTGTTGCGGTTCCTAAACCAAGTCAAAAGTTATCGATAGGATTATTGTAAAGCATATGACAAATCCCCCCCCCCCCACACTCTCAAGATTAAAAACGAATCTAAATCCAATGTTATCTACAGAAAATTTGGTTATGTCACTGGTATTTACGAAAGATTGAAAATGTACGTCAGGCATAATATCCACCTTGTTGCGATTCCGAAACCAAATGTTATTAATTTACTTTCAAGAAAATTAGACCCTAACCCCCTCTGAGTTCATCCGACGTTTACGAGATATCAATCATTTTAGGTAGTGGGGAGAAAGTTCATTACATAGGTACGGTGAAAAGGAAATTTGATATAAGATTGAAGGAACATAAAGCTGGCATAAAATATAATAGACAAACCAAATCCCTGGAGATATTCTGTTCTAGAAGTCAGATTAAAGCTATAGATTATGATAACGAAAAAGATCATTCGGCCATGCACCTATCCGCATAAAAGTTTAATTAGGGAATCCATGGAAATTGAATTGAGGAATGATAAGGCATGTAACGAAGGTGTTTCTTATGGAATTCATAAGTTGTGGTTGGACTATCTGAGACGGAATTTAATTCTAAGTTGAAGAAGTTTGACGTCATTAACGACATTTATAATCTAGTTTCCCCAGTCTTTTCCCTTCTATGGATGGATGGTTGCGTGCAGTTATAGAGATATTTTGAAATAATGCTGTTTCGAGATGTGCTCAAAAAAGTATGTTTATTTTTTTTTACTTTCACGGACTTATTAGTTTCTTTCTCTCATTTAATGGAATATGACCCTGATGAAGGCCACAGAATGGTCGAAACTTGTTGTTTTTTTAAACTTTTAAAATGTTTATTTAATGTTTTAAAAGTGTTTTTATGTAGTGTTCGTCTTTAAGTTAAAAAAAAAAATAATTTATTGTGTGATTGTAGTTATAATAATAATTATTTAACTATTTTATTTTCAATTAAGTAAGTAATTAATCATTTTCCTTAGTAACATGGGTTTGTGACATGACACGGAGGTGAGATTTCATATACCGTGTACTAAAAAAAAATATAAAGTAATTATAAAAAATGTATGCACACAAAACATTTAGTCTTCTTTCACTTTCAATAGAAAACATAAATTGATTCAAAAATGTTCATGTCAATTACTGGAAGATCTTTGTGACTGGAATAGTACACTTTTAGGAGAATGACCCATATACATATATCATTATTATTATTTTAGGTAAAGGTACAAAGTTTATTTTGATTTATTTCAACGTAAAAAGGTGTAGATATATTAAAATAAATCAATTTGAATGAAACATTTATTAATGTAAATCTTAATTGGAGGAAGATATTTTTATTAAGAACTTTTTTTCAACATACTTAAAAATGTGTTTATGAATTCGGTTTTTCTGTGTCTGTCTGCTGTCTTTCCGCAAACTAACTCTCCACAAAATTATAATATTGCATGTAATGTGTCCATGTTATTGAGTTTTACCAATGCGTTTATATCGCTACTCGAAATATAATGTGTAGCATATTTGGTTTATTTAGAAATGCACTTGAAGTAATCCCCTTAGATTATAGACTCAGAGTAAAAATCCTTTAATTTGTATTTAAAATATGTTACACTATTTTTAACATAATAAAAAAATATGCATCTCTGAGATGCACCTAAAAATGTTTTTGTAAAATATGGAGGGCAAAGCTGTTATCATTTCTTTACAGGATCACGAAAATATTTCTATTACATTACTGTATATTAGTTAAATCCTGGTAAAGCGTTTTAATTTCTTTATGCGTTTTTAAGTTAAAATATTTGTTTGTGTACTTTAAAAGTATATTTAAATTCAGAAAAGTAGTAGGAGAAAAGAAAAAAACCCATAAGCATTAGATTCTTAATGTTGTTTTGTAATTTAGTTTCTTATTTTCCAGCTAAACCATTTTTAATATACAAAGGAATGTTTATGGAATATAAATAAATTCGTTTAGAGGGCTAATCAATGAACTGGATACATTGACGTGTATGAATGGTTATGTCTCAAAGAACGTTTTCAATTTCTATGCGATTTATAAATTTTATTTACTTAAGATATCTCCTTTCACCATATTAAATGCTGAAGTTCAGTTAAAGTATACTGGAAGTGCCGAATGCCTTTTATAATCTATGGATGATGCGTGATTTTTCGTTATTGTTAAATCTGAACTGCATGTGCATCAAAAATCAGTTCCATTTACATTTTATCCTGCGTTTACCAAAATATTTCTTTAACTAAAGTCCTTGTAATAAAAATAATCACTATAGTATAACTCTATTTTCCTTTGTGCGTAAAATGGAATAAAGTTTAAATGATGTGGTAAAGGAAAACATTTTTTTCATCTTTTTCCCATTTGCGTTTAACAAAGACGCCTGAAAGCAGTAATTTATGAAGATTAAAAGTGTGTTTTTCAATATAGAGAAATGATAAATGGATGGAAAAGGTATTGAAATGTTTTACTTAAAGAATAAATGTTAAACCCTTGTTGCTTTCGTATTATTATTGGATATTTACGGAAACGGTGAAAAAATGAATTATTTATTTGAAATATAAGACTTACAGGATATATGCAAAGTGATGAATATCGGTGTTATAAAGCAACTATTTAAATAAAACTGAAATATGTAATTGAATTAGCAAGAGATACGAAACAAAAACAATGCTATAATTTTAAATATAATGTGTGCAGGAATTCTGAATATCTATTTTTTTATTTTTCTAGTGAACTCTACCCCCTAAAAGCTACGTTAGCCAACACTCGTTTAAACAAATCAAGTTCCAAAATGAGACTGATTTTCTCTGTTCGGAAAAATATCTTTTCACGGATGATTCAATGGTATTATCACGGCCAGTAGAGATCTTTTATATTCAGGTTGTCATAATTTCAATTTGATTAATTTAATTTTTGGTGCACATAAAAACATTTCATGCTATCTCAAGCAATGACGGCTGTTTTCGTGATTAATTAAGTACGATCTATTACATAATTGAAATTCAGCGTGTACAAAATGGTTAATTAAAAAAGTCACTACATTCAGGACATTTATAATAACATCTATAAGAAAAATTTACTTTAAAAGCTGTAACGCTGTAATAGAATCTTTTTAAATATAATGTATTAAATATATTGTTTTAAATATGACGAATTTTCCACAGGTAAGGCTTTTTGCATGAAATAATTTAATTATTTTAAAGATTTCTTCCTCATTAATACCAATTTGTAAGTATTTTTTATATTGAAGAGATTTTGGAAATATATAATTATTTTGTCTTTTAAATATGAAAAAAATTCATCGTTAAATACTTTTCTCTCGTAATAATTAAATATTTTAAAGTTTTCTTTCTTATAAATTTATTTTCAATTGACAAATTTTTGACAATATTGTGATTTGCTTTTTTTTTTTTTTTTTTTTAAATCTGTGCTATCAAAAGATAACAAATGACTTTTTCGAATTCGAAATAATAAATAAGCATTGAAGTACACAAATTTTAAAGAGAAAATTGAAAAAATATTGTTAATAAAAAAAATTAAAATTGTAGAACACTATATCGTCAAATATGTATTAGCAAAATGTGTATTAAGATGGTATGTACAGTTTTTGATCCTATAAAACTTTCTTACTGAACTATTGTCAGTGGTGTCATCTTTAATTAGCTCTTAAAGTAATGCTTTGTTTTAAAAATTGTCGTCGTAAGTCTCTTTAACACACATTTATCTACTATATATATAAAATACAAATGGAAATTTGGTTCCTGCTGCTGATAACACCAGTTCTACTGAATTGATTTTGATGAAGCTTGTACTGTTGATAGCTAATTTTTCAGGACACGTGTAGGAACAGGGTGATTAAAAAAATATATGCAAAACTTTAAGAGGTGATAGTACATATCCAAACAAACAACATTCATCAAAGAATTCATGGTTGGTAATCAAACACAAAAATTCTTGTGTTTTTGGAAACTTTGTTCATGCAAACGTTAAAGCTCTATTCTTGTTGGAGTTATCGTGAGAAGAACGACACTAATAGCATGCCAATATGATATGGAGAAGAAGGAGAAAGCGTATGCAAAATTTCGCCTCGATTAATACATAAAAGATTCTAATCCGAGTGTGCAACTTTCAATAGCGTAAGGTAAGTATTGGAATATGCTGTACTCTCAGAGTAATCATATATTAGAGGGGGAATACCCCGACACTTTCTTCAGCCATGATAAAATCACGTGACTCGGGGCAAGAAGCTCCCCGGTCAGCTTGCAAATAGCATTGATTTTTACGGAGGATATTAGACAATTTCATGTTTACGATTCAAAAATATCACAGTAGCAAGTTGTTGTGTCTATGGATGTACAGAAAGATCAAATAAAACAACTTATGTTACCTTCCATTGTTATGTATTTATTATTTATTTATTTTTATTAATATTTAAAGGGTCTTAAAAAGATATCATTGGAACTATGATATCGTTTATTCACTTGTTACGATGAAATTACAAAATATTTTACTTTTAATAACATAAATGTATGTAATAATAAGATATACCGTTATCTAGTGTTATCAGTTTAAATATTGAAATTGTGAGTTTGATTAATTTGAATTTTAAGAACATTTCGTATTAAGGTGTTTGGCGATACATTTTTTTCGCCAAAAGAAACTTGTTTTCGTCGCTTTAAAACCTAAATACTTATGTTTTTGTTTTTTAAATCTTGCTTTAGATTAAATTTATGCTTTAAATAAAGTATGCTATTAAAATACGTTTTAAATGTATTAACAGGTCTTTAAATATTACCTAAATTTAATATACTAATAAGATACGCAGTTGCATTTAATGCACTCATAACTTTTAGCAAAAAAATTATTATAAGAAAAATTAATTAATCGCTCAAACTTATTAATAATGCCAGTATCAAGAAATCAGTATTTTAATTATTTTACACAAAATATTTAAAATTCAAAACTTCCCAGAATTACGAATGAAAGAAGAAAACAGTGGCTTCGTCGTGCGGGATAGGGGGGGGGGCAGAACACCTTCTTGTATAATAAACTTAAAATACAAGTCTGAGCATATTCTTAATGCAATGAATCTTTTTAACCAATGTAACTTAGCTTGATGCTAATCTATATTTATATATTAATATATTAATATAGCTGATATTAATTAACCGAAAATGAAAATTAGCACTGAAGTGCGGTATCATATAGTTAATCCGCTTTATATATATATATATATATATATATAACTACTCTGTTTTCTTTATTTATTTATTTAAACTAAATACATCATTTAATAAAACTGGTTTGTGGATTATAATTTGATTTCTTAACGGATTTTTTTGCGGAATAGTTAGGATTCATTAGTTAGGATATATAGATCAGAGGTTGCCAACCGGTGGTCCTTGAGAAAATTTCGGTGTTCTCAGAAAATTTTGGACATTATTTGGATTATTAATGTTAAATTAATAATTGTACTTTATAAATATTAAAACTATTAATGATAACATGATAATACTCTAAAAAATTCCTGTATTTGTAAAAATTTAGATGTGTGGTTTTGAAAATTTAAATTATAGGGGGTATTGGGAATTATATTAATAGAGGTTATTTAGTATATGCTTTATTTGTTGTATTGTATTAACACAGATAAGTATTAATTTTGGACTCTCCCGAATATGAATATGCATTATTGACTGGAAAAACAACGAAAATTTTGGCTTAATTTTGAACTACATATTTGTGCGAGACAAATATTTTGATGATTGGGTCACAGCAATTAAAACTCGTTACTGGTCTCAGCGTGAAATAAGAACTGCTCTCTGTGTTCATGCGATGTCGTTGATTCCGTATATGAACTTATTTTAAACAAACAGTAATAAATATCACATCAAAATGCGTGATTCTTAAAAAAGCTTCAATTATTTTGTAAGGTTGAAATTAACGTTAAGGCTGTTCTCAACTGCTCTGCTCAACAAGCGCAAAACGATTTTACGCAGTTACAAATTCATTTTGTAACGGAAAGATATAAAATTGGAAAGCCTGACCATGGAAGCGATTTGGAATCGAACTGTGTTTTCCATTTTTTGATCCATAAATTGTCTATTGAGTTAGAAGTGATTTTGATCACGTGACAAACATGTTTTTCATCCTTTCTTGAGTGGATATTTTTTCTTTCGCATGGAAAAGCGGTTCAAAACGCTCACTTTGACACTATTTTTTGAAAGATCTATTGCGTTTGCAAAAAAAAAAAAAAAAAAAAAAAAAAAAAAAAAAAAAAAAAAAAAATCAGAAAAAAAGAAACAGATCGATTACATAGTCATCATAGTTACATCGTATAGTAGTTACATCAACAACAAACCTGCTACTTTCATACATTCCCGAACAAAAATGAATTAAAACTTATGTCATAAAGTTGCTATTTTGATTTGAGAACAGCCTTAATAATTTTGATACAATTAAACAAACTTTTGAAGCTTTTTGTTATGATTAAATAAGACGGTGATTATTATTAAAAAATAGTGGTATCAATCACATAGGCAAGAAAGTGACGCCCCACATTTATAATTTTATTTTATTGAATAGGTACATTTCATTTTAATAGAATAAACATTCTGTGATAATTATTGTACAAATACATTTTTATTGTTAAAAAATTCTTATTAGTAGTCCGTGTGATTTCAAATTTTGAATTTAGTGTTCGGTGAGGTTTAGAAGTTGGCGACCGCTAATATAAATGAATTAAGTATAGCCAAATAACTTTTTTTTTTTTCAATTGTATTATTTCTGAAATTGAAATTTTGCATTTTGGACTTTTTCTATTTCTAACTACTTTGTGTGCATTTATGCAATTTGAATTGTAAAATAACTCCTGTATGTTTGTAATAGTTGTGTACAAAGTTATTATTTATAAACTTGCATCCATGAAGCAAAATTTGTAAATAAAATTATGTGTGTAAGTTTGAGTTCAGTTAAACATTTCCATTAATTGAATGTGTTGTTATAGATGTATTTTTTTTTTTTTTGGAAAGAAAAACAATAAACATTTCATGAATTCAGAAAGTTTAAAGCTGACATTTTTTTTTCAATTAAAATGTCCTTTATGTAATATCAGCGTTTTCCAATTAAAATAATTATTAAGTTCTTTAATTTTTTTTTAATTTACAAAAAAAAAAAAAAAAAAAAAAGACTTGTTTGTTAAGTTTGTAATATTATAGTAATAATAGGTAAATAATTCATCACCTAAATTTCACTTCCCCTGAAATTTCACCTTTCTCCTCCTACCCTTTGGCTTTCTAACACACAAAGTTAAACTTCTTATCTAATTTCTTTATTTTTTCTGTCCTATTTTTTACTTTGTATTAACAATTAAAAAAAATAAGTATCTAATGAAATTAAATATAAACAAAACCATGTCAAAGGTTGAAAACAGATTAAATTATTAATTAAAAATATACATACATATTTATCTGAATAGAAGTTTCATAATTTCATTATTTATTTATTAAGAACAAGAACAAACAATCTTCTTGAAACACCATCAAAAATTTGTAAATGCGCTAGGCCTTTCGAAAGATCTGAGTCTTTCTTCGTCAGGCGCAAAAAAGACGTCCTTCTACTATGAAAGCAGAGGCAAGACTGAAATGAGAGACAAGGGAAAGGAAACAAGCTGAAGAAACAGCCAATAGGAAGTTAGAAATCAACAGCCAATAGGAAAGTAAAAAGACAACAGCCTATCACAGAAGAGAATAATCAAAACAAAAGAACACAAAGTAGGAGGGGGGAAAATACATATGGGAACACATGAAATTAAAAATGAATAAATAAATGAATAATATATTTAAAAAAAAAAAAGACTAATAATAATACAAAAATAAATTAAATGGTAGTACTGAAAAGGTTTTTCCAAGCTGCAGAGAGCATTGTGGAATCAAATTTATCATTAACAATAACATCACGATTAAGATAAATAGCTAAATTTTCAAGAAAGTCCAATTCAGCGATACTATTGGCATTAGAGATAATTTTAGCATTTTGAAAATTAAAACTATGGTCGGAATCCCAAGAGTGCTTGGCAATAGAAGATTTAGAAAATTCTTGATTGATTACATAACGCGAGTGTTCTTTTAAGCGGATTTCGAGATTCCTTTTAGTTTGACCAATATAAGATAAATCACAACCATTACAAGGAACTTTATAAATTCCCCATTTACGAAGATCAGGAACAGGAGATTTAGTGGAGGGGAATTTGAATTTATTGACAGGTTTAAAGATAATGTTAAAATTGAAACGCCGTAAAACTTTAGCTAACTTGAAACATAAAGGAGGATAAAAGGGGAGGACAACCAAATTATCAGGTTTGCTTTTGACAGAATTGGAAAGAGTAGAACTATTAGATGGTCTATTGAATTTCTTCACAGCATTATTGATAACAGAAGGATTAAAACCTCTTTTGACAGCAACGGTTTTTAAGTAATTAAGCTCTTCCTTAAGGGATACAGAATCGGAACAAATTTTGAGAGCACGATTTACATACGTGTAAAAAACACCGATTTTTTGGTTGACAGGATGATTTGAGAGAGCATGAGGTGGGTTAGAAACAGAAAAAGGTTTTCTATAAACACAAGTTTTGAAAGAAGAATCGCATTTGGTAACTAAAACATCAAGGAAAGGAAGTTTATTACAATTTTCTAATTCAAAAGTAAACTGAATATGTGGGTCGATAGAATTGACAGTATGAAGAATGGTAGATATATCAAAAGGATTATCAACTAAAACAAAAGTATCGTCGACATAACGCATCCAACATTTAAAATTAACCAGATTTAATACTTTTTCCTCAAAATAATGCATATAAATATCACAAAGAATTGGAGATAAAGGATTACCCATACTTAAGCCATCTGATTGTTTGAAAAATTTATTATCAAATTCAAAAGTAGTTTGAGTGATGCAAATTTTGGTTAAATTAACAAAATCTTGGACTTCAATATCAGAGAAATGAAATTCACGTAACCTTTTTTCCAAGCAAGAAAGAGCACCTTCAATTGGAACATTCGTAAATAAAGATTTGACATCAAGAGAAAGCATAGAACAATTGGATGGGTTAATATTTTTTTATTTACTAACAAAATCATAAGAATTTTTTATCGTATGAGTATTAGAAATGCATAACGGAGAAAAAATTGATGTTAAAAATTTGGCAAGAGGATAAGTAACAGTACCAATATTAGAGACGATAGGTCTTAAAGGGACATTGGTTTTATGAACTTTAGGCAAAGCATAAAAACGAGCACAAATGGCTGAAGAAGGAATAACACTATATTTAGTATTGTCATTTAAAATAACAGAATTCTTAACAGCTTTTTTGAGAGTGGAAAGATGCGAATTAGTAGGATCTTTTTTAACTTCAACATAAGGACCTTCAGATAAGAGAGCATAGACTTTATAAGAATAATCTTTTTAATGCATAAGAACAATTTGACCCGCTTTATCAGCTTTAGTAATAATAAGATTATCATTGGACTTAAGCTCATTCAGAGAGATATTTTGAGAACGAGAAAGATTAGGTTTAAGTTTTGAATTATTAGAAGAAATAGTATCAGCAAGGATGTGACGAAGAGTTTCTTTTTGAAAAGGAGTGACTTTACTATGTTTAAAGGAAGACTCAATAGGATCAATCAATTTAGTGAGAGAAGGTTTGCAAGACTGAGAAAAATTTAAACAAAGATCTAAAATGCTTTTTTGCTCAGGAGTTAACATGTGAGAGGAGAGATTAACGATGCAGTTCTCATTTGACAGGTTCTTATATGAAAATTGAGACTTATTTTGCTTATTGCACAACGAAGAAAACTTTTTATCAAGCTTATTTTGATGAGCAGTTTTGAAAGTAAGTAGAGAAGACCAACCTTTATTTTCAATATCACAGAAATTGTCAAGATTTTTACTGAGGAACAAATGAAGGTCATAAAGCTCTTCTTCAATTTTGGAGAGAGTATGCCGAACATCTTGAATACAGGCTCTTAAAATAATAAAATGTGAACGAACCATAGCTTTTGAAACTCTAACAGAGCTACTACTCTCTTATCTGAAGGTCCTTATGTTGAAGTTAAAAAAGATCCTACTAATTCGCATCTTTCCACTCTCAAAAAAGCTGTTAAGAATTCTGTTATTTTAATTGACAATACTAAATATAGTGTTATTCCTTCTTCAGCCATTTGTGCTCGTTTTTATGCTTTGCCTAAAGTTCATAAAACCAATGTCCCTTTAAGACCTATCGTCTCTAATATTGGTACTGTTACTTATCCTCTTGCCAAATTTTTAACATCAATTTTTTCTCCGTTATGCATTTCTAATACTCATACGATAAAAAATTCTTATGATTTTGTTAGTAAATTAAAAAATATTAACCCATTCAATTGTTCTATGCTTTCTCTTGATGTCAAATCTTTATTTATGAATGTTCCAATTGAAGGTGCTCTTTCTTGCTTGGAAAAAAGGTTACGTGAATTTCATTTCTCTGATATTGAAGTCCAAGATTTTGTTAATTTAACCAAAATTTGCATCACTCAAACTACTTTTGAATTTGATAATAAATTTTTCAAACAATCAGATGGCTTAAGTATGGGTAATCCTTTATCTCCAATTCTTTGTGATATTTATATGCATTATTTTGAGGAAAAATTATTAAATCTGGTTAATTTTAAATGTTGGATGCGTTATGTCGACGATACTTTTGTTTTAGTTGATAATCCTTTTGATATATCTACCATTCTTCATACTGTCAATTCTATCGACCCACATATTCAGTTTACTTTTGAATTAGAAAATTGTAATAAACTTCCTTTCCTTGATGTTTTAGTTACCAAATGCGATTCTTCTTTCAAAACTTGTGTTTATAGAAAACCTTTTTCTGTTTCTAACCCACCTCATGCTCTCTCAAATCATCCTGTCAACCAAAAAATCGGTGTTTTTTACACGTATGTAAATCGTGCTCTCAAAATTTGTTCCGATTCTGTATCCCTTAAGAAAGAGCTTAATTACTTAAAAACCGTTGCTGTCAAAAGAGGTTTTAATCCTTCTGTTATCAATGATGCTGTGAAGAAATTCAATAGACCATCTAATAGTTCTACTCTTTCCAATTCTGTCAAAAGCAAACCTGATAATTTGGTTGTCCTCCCCTTTTATCCTCCTTTATGTTTCAAGTTAGCTAAAGTTTTACGGCGTTTCAATTTTAACATTATCTTTAAACCTGTCAATAAATTCAAATTCCCCTCCACTAAATCTCCTGTTCCTGATCTTCGTAAATGGGGAATTTATAAAGTTCTTTGTAATGGTTGTGATTTATCTTATATTGGTCAAACTAAAAGGAATCTCGAAATCCGCTTAAAAGAACACTCGCGTTATGTAATCAATCAAGAATTTTCTAAATCTTCAATTGCCAAGCACTCTTGGGATTCTGGCCATAGTTTTAATTTTCAAAATGCTAAAATTATCTCTAATGCCAATAGTATCTCTGAATTGGACTTTCTTGAAAATTTAGCTATTTATCTTAATCGTGATGTTATTGTTAATGATAAATCTGATTCCACAATGCTCTCTGCAGCTTGGAAAAACCTTTTCAGTACTACCATTTAATTTATTTTTGTATTATTATTAGTCTGTTTTTTTTTTTTTTTTTTTTTTTTTTTTTTTTTTTTTTTTTTTAATATATATTATTCATTTATTTATTCATTTTTAATTTCATGTGTTCCCATATGTATTTTGCCCCTCCTACTTTGTGTTCTTTTGTTTTGATTATTCTCTTCTGTGATAGGCTGTTGTCTTTTTACTTTCCTGTTGGCTGTTGATTTCTAACTTCCTATTGGCTGTTTCTTCAGCTTGTTTCCTTTCCCTTGTCTCTCATTTCAGTCTTGCCTCTGCTTTCATAGTAGAAGGACGTCTTTTTTGCGCCTGACGAAGAAAGACTCAGATCTCTCGAAAGGCCTAGCGCATTTACAAATTTTTGATGGTGTTTCAAGAAGATTGTTTGTTCTTAGTCATTCACACCAGTTTTAACTTATTTTCATTTATTTATTACTGATGAACCATTCTTTGAATGATAAAGAAAACATTAGGATAAATATCCGGTGTATATTCAGATTTCTTTTACTACCGATTTGTATTTCTGTCAATTCTCAAATTTCTGAATCACAGCATAAAAATACTGCACTCCTGCCAAGAGCTGCGATAAAGGCACAAAACTAGCGTTGCTACTGGTAACCTTTCATCGCCAAATGCCAACTGTCACGTGGGTCATCCTGGCCCCACTTTTTACGGGCGAAAGTAACGGGGATGACCTCTCTATATAGTAATATTTACTCTGAGGCTGTACTAAACTAAAAGGAAAAAGGTGATAAGCATTTTATCTACGGATTTGCAAATGCAAATGGCTCAGAGGCTCCTTGACGAAAGTAAAGAACGAAGTTTCCCACCTTGCTTTAGTCACTTAATTGTTGTTTGTGTTTTTTTTTTCTCATCTAAAAACACCAGACTATGCTCCCTCTAGCACACTTGCGTTTTAATTTGAGCCATGCGTTCTTTGACGAAAGTTGTTTGTTTGAATGTGTAATATCACCGCTTAAAGTGTTGCCTATCTTTTATGAAACACCCTGTATAACATAGCGTTCTACGTTGATTATCTATAAAATTATGGTAGGACGTTCCATAATCAAAGTTAACCCGATTATGAAAGATTAGATTTTTAAATGCTCTGCCGAAAGAATTTCGTCAACTGTAAAGTGATAAAGAAATTCTTAGATAGAAATGATGTTTTATAGCTAATATATTGCCTGAATTTACTTACTTTAAATTTGGAAACCAGCACTAAAAAATTATAAAACATGTTAAAATATTTTATTTCTCTTTTAGATTAAATTTAAAGAGTTAAATTTTAACTTTTGGAAATATTTTATAGTAAAGTACAAATAAAATATGCGACAACATCACAACAAATGTCTACTTATCATGGATATATCCCAACAAATACTCAACTTATGGCCGAAAGGCGTATATGTCGCGGCCAAAGGAGTTAAGGCCATTTGTAACCAAACAATGTTGTGCCGTAAATGACCCGCCGCTAGTTGCGGCAGCTATTGCCGAACCGCAAATGTTTCGGCGTTGAGAGAACTGTTGCATTTACTTTGCCCGGCAACTCTTAAGGGGCGGTTTCGGGCAAAAATGTAATGGACCGTCATTGTCTAGAAAGTTGAGGGCTAATATCACTTAACCCGAATGTTTGATTAAAGAGAGGAAATGTATTTTTCTCTTCATTTCTTTCAAAGTAAGTTTAATTATTTTAAATCTGGGTTTTAGTAAAAATGTAAATATGTCGTGAGATTTATATTTAAAGCAGTAAAATAGATTACATATTTTTATTTAATTTGAAAATATTTTATAAAAATCAAAAATTGTCCCCAAAATGTACATGGGTGGTTTCCGGTAAAAATGTAATGGTCCGTCATCGTCTAGAAAGTAGAGGGCTAATATCGGCTAACCCGAATATTTAATTAAAGAGAGGTAATGTATTTTTTTCTTTATTTCTTTTAATGTAAGCTTAATTATTTTAAATCTTGGTTTTAGTAAAAATATAAATACGTCATGAGATTTATATTTAAAGCAGTAAAATAGATTACACATTTTTATTTAGTTTAAAACTTTTTTTCTAAAAAATAAATTTTTAAATGTAAATAAACCTTGTACTGAAAAGATTGCTGCTAAAATTTTATTCAGTATCATTTGAGACATTTTCAGTCTAAAGTACAATACTGAAAACAGAATTTTCTGTGTAAAGAAAAATTATAATCTAAAATGTGACAAAATAAATAAATAAAATAGAATGTTTTGACTTTTGAGAATCAAAATGTTTAAAATATATATACTGCACACCTTAAATTCCTAATTATAATGCATAAAACAAAAACAAGATTAGATTTATTGTTAAAGGGTTTCACAAATGTTCCATGAAATCCTTATGGATTTTAAGAAGGGGGGGGGGAGGGAAAAGTAAACATTGCCCTTAAAGTTGTCTATGTGCAAATATGCTTGTTTCAAAATGTTCTGTATAATAAGAAATTAAAGTCAAACGAACTATTATTTTTTTTTCTCTGTGTGTGTGACTGTGACTAGTTGTCAGTTTCAAAAAATAAGTTATTTGACATTTTTCAAAACCCTGAAAGTAGATAAAAAAAAAAAAAAAAATCCAAAATAACAACCGGCCTTTACCGGCCCGGCAAGACCAAAGTAGTTAGGGAAGCTAGGGAAAAACGAAACGAGGTTTACCTTTTCCGACACATTGTTTTCCCCAGCGGGGATTTTCGTAGCTATATTTAAAAATGTTTTCGCCTTTGTATTGAAAACTTCAGCTTTTAAAATTGTTTTAAAATTATATATGAAATTTTAGAGTTATAAAAATATTGAAAATTCAATTATATTAAAAGATAGTTTTTTAGAAAGGTGTGCAACTTTTGATTTGTGGGGACTTCTAGGGATTTTATGAACTTGTTTACTACGCATTCCTTCTCAAGTGAAAGAATCGAATTAAATCACTCCGCTCTGCCTCTCGCCCCTCGCCGGCGACGTCATGTTTCTGAAGTAAAAAGCTTTATCATCAAGATAAAAGGTAAGATTATTTTTATATATTATTTCAATAAGTTTATTACAGTTAGTTAAAATTAGTTATCATTCTACGGGACAGATTTGTATTTAAGCTAAAGCAATGCAATCACGTATCGATGATTAGCGCACTTAAGCCTACTCATGCCGAAAGTTAAAGCTCATGTTTTTAAAATAGACAATTTTATTAAAGTCAAACGAGTTATTAAAAGCTATTCTTTGTTAGATTATTTTTCTATGATAAACTAATTAAGTACATAATGGGAGCAGCTTTATTATTATATATAACAGGGTTGGCAAGATTTTGGACACAACGGTAAAATCCATGGTTTAAACCGTACTGTCCAAAACCCTCCTTCTGTCTAAAACTGTCTTAAACTGTCCAAAACTATATTTTGTAGTAAAATTGTATTTATCAGAACAATGCTAAAAGTTTAAAAAATTGGCAAAAAGATTACAATACAAAAATACCAATTTAGTATTAACAACCTAATTACCCTACGTTATACTACCTAACAATTTAGTAGCAACAACCTAATTGCCTACGTAACAAAGTAATTACATTAAGAAGATATTAAATTTAATTATGTATCATAATTTTAATGTTATTCATTTAAATAATAGTAGTTAATAGAAGTAATAATGATTTTTATGAAGAATACATTCTGATTCTGTTACTGAAAGTCCCGAGAGTTGTTACTGGAAATAATTGATAAATGGAGTTCAGGTTCAGCATACTGATTAAACCAGCTTACGGCTGGCAACTATGTATATGTGTATATTAAGAAATAGTATAAATAAAAATAATTGATTTTGTTTGATTATGAGATATTTAGATATTGACTATTATTATAACACTATTATATGACTATTATTATAACAACACTATTTAACTCTTAAGAAATAGAATGTTCACTAGAATTAGATTAAATTCATAATAAAAATACATAATTTAAAAATAACTTCTAGATTTTAAATTAAATATTTGTGTTTTTCTTTCATTATCCTATAATCTAGAAAAGATAATATACAATGAAATATTATTTAAAAGAAATTTCTTTGTAACATTTTCTTGCACAAAAAGTGAAACAAAAGCATTAGTGTTAAGCAAATCTCCCCTCCCTATACTACATGTGTGGTATTATAAAGAATTCCTTATTATTATAACTCAATTTTAACAGAAACAGAACTTTTTATGTTGCACAGATATAAGAAAAATTTGAACTTTTTTTTCATTTACCAAAGAATTAAATGGAATGTTAGTAAAATATATTGTGAAATATTTATATTTATTCATATGTTTAATAAGTGTGCAGTGCTTACATGTGGAATGTTGCTTTTTTTAAGGTTTTGGACACTTTAGTACAGTTTTGGACGCTTCAGTACAGTTTTAGACACTTTAGTACAGTTTTGGATAGTAAAACCCACATGTCCTGTCCAAAACACCAACCCTGATATATAATTTTTTTAGTATTTAAAAACGAAAACGTGCAGTTTCATTTCCTCCATACTATGTGTATTACTAATTAGCAGGGAGCTGGAGCTGGAGCCCGGAGCCGGAGCGCTCCGGAGCTGTATTTTCCCTGGAGCTGGAGCCGGAGCTGGAGCTCTAAATTTTCCCCAGCTCCAGGGCTCCTTTAGTTTTTAATATTCTTTTAAATTTTTTTCCCAGTCTTTTAAATTTCTAGGCTTAAAATATTTTAATTACATCATTATTCAGTATTTTAATTATATCATTTTTTAGGTTTTTATTATTATTAGAGAAGGAAACCTTCTCAAAACATAGTAACACTACTTTACTTCTACTTTCTACTTGAACTAAGTGACAACACTATTTGAAAACAAATATGGCTGCCCGTTGTTTACATCTGTAGTTGTACAATTTTGGCTGTTTGAAAAGGGTAGAAGAAATTTAAGATTTTTGTGTTTAAAATTCCACCAAACTTTCTATTTTAAAAGCAAAAGCTAAAAGATGTCATATTTTCTGAACAAACATTTCAAGTTTGATGAGAAGTAAAATGCATTTTGTCAGATCTTTAATGAAGGTAGAAAATATTTGTGAGCAAAAAATTAAACATGTAAATTAAAATCTGCAACTCAAAAGCGCGAAGTCGGAGCCGGAGCTGGAGCCACAGTATTTTCTCTAGGAGCAGAGCTGGAGCTGGAGCATCAAAAATTGTTCGGCTCCGGGTCATTGCTAATTAGTACAATTAATATATCAAGCAGTTTCAGGAAATTTAACTTTTAAGAATTTCATTCTAATTCTCTACAATCAAAAACAATTAAACAGAAACCTAATTTGACGAACAAATTAAAAACAAAAACAAACTTTTATTTCCTGCATTGCTTAAGCCCGAGAAGGGACAGATATAAGATATTTCATTCAATTAGTTCTACATTTAATGTTAAATTTTGTAACAAATAAGTTAAGCCAATTGAAGATTAAAAATTATAAATAAAATTCATACAATATGATACTTAAAACACCCTAAAAAATTAGATTCCATTCAAATAAAATTGAAATAAATCTTAAACTTCTACCATTTTTAATTGATAATATTTGAATTGCAGATTTTGTATTATGTTTATGACAATTGTACATAAAATTTCCTAGTTTTACATTTGAAGTTGGAATTTTTAAATATACATTCAACAATGTTGTGGGACATTATTTACCTAGAACAACTGTTGAAAATTAAACTGCTCAACAGATTAGCGAATGAAAAAAGCAGACAATCTTACATTCATGCGAATTCTGTAAAATTCTTTATTTTTCATATAAAAATGTGTTATTTAAAAGTGTTTGTTTATACATTATTTTACTGTGCAGCCCAGTAAATAACTGAATTTGTACATATTTATACTAGCATCCAGGGGTGCTGAAAATGTTTCTACTCCCAACATTTCCCCCAATCCCCATGAAAATTTCCCCAAAATTTTACGGTATGTTGTAGGTAAATCCTGTATTATCGTAAGTTCCAATATTTCTCAACTTATGCACGAGTATATATAGCAGAGGTGGTTCTGAGTGAAAAGCAAAAATTCTGAAATTCACAGCAAATTTTCTGAAAGGTTACAGCAGAGTGGGGGAAAATGGGGGGGGGGGAGATCCACTCCCAGCACTATGTTTTTTTTTCGCGGCCGTTTGATGAAATTTGCGATCTTCTGACGAAATTTGCAGTTATTTTGCCTTCTTTTTGATGAAATTAGTGCTTTTTTCGTTTAAATTCATGGTTGTTTTGCGATCGTTTGACGAAATTGTGGTTTTTTCTCGATCTTTTGGTAAAATTTGTGGTTTTTTCGCGATCTTTCGCCGAAATCTGCGTTTTTTTTCTCGAAGAGTTTTGCAGTTATTTCGTCCCTTTTGACGAAATACGCGGTTGTTTCGTGATCTTTTGACGAAATATGAGTTTTTTTCACGTTCTTTTGATGAAATTCGCGATTATTTTGCTATGTTTTGGCGAAAATCGTGGTTATTTTGTCGCTTTTGACGAAATTTGTGGTTTTTTTCGCAATCTTTTGACAAATTCGCAGTTGTTTTGCAATCGTTTGACGAAATTTGTGATTGTTTCGTGATCTTTTGACGAAATTGCGGTTGTTTTGCGATCTTTTGACGAAATGTTCGTTTATTTCGCCTTCCTTTTAACGAGTTTTGCGGGTATTTTGCCCTTCTATGAAATATGCGGTTGTTTTGCGATCTTTGACGAAATTTGCGTTCATTTCGCGCTTTTTGGCGAAATTCGCGGTTGGTTTGTAATCGTTTGACGAAATTTGCTCTTCTTTCGCGATCTTTTGACCAAATGTGTGGTTTGTTCGCAATCTTTTCACAAAATTTGCATTCATTTCGCGATTATTTGACGAAATTTGCATTCGTTTTGCGAACATTTGACGAATTTTCCGGGTTTTTTTCGCGTTCCTTTGACGAAATTAACTGTTATTTCGCCACGTTTTGACGAAAATCGTGGTCATTTCTCCGCTTTAGACGAAATTCGCGGTTGTTTCATGCTCTTTTGACGAAATTCAGTTGTTTTGCGATCGCTTGATGAAATTTGCGACTATTTCGCGATCTTTTGACGAAATTTGTTGTTATTTTTCGATCTTATGACGAATTATGGAATTTATTGTTAAAATCGAAATCAATTGTATATGTTTCTGCAAAATTTCCCCAGGTGTTTAAAATTTGCCCCGATCCTAGGTCGCCGGATCGGACATATTCTGCACCTCTGCTGGCATCTAGCATGCATATCTCAATGCTGATTTTAAAAGGCTAATTTTCTAAAAATGTCTACGTATGTTGAAATGCTTTTAAATACTCCTTTTAAGTTCTGTAAAACTTGAAAGAATTTTTTTCATCTTTTTCATTCATCTATTCTAAGTTGAGAAACCATTTGCAGCAACCTAATCCTACTGCTAAAAAACTTTTGTTTTGTTATACCAGGTTGCAAGAAAAATAAGGATTTTAATGAAATTTTTAAATACAGTTATTATTGTGTATTACAGTAGACTCTCTCAAATCCACACAGATTACAATCACAGGTTGTGCGGATTTTAGAATTTTACAGATTTCTGGTCATGCTTTGTTTACATTTTTAAGCAGTAGTTTGAATGTAGTAATGAATGCTTACAATATAGTAAAATATGAAAATATTTAAGTAAAGTAATAAATTAAGACAACAAAAATTAAGATAATTTTAAAAATGATTAAATTATTAAGAGCAGAGGTCAAGTAAATAATTAATAGTATATAATTAAATATGCATAATATATGAGAGATCCATTTTTCTTGAATTATTAGAATGAAACTTCCCTCATAAAGGTACCCTACTAATTCACATTAAAGTAACAAGGAAGTTTTATTTCAGGTTTAGCCAGACTTAATAACTGAAAAAGCTTGATTAATACATAAATATATCTGGTAAAAATATTGCAATTACCTGTGATATCAGCAATATCTTGATTTTTTTTTTTTTTTTTTTTTTTTCAGAAATAAATTTATACTTCCATCATAAAAAAGCATGAGTTCAATCATATTAACGAGAATTGCATATTAAAATACGTAGTACAGAATGATATAAAAATAAAAAAGTGTGTAATTTTGTCTCTACATCTGAATTGAAAATTTCATTGTTTACATCTGCAATGATGTGTGTATTTTAGGTATTTGTGGGTTTTTTAGGGTTGCAGATTTAAGTGAGTCTACTACTTACCTTAATAAAATTGATGTAAATTAAAAGCACTGTCTTTTATTAGTTTCATTCTGCCTGCTGTTCGTAAATGATCTAGATACTATTTACTACTAGTTTCAGAAGTCTAATTAATTTTAAAAATATGTTAGTTAAATTGAAATGGATAACTTTTAATTGATTTTGTATAGTTTGGACAAAATTTCTTTTCTCGAAGCAACCAATCATTGAAAAGCTTTAGACAGGTGTGCGATTTTGGCAAAAATAGCAGTTTCTTCTGCTTGAAAAAAACCTATTTCTTCCATTTTGGAAGAAACTTGCTTGAAATTTGAAGAAAATTTTGGTTTTTTCCATTTTGGAAGAAACTTGCCAATCCATAAATCCAAATTTAATATGAATTAGCTGTAAACCACCTTTTTTTTAAAAGTAGTGTCTTTTTTTAAGTGATCAAAACTCAAAACCAAAAAAAAAGCCAGCCGGCTTTTTGGGGCTTGGCTAAAAGCTGGCAACCCGGCTTTGGAAAGAGAATATTTTAATACTTCTATCTTCCCCTTTTTCTTTAACAGTGAATGTTCAGTTTGTTAACTTCCCTCATTACTTATATTACTTTACTACTTATAAAATGTTTTGTTTTTTGAATAGAAAATTTGTTCTTGCAAGTTGCTATGTTCTACTAACATAATTGAATTGCGTAACAAAATTAGTAAATTAAAATTTAGTTTAGTAATAGTACTTTAATATTTTTGTGGGAAAAAAAGGTACTTTTCGGTTAGCCGGTCACCAGTGTTATATATACGTATAGGGTAGATGTGCTAGTAATGGACATCCCTTGATGTTTTTGGTTCATAAAAAAATAACTAATAAATATTTAGCTTTAATTATTTTATATATATATATATATATATAATTCCCTCTTGCATGTTTTATAAAACTGTGTTATTGTTGACACTTTTAATCAAACCAATCAGGAAGCAGAAAATAATGTTTCAAAGTTTTTCTGTCAAAATCTTGATGAAGAGGCTAAGAGCTGGCTTCGTTTAATTAATTTATATATTATTTATTTTCTTGCAAAATTTGAATGTTTTTGTTTGAGTAGCAATAGAAAACTTAGAATTTTATATATTAATGGAAAAAAAGCATAATTAGTACAGGGAGGGATTTCCCCTCCCCCTCCTGCCTTAACCTTTCATAAAATTTGCTGTGAATTTCAGAAAATTTTTTTCTTACTCAGAATCGCCCCTGCTATAGGGATAACTTTGACTAAATTCACGTTTATTCCGCAATCCTTTGACGAAATTTGCTTTTTTTTTCCATGATCCTTTTTTCGAAACTCGGGTTATTTTCCACGATCCTTTGCCGAAATTTGTGTTTTTACACGATCCTTTGATGAAATTTGCGTTTTTACGCGATCCTTTGATGAAATTTGCGTTTTTACGCGATCCTTTGATGAAATTTGCGTTTTTACGCGATCCTTTGATGAAATTTGCGTTTTTACGCGATCCTTTGATGAAAGTTGTGTTTTTTCGCGATCCTTTGATGAAATTCGCTTTTTTTTCGCAATCCTTTGACGAAATTTGCTTTTTTCCACGAGCTTTTGCTGAAATTCACGTTGTTTTCCGCGATCCTTTGACGAAATTCACGTTTCGAACTGATGATCGACTTTTCATAATTTTCAGAAAATTTGGACCAGAATCACTTCTAAATTCACCAATTGGTCACGGAAAATAACGCGAAACTTGTCAACTGATATCGCGGAAAAAATAGTGAAATTTATCTATCGGTCACAGAAAAAAACTTAAATTTTAATGATCTTTCACAGTAAAAAACTCGCAACATGTGTCAATCGGTCGCTCAAAAATACCACGAAATTTGCTAGGCATTCGCGGGAGTTGATCGTAGTTTAAAAATGCAAACTTTCCAGAAAAAGGTGAAATTTTTTGGACAGGAACTTTGCGCCCATGATATTCTTTTAGGCGGGATTTTAAAAGCCTGAATCCCGCCATCCTACCCTGAAATTCAAGCCCTGTGTTCAGAAAATTGTAGCCTTCAAGATGGAAGACCAGACATGAAATGGTAAGATTCCGTTATGAAATCACACCCTAAAATAACTTGCAAAGAAGCAGTATACATTAATAATGTACTCACATCGTTTACATTCGCCCTCCCGTCTTCCCTATAAGGTTTACTTTAAGTTTTTTGGATCGCTGAACCCAAATTTTTAACTTCCCCCAAAATTCTCCTTCCCCCCTCCCGGCAATTCCCCCAAAATAGTTGTTTTTAAATTAAATTTTTTATTGTTTTAGGGGAAATGTATGTAGAAATTCAGTAAGTAGACAAAATTTGCAACAAATAGCAGGGACCCGGAGCCGGAGCGCTCCGGAGCTGTGTTTTCCCTGGAGCTGGAGCTCTAAATTTTCCCCAGCTCCAGGGCTCTTTTAGTTTTTAATATTCTTTTAAATCTTTTTTTTTCAGTCTTTTAAATTTCTAGGCTTAAAATATTTTAATTACATCATTATTCAGTATTTTAATTATATCATTTTTTAGGTTTTTATTATTATTAGAGAAGAAAACCTTCTCAAAACATAGTAACACTACTTTACTTCTACTTTCTAGTTGAACTAAGTGACAACACTATTTGAAAACAAATATGGCCGCCTGTTGTTTACATGCGTAGTTGTGCAATTTTGGCTGTTTGAAAAGTGTAGAAAAAATTTAAGATTTTTGTGTTTAAAATTCCACCAAACTTTCTATTTTAAAAGCAAAAGCTAAAAGATGTCATATTTTCTGAACAAGCATTTCAAGTTTGATGAGAAGAAAAATGCATTTTGTCAGATCTTTAATGAAGGTAGAAAATATTTGTGAGCAAAAAATTAAACGTGTAAATTAAAATCTGCAACTCAAAAGCGCGAAGTCGGAGCCGAGTTGGAGCCGGAGCTGGAGCCATAGTATTTTCTCTAGGAGCGGAGCTGGAGCTGGAGCATCAAAAATTGTTCGGCTCCGGGTCACTGACAAATAGGATATATGAAATTATCACGTAGGATAAATGGGTGTGTGTGTGGGGGGGGGGATTCTGCCTCGGAACATTCCCCGCGAGCTTTTTTCAATTTCAAAAAGTAATTTTTTTTTTTTTTTTTTTTTTTTTTGGGGGGGGGGGGTTGCCGGGTGAAATTTTGTAGTAAGTTACAAATTCGGATTCAGCGACCCAAAAAACAAAGTTAGTCAAAATCCAAAACTAGCATTAACTTTGCCAGGTAAAATCCCCTAATGCCTGAATTTGCATAACTTAGTACACGTAGCGCCGCAGTGCATGTTCAGAGGCAGCCCTCCCTCTTCCCGTTTGTCCTACGTCATAATGTCATGTATCCTATTTGTTGCAAATTTTGTCTACTTTCTGGATTTGTACATACTTTTCCTCTAAAACAATAAAAAAAAATTATTTAAAAAGAACTGTTTTGCATTGGATTGTGGGGGGAGAATTTTGGGGGGAAGTTAAAAATTCGGATTCAGCAACCCAAAAAACTTAAAGTAACCCTTATAGGGAAAGTTCAGAGGAGAGACGGGAGAGCGAATTAAACGATGTGAGTTGTTAAGTGGAACTGCGCAACTTAGTCCATGCAGCACCGCGGCGCATGTCCGAGGCAGATCCCTCCCCTCCCCATTCATCCTACGTCATATATCTTATTTGTTGCAATTTTTATCTACTTTCTGAATTTCTAGATACTTTTTTCCTAAAACAATACAAAAATTGATTTTTTTAATAAAAACCTTTTTGGGGGCATTTTACCAAAATTTGGGGGTTTGCCAGGAGAAATTTTGGTGGAAAGTTAAAAATTCGGATTCAGCGACCCAAAAAACATATAGTAAGCCTTTTTCCAGAACTACCATGAATTTTGCTAGGTAGACCCCCTATATACGGCCTCTATTGCCTGGACTGCTATATAACTCTTTGATGAAGATTCAAGTGTTCTAAACAATCCACAATGCATGGATAATTATAAAACTGATTAAATAGTTAATCTTTATGTCCTATAAGGCACTGTTGTCCCTTTTATGAATCAAATTCAAATACATATTTTGTTTTTTAATTGAAATTTTCAGTTAAAATCAACATAAGTATATTTTACTTAATGTTTTTATCAATTCATAAAGAAATTTGTAAAATTCTCTTAATGCAGCAAACAAATAAATGTGTGGTAAAATAGATGTTGCATGCTTTATTTTTACTTGTTATCAATTAAAATATTTGTTAAATTACATGATAACGGAATGACCAAAACTGGTGCATAGAGATGACCATAACGGGTGTAGGGGTGGCCAAAACTGGTACAAATTGAAATAAATTACGTAATGAGTTATTGCTCACTCTTCCTAAACAGATCCCTGCTGAGGTATTAGTTACATAGATCTAGTTAGTTTCTTTGAGTAGACGTTGTTTAACGTGAGAATTCTGAAATCTATTAAAGTAGTCCAAGGGTTATTATTTGGAAATTGTGGTATCACAATTTAAGGACTATACAAAGCAAAGCCTGTGAAATCCATAATCTAATACAAAACATTGTACTTAATTTCAGTATACTATTAAAACATTTCTTAGTATTAATTTTCTTATAAATTTTATATAAGTTTAGGTTATTTAAGTTCTAAATAAGTGCAAATACAATAGCATTATAAATAAGAATATTTTTCTTATTGCATGTTTAAAGTTCTTCTCAAATCCAAAATAATTGAAGAAAAAAAAATAATAATACACTGGCTATAAATGCCCAATTTTATATTTTTCAAAATTCCTAGCTGAACATGATAAATACATGTAATAAATGTTAAATAAATGTGTAAATGAATGTTATTGTAACTTTTATTTTCATGAATTTTGGGGGAGTGCAATGATTTTAAATCAATTCAGAGAGGGTTGTGCACCTTACTCAGCTCTTTTGGCATTCAAGCAAAGGTAAATATACTTGTCAATTTTCTATATTTATAATGTCAATAGAATTTTTTGCATGTAAAAATGGAAATGCACTGTCACTATTGTACTATATCGTAGGCGAACAAGGGTGGAGAAATTCATCATTTTAGTTGCAACTGGCGCATAATGATCAGTAAATGAATTTTCTGACAGGATGAGTGGATTTTTAGTTAGTCTTTGAAAACTGCAACCTATAGAGATATGCCAAAAACTTTATTATTTTTTTTTTTACTAGTTAACTATATTTTGCAACTTTCCAAATTACTGCGATGTAAACATGATACTAAGTTTTATCCTATATTAAACTTTCCTCTGTTGTATATATTTCTTAATTTTATAGAAAAATGGAAATGCATTGTAGTAACAGTAATTATTTTTGCAACCGCATAAATTTTGACATAACAATTTTCAACTGTATGTTGCATCTTGCTGGCTGGTAAGATTTACTAGAAATTCCACACGCCTGACTATTGGTGAACTTTGGAACTATTTACCATGTTTGCTGAATTTAAATGTACACTTTTTGACCATTTTTTACACTTATACAGCTAGTATACTTATTCTTTACACTCTTTTCCAAAGTTTCTCTCAAAGTTTCTTTTTTCTTTCCTTAAATTATAAATTACTTTAAAGTTGCTTAACCCATTTGTGCCTGAATTTTTGTTTTCTTAAATTTTTTGGTAAAATCACTTTGAAATGTTGCAAAATGAAATGGAAAAATACTAAAAAAAAATTAAACTTAATTTTTTTTTTTATTTTATTTGATAAAATGTAAAAGAACTAAATATGAGTATTTCTAGTAGAATAATATGCATAATTATATATTTTGCCTATATTTATATTTAAAATGTTTTTAAATTGTATATTATGTACTATAATTAGTATTTTAATGAATTACAAAAAAAATATATTTATTTCTTTGCAGAGACTAATAACGTTATAACTATTATTAATAATAAAATAAGAATAATTGTATTGCAGACTTAATAACAATTTATTTCATAAATTTCTTCGAAAGGAGATTGCATAAATAACTGTCTCCTAAATTTCTAACAAAAATGTGTGCTCATTTGTGCCTAGAACCCTATATTTTGTACATTACAATAATTCATAAAAAAATAGGCTTGAACATTTAATTTCGCAATTTAAAAAAATACATATTTCAAAAAAGTCCACAAGCTAAGTTTATAACTTGCGATTTTGGGTCCATGATAGAAAAAATACAAATAAACTTACTTTTTACATTTCGCCCTCTTGAAAAATTAAAAATCTATAAACACCGAAAAAAGCCTTAATTTAAGCAAATAAATATCCACCTTGTGCTGTCATCTATCGGTTATAGATAGACATTTATAAATAATGATTTCATGCAATTTTCATGTTATAAAGAAGAAGAAAATTATATAAATGCATTAAAATTTGAAGCGTCCCAAAAATAGGACGCTAGGCATAAATGGGTTAAAATAAGGATAAATATATTAAAATACTAAATGTAGGTGGAATATTTATTATTGTTACAGTAACGAGTTCAGTTTCATTGTCAAAACACAAAGCTATGTTTATGTATGTTACAATATTTTTTTTCTCTACATGCAGTCAGTTCTTTGTTCAAAGGTTTTATTTTAACATTCGTTTTGTGTAGTTTCTCATAGGCAGGCATAGCTATTTTCTATATTTTCTCAGAAAGCTATTTTTTTAAATGGATATTCTATGTGTTTCCAAGATAGATTGAGAAATTATAGTAAAAATATGAAGGGGGGGGGGAAGCTAAATTGCATGTTTGATATATAATATTACCGCTTTTTACCTGTGATTACCAATTTTACCAAGTATTTCTTAAAATCTTTCACAAGATGATGTTCTGATACTATTAGGGAATTTTTCTCTTGTGTGTATGTGCAGTAATTAGTGTTAGCTCTAGAATAAAAGGGCAGCAATGCAGGAATATCTCTATTACTAGAAAGTAACTAACACTGTCACCACTGCTATTTTTTGTGACCGGGGGTCTTTTTTCGTTAATATTAAGAAAAATGCTGCATGCAAAAATATGGAAATCGGTCGTATTATAAAGAAATATTTCATAAACACACTGATGCAGACAGTTTTCAAACCGAAGAATTATTTTAAGAGATATTTAATGTTAAAGTTGGTCAAAATCATTCCATTAAAAAAATTTATAGGAGCAAAAACCATATATAAGAAATTGAATCATTTTTAGATCATTTTATACATTAGAAGTTCCCAATGTGCAGAGTGCATTTATTTTTTTTTATTTGATTCATTTTTTGAGGTTTTATTTCCATTTTTAATTCAATTTTTCAGCAGTTTGAGAATAATTTTCTACATATTTTAGTAACGAGTGTTATTTTAAATTGTTGGCAATTTTAAAAAACATGGAAAGAATGTTTCCTTCAAATTAAAAATTTATTTACACATGGCTATTATAAACAGAAAAAAACTTTCAAATTAGAATTAATAATTACGTGTTAAAAGTAGGAAAATATTGAAAATTATATCATTGAACTATATTTACACTTGGATTTTAAAAGAGAAAGAAAATGTTAACATAAAAAAATTCATTATTATGCGTTAAAAGTCATAAATGGAGGAAATTACGTCATATTTAAAATGGCCAAATATTAATGCAAAACAGTTTAAATTAAAAAATATATTTGCATGAGACATTTATTTCAAATTTTAAAATAATTTTTTCAAGTATTGTAAATTCGAAGACAGTGCAGATAACACTTCCTTTCTAACAAAAAAAGTAATTTCACGTGAATATTAATAGGATTAAATGATTACGTGTTAAAAGAAGGAAAATATTGAAAATTGCGTCATAAGAATATATTTACACCTGAATTTTAAAAGAGAAAGAAAATTTTAAAATAAATTCATTATTATGCGTTAAAAGTCATATTACATTACATTAGCTTATTTTCTAATTTTTAACTAATTATTTTTTAATCAGACAAAAACAGCCATCGTATCTCTTAACAGCAGTTGATTTGGTCTTAAAAATCTGCAATCAATGGAAAACAAGTGGAAATCCGTTCACAGAAAGATTGCCACTGTTTTTTTAAATTGTAATTCATTTTTTTTTAAAGCTGATCAAATTAGTCTTTTTAGAATCTGGGGTGTTTAAACGGGGGTTGGCGAGTGTAGCTCTTTGGGGGCAGAGCCCCCTAGTTTAATAAAAGAAAGGGAGGGGCAATCCTGTCCTGTTCAAAAACATATTTTGAATTGATCTGCTTAGAATTCCCTCTTATCATGGAATTTTGTGATATTTTCTCAAACGACTGGAAAATTTCACAACATAGTTTCAGGATTTGTCCCTGCGGCTTATTGGTGAAACTTTTTTTTTTTTATGCAACTGCTGTATGAGTCTCTCCCCCCCCCCTTTTTTTTAATTACCTTTTGCTCTTACTGATTGACAAATTTCTTTTTCTTTTTTTTTTTTTTAATCGATTGGTGGATTTTAACTTTTTTTTTCCTTCCACAATCAATAGGCAAATTTCACCTTGGCCAATTGACAAAATTCACATTTTTTTTTTTTTTTTTTTTTTTTTTTTTTTTTTTTTTTTTACGGACGATGATGTATCTTGAGAGGAAATTAACCAAAAGGATATGTTAAAAAGAGTAGTAGGTACAGACCATTGAGTGCGTAGTTTTGAAAGGGGTCTTCGGGTGCTTAAAATAGCAAAAAAAGGCTGCCAGCTGTTGTACCCTGTCAAATTAGCTTAGAGTCAACACTAGTAGTGCTCTCTTCAGTTTACTTAATAACTGTTTATTTTTTTTTAAATATCATTTCTTATTACGTAATTTCTGAGCTGTAATCCGCAGATCAAACAATCATGTTTCGACCCATAAATTTTATTTAATAATTGGAGTTAAATATTTACCATGATTCATTAAGTTACATTTTACAGTGGTGGAAAATTGGCGCAGAGGCGGAGCCTATTGACACCACTAAATTTTAGTAGAATTTTTTGGCTTATCTAATGGCAGAATTTCTGAGTTTTTATTAAGGTGAAGAATACTATAATAATTTAGTGGTGTCAATAGACTCCTCCCCTGCGCCAATTTTCCACCACTGCATTTTATGAAAATAAGATTTCATCCCCGTAGCAGAAACTGTGCAACACGGCAGCAGTGCTGCAGATTATTTTAGACCTTGCAGATTAATCTACCAGCTTAAAAATAAATATTGGGTTTAAAAAGTTCACTAAAAATTTACTTTGTTTTTATAGTTGTGTTTCTTGGTGCATTTTCTTTGTAAAATGCAACTTTTGCTTATATTAGGGTTTACTGTAAGTATTTATGGTAGTAGCTTGGTTCACCATTGTTTGGTCGCATATAAATTTTAGTTTGCTGCTGACAGACACCGAAAATTCTGCTACTGGGGATTTCAGGAAAGAAACATAATTGTTTGATCCACAGATTATAGGCCAGAAATTACATACATACAGATAAAATTTGTTGATAAGAATAATCATTGTTGGGCAGTAAACAAAAAGTTCTGAAATCAGTTCTGGGTCTTTGTACAGAGAATTGTTTTAGAATTTACCAAACCCAAAAATATTTTTAAGAGTCTAAAAGCTGTGACATGCAATAAAGTGCATATGTAGAATTATTATTATTAGTCGGTTTTATCTCTTATAATTCATTTATTTCTAATGTTTTATTATATGTATATATATATGTATAAAGTTGCAATTTTAAAAACATTTTTAGCATCAACAAATTTTTTTAAAAGTATATTTACATTTTTATTGAGTTAACCCATTATTAAACCTAATAGCATATTAGTCAGCACGCTACTGGTCGAATGTTAGACTCCCAGCATGCAAAGGTAACTTGGCGTTTTCATTCCTTTGCGGCCGATAAAATGAGTACCAAACCATTTGGAACTAAACACTGAAGTTTTTGCATTAGTCTGTCCACTTGACCGGGACATATGCTGTATAGCCCTTTGGACCCCAGGGTCAAGTAAATAGGGATGGGCAATGTAGACCCTCCTTAATGGATCATAAAGTCACAGGTTTAGTTTTTATACTCATTCTTATTCATTACTTTTTGCTTCAAATATTTCTTTATAAATTTAAATATGTATTTTTTAAATTTTAAAGATTTTTTTTTCACCAATGAAATATTTGAAGAATATATTTTAAGTTAGCATTCAATTTTACACATTACCTAATAATTTTTATTTAATCAGTTTTATTATACATATTTCATTTGCAAAAATATTTTAGCTTCAATAACATTGTGGAAATTCATATTTTAAGCTATTTTTTCTGTTTTACTCATGATTAATGTTAATTATTCAATACTGTGTTTGACTTTGTCTATATACTTTTTTTTCCATAAAAATTAAAACAAACTTAATTTTTTTATTTAGTATATCTGTATAATAAGTGTTATAAGGTAACATCTGCTGGTTCTTTGCAAGTTTTATTTATTTTAATTTCTGAATAAATCTGCTTATTAAAAATATTTATTTTGTTTACTGAAAGTGAACATTATTAAGTAACAAAATTTTAACTTTTAACAAAATAATTCTATAGCTGAGTATTTTTTTTTTTTTTTTTTTTTTTTTTTTTTATGTTCATATATTAAAGACTAGTGAGTATTTTGCAATCATTGGTGTACTCAAAAAAATGGTTGCTGGCCTGGAATTTAATTAAAAGAATAAGGGAGGGCACATTGCTCTCAAAAGGTACTCTTTGTGTCCTGTTCAAAAAACATACTTCGAACTGGTTTTCCTGTTATCAGTAGAATTCTGTGATACTTTCATGGACGATTGCTGAATTTTGCGATATATTCCCAAAATGAACAAATTTCACAATATCTTCTGGCGACTGATAGACCGATTTCGTTATTTCCCCCCCCCCTTTCCCCCACAAAGTTAGCGCGTACAACCAAGTGACTAAATTTGCAAATTTTTTCCCAGCAATTGACTGATATCTCAGGATTTTTTTCCCCATGATTATCAGATTTTGCATTATTTTTTGTGAATGGATTGCCGTTTCATCTGGCTACTGATAGACATAATTTACGATGTTTTTTCAACATTCAATTGAAAAATTTCGTGATTTTTTTCCCCCCTTCAATTATTTGACGAATTTTGGTCTGTTTTTCGGAGAATTGACCAATTTTGGAATTTTTTTTTCTTTCCTTGTGAGTAATCGACAAATTTCATTTTCTTTTCCCCTGCAACCTATTAACAGATTTCGCATCTCCCTCGACAAATTTCACTTTTTCTTCCCTCTCGGCTGATTGACAAACTTCACATTTTTTTTTTCTTACAGGCAATTGCCATATTTCGCTAGGAAATAACCGAACGGATACATAAAAAATTGCAGTAAAGAACTACATGGTGCATAAAGTGGTTTGGAAAATGCCGTATGCTTATATTTTGAACAAAAAACTTTGTTAAAAACATGCATTTTCTATTTTTTTTAAAGTATTTTTATATTAAAATATCCAAACAATGCCTCATTTTTTCGATGAATATCTAGAATAACATTTTATATATGTAAATTTCAAAATTTGTCGTGGAAAAAAGTTTTTTTTTTTAAATAAATGTTGTACAAGAGTTAGGCGTAATTGTGCAGGAGACAGGGTGTCTAGCCACATGGATAACCTGGAAAAGTCAGGGAAATTTGAAATTTCCAGCAAATATTCAGTAAAATTTCTTAAAACTAAGGATTTGAAATTGCAGTACCATAAGTATCTGACTTTGTTTTTCATAAGTACTGTAAAGAGTATTTAAACCTGTTATTCAATTTCTTGTGTCTACTACCTTTCAGTCCTTTATAACTCATAGTTTCAATCAATACCACCTTCACTGAAGCGTAATTTTGTAGGATTGATTAGATGATTCAATCTGTTTACTTAAGTTTATTTCGGAACTGAACATTTGTTAGCTTAATAGTTGAATATTTATAATCCTTAAATAGGGTTAGTTTCAGAGCAGATATATTTCTTTTAAAAACGGTCTTTTTTGTACAATATATGTTAGAGCAATTTCTATTTAATTGTGACTACTGTGAGAAAGAATTTAATTCTGATTGCACAAAATAGATGGAACCTGGTGCTAAAAGTATTGATTGCACAAAATAGATGGAATCTTGCGCTGAAAGTGTGTGTCTGCAAAACAGGGTTGTTTGGTTTAAACCACGCTGGTAAAAATCTATTGGTTTGCAAAAAAAAAACACGGAAAGCACAGTTCTATTACATAGTTACTGAACAACAGCATCTGCTAGTTTAATGCATTTCCGAACAAAAATAAATAAAACTTATGCAATAAAGTTGCCCTTTCGGATTTGAGAACCTGATTTTGAGACCTTAGAATAAAAAAGAAACTCAAGATATGAAGTCAAATAAAAGGACATTGAAAAATTGTGTGGTAGCGAAGCACATGTTTACTTTTAACTAAAATATGCAATAACATATATTTAAATCATCTATTGCATAATCCAATCCACTAATTTAGATCTAACAAAAAAATAGGGGGAAATCGAGATAAGGTTCGCTTGAGACATAATAGAAAAAAGTCTCATAAAAATGCCTAAAAAGATATATTATTAATTTTTAGTTTAGACATTTAAAAAATATGTATTATAACATAGCTTAGAAAAAAAGCCTGAGTATTAAGTCTGATGGCTGTTTAAAAGTGTTAGTGGATGACAACTTTTATAAATATACTTTCCATTTTAAGATCAATGTTTTCAGTAGTCTAAAAATCTGGTAAAAAGGTATTTCTGTTTATTAACTGTTGCCTTTATATATATATATATATATATATATCTGGCAGTTTCTCAGGAGAAGTGTCAAATGTCAATACACAATACTTCTTGAAACGTGTAAAGACTCTACTGCTAAATTCAAATGATTCCTGGAATTCTTTATAAAAAGCTTTACTTTCAATAAAAGATAATTATTCAGGTAGTGTTCTAACAGAAAAATCAGATATCTCAGATGGCAAATATTTCAAAGAAATTACTTTGAATAGCCATGGGAAAGTATATTATATTTATGAAACTACACCATATATTTATTTATAGTATTAGTAATCAAAAGATAGTTTATTAAGATTTTCAAGGTATCAACGTTTCACTATGTAGAACATTTTATTCATGGAACATAAGACTTTTACTATAAATGTTTAAATTCTAAATGATTTCAATTTTCTACATAATTGATTGTAATTATTTAATTTAAATTATTTTTAAATGAAGTTATGTTATTTATATATCCAACAATGTTTATTTTTATCAATAAATATGCATGTGTATGTAATAGGAAAATATTTTTTTTTAAACCCGGTTTAAAACAAAAAAACCCAGTTTTGTTGTTTTTTTTTTGAAAAAAAAAAACCAGCTTTTTTACCAACCCTGCTGCAAAATGTAAGAAATATAGAGATGTCAAGCAATCATTAACCATGAAGTAAATATATTGGTATTCGACAATTTGTACATTTTACAAAAAATCTTTTAAAAAATCAATAGTTTGTGCTTCAGAATCAATTGCGAAAGTTCTCTTCTCAAATTCACAACCTTTTAGACTTTTTGTGTGTAACATCACTAAATCTCGGTACCTGGAATTTTTTCTTTTTTGGTATGGAAAACCTGGAAAAGTCAAAGAAATTTGTAGCTCAGCTGGAATAGACACCCTGAGAAGATGAAATTAAACTTTTGCGCTGTGTCATCAGAAGTGCATTTCTGTATGTGTGCATCATTGCAAATGAGTTAAGGACTAACATTCAGTAGGGTTTGGTTTTTGTTTTATTTATTGCTTTTTAAAAAAGAAACGTAAAAAACTTCAGTTATGAACTTAGTTTTAAACAATTAAAATTGTAATTTATTAAAATGTATGAAAAAATGTTTTAAGCTGTTACTATTGCAGGAACTTACATAGTCATTGAAAAAGAAATGGTTGAATTTGTAAGAACTGTTAATATTTATTCACTATTCAGCTACTTGTTATAAGTTTTAAGCAGTTTATTTAGCATTTTTCTAATGCTAATAATATTTAGTGTTAAAGTAATTAATAAAATGTGTATGTAATCTGAATTATAATGCAACCAATTTCACTTTTAGATGATACCCAAAATTAGGTAGGTTTTTAATATTGAATGTCTTCAAAACTAATCATTAAAACTTTGTTCATTTACTAGTAAGTAAGTAAGTAAGCACCCACCCTGGGAACCCGCTTTTGGCTTATGGTTAGGTGTAACCCCCAAGCCCTGCACCAAATAATTTTTATAATTATAACGATTTTTGAGTTACAAAAACAATTGAGTTATTATGCTTCAAACCACGCTCTCCCTTGTGGTGGAACTGCAAGACCGAATTATTTCAAGTACTGGAAAGTAGAAAATATAAGTGATAAATAGTAGTGTATCTCCATAATTTGATTTTTCAATATGGATTTTTTAAAAACATTTAAATTTTGTTTTGCAAAACTAATTTTTCATTTCTGTTTTTTCTTTTGTTTTACAGAAAAATATGAAAATCTGGAAATAAAGTTCTTTAAGAAGATGTCTGTGGATTTTCAGCTATTTTATCAACGTTTGTTGACTAATAGCACGATTCTAACAGGAATAATTTTACTTGTAATGTATTTGTAATAAATTTGATCAACTTGTAAATAAATTAAAAAATTATTTTTGTTTGCTTTACATTTTTGGTGAAAAATAAAATTATGTGACAAAATGACATCCAGTTCTAGCGTTTTAATATATTTTGTTTTTAGGAAAGTGAAATAAAAGGAATAAAGCGTTTCTCTTTTTCCTTCTAAGAAAACCACCTTCTTTGCTTCATAACAAAAATGGGGGTTAAATAATAATTAATAGTTTTTATATATTTTGTTTAATTCAATAAATACCTGGATTTATGTAGATTATATATTTTAAACTTTGACGGCCTGAAAAACTAATATGCTACAAATTATACATTAGTATTGCTTGGAGATGACACATTAAATATTAACTGCTCTTCAAAAACTGTTATGATTTAAATGAAAGTTTGTTTATAGTGAGTGTTGAAATTACAATTTTAATATGGATAATATTGTATAGTACAATTTGAATTTTTGATAGTCTAGGTAATATTGTTAAAAAATGAAATATAAAGTGCTCATTACTTAATGATCCTTATAGAGTAAGAAAAACAAAGATATTTTTATTATGAAGTGTTAGTTCATTTGGAAAAAAAAACATGAACGATTAGTGCATGAGTGGCGGTTATATATTGTTAAAAAAAAAAACTGCCACCAATATTTTGGAAAAATATTCTTTGCCTTTAATAAATTCTAAGACTGATTAATGAAAAAAAAAAAAAAAAAAAAAGTGGCGCCAACTGGCCTTCTGTCAATTCATAATAATTTTGAAAAAAAAAAACTTTGAATGTATGATGAAAATTAATTTCTTTTATAGTTCATGAAATGAGGTATGTCAAGGATGGGTTTTGTGTGTGTGTGTGTGTGGGGGGGGGATAAGACCTTAACAGACTACAACAACATCATATTACATTATAGACACTTATTTCCCCCTCCCCCCGATTAATTACACACTAAATAAATTATTGTAGTGAAGTGGCATATTTTCAACTATAATTTAAAGTACCAAATTACATAAATAATCTATCTTAAAAAATCGTTTTAAATTCTAATGATCAATAAAGTTAACATTTTCTCAGTTTACAAAAATAAAACTCCTGTGGTGTTGTATTTTATTTTCCAGATAATTAAAAGAAACATCATCCAGGTAAGAAATTCTGTGTAAAACATGGTACTATAAAAGCGTCGGATATAATTGTTATATAACAATTTGAATGGAAATGAAGAAACTAGTTAAAAAATTGCTCTTTTGGCTAGCATATGTTCAATAATTTTTAAAAATACGTTAAAGGCTTTGTTATCGAATTTTCTTTGTTAACTGTAAATTTGGTTCTTGCAGCTGTTTAGGAATCTCAACATTTATAAAAACTAAAGCAACCATAAAAAAGAAATTTTTTAGGAGACTATGTCTCTATAAAAATATTTAAGGTTGAATATTGTTGTACGTTCATTTACTAACAGCAAATTTGAAATTTGTTCTGTTCAAAGGTGATGAGCAGATAAGGCTCAGTTATGCCTCCATTGGAATTATCTTTTAAGGCTGTTCTCAACTGCTCTGCTCAACAAGCGCAAAAACTTTTGACATATTTACAAATCATTTTTTAACGGAAAGATATAAAATTGGAAAGCCTGACTTTGGAATCGAACTGTGTTTTCGATTTTTTGATCAATCAATTTCCTATTGGGTTATAAGCGATTTTGATCACGTGACACGGCATTTTTCTCCCCTTACTGACTGGATTTTCTTCTTTCGTTCGGAAGTTCAGTTCAAAATGCCCAGTTTGACAGTATTTTCTGAAAGATCTATGGCGTTTACAAGAAAACGGAAAAAACAGTTTGATGGCATAGTTTCTGAACACCTTCTAGTTTCATGCGTATCCTAACAAAAATGAATTAAAACTTATGTCAGAAAGTTGACCCTTTTGATTTGAGAACAATCTTAAATATTTTGATAAAATTTAGGATCTAAATGCATTTTGTTCTGTAAAATTTATTCTTTTTTAATTATTATTTGACTTTTAATAAAAATTGTTTTTAACTTAAGTGTATGTTAAAGTAAAACATGTATGAAAGTCAGGATGGTGTTACGAGAACATATTTAAAAAATAAAATTTCCTAGACCTGTTCCAAATTTTACATAGTATAATAATATATAATATGTGAAAACAGTTTATAATATAAACTGTTTTCAGATACACTTCAAAACCAGTAAATTTACATTCTAATTTTTATCAAAATATTTTTTAGAAGAAAAATTTTCTGTCTCCCCCCCCCCCCCCCTCCAAAAAAATCATTTACTGAACTTTTGTGGGGAATTAAACAATATAATTCCGACCAGCTTCGGGCTAGTTTTCATCCATGATAACCAATAGCGGCATAGATGTGGCTAGTTTCTGGTTTGCATTCATTAATGATGCCCATTGATGGCACACATGTGGCTAGCCTCCGGCTTGCATTCATTAATTATGCCCATTGATGGCATAAGTGTGTCTGGCTTGTGGCTAGCTTTTATTTAAAATGACCCTTAATGGCATAGCTGTGGCAAGCTTTTATTCAGGAATGCCATTAAATGTATAATTGTGGCCAGTTTGCGGCTAAATATCAGTTTTAGATGACCGTTAATGGCGCGTTTGTGGGCAACTTATTGTACTTGCGGCCATTTTCCTTCCGGCCTTATTGTGTCCGGCGTGGCACTTTTTTGATGGAGCCGTTACGGCCAATGATAGCGGGCCGCCATCGAACACTTTCGGCCAAGGCTAACGAACCCATCAGTGGCCCACAAGTTCTGTGTTTGTTGGGATACCACTTAATTACTATATTAATTTCTATTAATTAGGATCATTAAACATTATTAATAACTATAATATGGAATTTTTCTTTTGTTACACAGAAAGACATTTCTAAAGGTCCATTGCATGAAAAACTGAAAAAATGCCTTTCACGTGACACTTACATAAATACCTATATCTATGAAATTATAAGTTGATAAAATACAAACTATACATTAAAAATAACAAAAAATCCAATATTTTTAAACAGTTAAAACAGTAGTAATATGTGGAAAAGTTATCCCACTCGTGATTATAAAATGGCCCAAAAGTATTTTCGATTTCGGTTTACAGTTACTCTCCGCAAGTCGATACTGCCTTTTTTTTTTTTTTTTTTTTTTTTTTTTTTTTTTACAATTTTACGCACGTTTATTGAATACAAAGTCGAAAATTATCCATTATTATATGTAAAATAATTTTTTACTGATACTAGTATTTGAAATTCACGAAAATTTTCAAAGAATTTTATTTTTCACTAGAAATGAATAACCGATGAGACTCCAAAAAAAGAAATTAGGTTAAGTGGGATTTTGTTTACATTTGTTAATTCTGATTCGAATGAAACTCTCTGTATGTCGATACAATTATTCGTTACAAGGTTATGCAATTCTTATTAATACAATGTCGAAAATAACATTTTATTATTAAGCACAGCTTTCAAACATTTATTTTACGTTCATACATTTTCTTTTTATCATATTAAATAATTTTCAACTTAATAAATTTCCTCATAATAAAATTATCAAAATACGGATCATCTGCGTCTTCTTCGACGTTATTATATTTGTTAAAATCCATGTATTCATAATCTTGTATTCGTAAAACAATTCTTGACAATGTAGTCACAAAACTATCCGTAGCTTTGTAACGAATGATCGCATCGACTTGCGGACGTTGTCATTCGATTTGGAATTTAAAAAAATACATAACAAACGGTAACCAACTTGACCAATTTTAAAAAAGTTGAATCTTTCCTAGGTTAATAAGAAACTTTTGTCAACCTCGGAAAAAAAAAAAAAAAATACGGTTAAACAACTTTATTTTTGGGAAGTCATGGGATCTTCATTTCTACTTCCAAACCGAAGTTCTTCCCAAATTTTTGTGAATTGACACCAGTTGTTGCCCATTACTCAATCTGTGGTCTATTTTAAATACGGATGAAAAGTACAATGCAGATTGCAAGACCTGATGATATATGTATATATTTAATTCCCTACTACCATTGTTATTCGAAAGCAATCTTAGTTATGTTTGCTGCATATGTGATTTTCAACGACACATTTCTAAGTCTTCAATTCCCTTTTTTGCCGGAAATCTGTTAATTTTTGTAAATGTATAAATCCCTCCTTTTTCTACACAGACGACTTATTTTCCATTCTTTCATGCATTTTATATTTTTTATCTTGATTCTTTTAATGTCTTTTCTTATTTTTTTTTAATCGTCTCTGCGATATATTTTAACTGCTTGATAACCCTTCTTTCGTTCTGCCCCTCTGTCTGTCGTCTGTTGTGATGTACGCTATAAATCTTTCCTCTTTCTATCATATTTATTTTTATTGTTATATTTAATTATCTATAACTATTTTTCGCATTCTTTTATTCATTTTAAATGTTCTGTTATAATTAATTATTTATGTATGTAAATTAATATTAATAATTAAATAATTATATGTACTATTTATTTATATTATTCTTATTCTTTATCCTTTTTTAAACCCGTTACTTTAGTTTATCTTGTACTCTAATTCCTCATGCTTACATTGTTGCTAATCATGAATCCCCAGTTTCTCTTTTATTAGAGTTTTCATTCATTTTTCCTGTCTATTCCAATTTTGACCTGATTCCTCGTCTTTTGAATATACCTTCAAACAACACCCTTCTTTGCAATTAATGAAGGATAATGTATCTGTACAGTAATGTTCATTTTATCGTTTTAAATATCTTATGTTTTATATTTTTTGAATTGGAAAATAAATCTTTTTAATTTTACTAAGAAAAACAGAGTTTCTGAAAAGTTTAGTATTAATTAGCTGTAAATATCCTTTAAGATGAATGTGTTAAGTAGCGTTATTATAGAAATTTACCATAAAAAGTCATTCTTTAATTTGGTTTTGGTTAAACGCAAAGAAATCCTTTAATATTTACAATGTGCGAATGATATTTCAATAGATGTTAAACGTAGGAATTGTACAAATCATTCATTACAAACTGATTTCTTTAGTAAATCCTCATATTCTTTATTTATAATAAGTGAAAACTTCATTATCGCCACATGATTAAATTTACTGTAAACAACTTTTTAACACTAGGCGACATGTTCATTTACATTAACAAATGCAAAACAGATTAAATTTAATATGTTTCGATAAATGTGGTGTATTTCAAATGATGAATAATTTTATCCTTCACTAATGACAAAAAGCAGTAGTTTTAAATTAGTAAAATTTCTATCTTATTTATATGAATAGAAAATAAATGTTTATTTACCATTTAATTAAACTAATATTTATGTTACGACGTTCCGAGAAGCATGACATTTTTTATTTTTACGAAATGTTGTTTTGTTCATAAAGTAATAAGAACTAAAAAATAATTATTTGATGTTTGACTTAGGTATTCATAAAGGAAAATATGCATGAGGTATTTAGAAACTTATTATTTCAACGCATTATCAAAATTTTATATAATTTTTGGATATATTAAGTTTAAATTAAGTAAACAAAGGAATACAATTTATAGGCGAGATTACTTTTTGTCTTAAATCTCTAATGTTTGCGACTCATTTACTGATTTAAAGGATTAAATGAAAAAAACATTTCGGTGAGAGAAAATGTTCTGATAATTTTATCTTGACAATAACAAATAAAAGTGTGTTCAATTTAAAAATGAATTTTGTATAGATTTCTATATTTAAAATATAAATTTCAAATGCGTTTTGAATTTTAAATGGTGCCATGTTATCAACGAAGATGACAAACTAGACACCGAAAGCTCTGCTGAAGGAATCAGAATATTTATTATAAAATACACCTCTGGAGACATATTCTGACAAAACTTCATATTATGCCCACATAATTTTGATCATTCATAAAAAGGATTAGCTACAGTCTCAATACCTCTAATGCATATCGAAATCACACCGAGAAGATTCACAAGTATGCGACATCCAAAGGAAGCCAATAACAA
Source organism: Maratus speciosus (assembly GCA_963932465.1). Lineage (NCBI taxonomy): Eukaryota > Metazoa > Arthropoda > Arachnida > Araneae > Salticidae > Maratus > Maratus speciosus. Next base: position 424,980,873 of record OZ010795.1, read on the forward strand.
CTCAATTTTCTTAGAAAGTGACCATTGCATAGTATTGATTGCAGACAATTCTGCTTTACGAAAATTAGAAAAAGAAAAACGATGCTGGATAAAATTGTTTACCTGTAATCGACGTTTATAAGTAAATAATCAAACCAACATTAGCGTATAAATTTAAATTTGTTTATCGAGTGTTTATTGGAATGCTTTTGAGATTGTAATATTGTCGATATTTGGATGACAATAAGTGTATTAAAGGAACATTATTATAAAATGTAAAATCTTTAAGTTGTCATGTTTTAAAAAATACTTATTTCGTTCACATATATCAAACCATTCATAAAAAGAATAAAGTACTACAAAATGTGCAAATGTTTCCATTTGTAATAACTTACAAAAATTAATGGATTTCATTAATAAATTATTGTATCACAATTAATTATTATATCATAATTTATTTAGAGGCTTTATTTTAATGTTAATTTTTAATATTCACATACATAATATCAAACTGGTGATCTGTAAATCCGTGAAACGTAATATACTCTTTCTGAACACTAATTCAAATATTTTATTTTCCCCTGTTTTGTATTACCCAATATAAATTTTATACTGGATATAATGTATATAATTTTTTATTTAAAAAGATGCGAAGAAAATTCTTGTAATATATATGTATATCTTATTCTTATAAATGTATTTCTCTTTTTTTTGTTATAACTGAGGGTAGAAATAGATATACCAAGAAGATAGTGGAAAATGCATTATTATGTAATTTTTAAAATCTATATAATATCACATGCACATTAATAATCATATGTAGATGTAGTTTTTTGTTGTTGCGGTTGCTTCTTTAACAATACCAATGAAGAGTTTATTTCCGTTTGCAGAAGTTAAATTCCTCATAACAATTTATCTTTTTTTTAATTTTTTTTTTTTTCAGAGGAGAATCTTTATATTTATGTAATTATATATCTTTATATTTATCTTCGAATCCTTTATATTGAATCTGCAATCCCACGTATAAGCTGAGCGATTTTTATTTTTGCAAAATTGGTCCTAGATGCATACTTCCAATTACAAACATGGTTTAAATAAGGTAAAGAATTATTTTTAAAGCGATTTGGGTCCAGGCAATATTCATTAAAAAATTACGAAATTGGAATTTTTATACGGTCCCTGGTACTATAAATGATATTTAGTAAAAAATTATTGTAACACTAACAAGTAAGGCAAAAAAAAGTCCCATTCATCTAACATTAAAATTAACCGTGTTATGAAACTTTGAAATACATGACTTATACCGATTTTTGAATCTCAAAACAGATGATTTCGGCCATGATTTCAAGGGTCGTATATAAAGTACTTAAACTTATTTCAAGGTATCTGTGCTTTGAAAGCAATCACACAACTCTCATGACTAAGTTAATTTACTATATTATTTAAGTTTCAGATAAATTAAAATAATTGTATTCTAACATATGTTTTATTTTCTAAGGATTTGAGGCTATGATTTCGTTTAACATAAAATATGTTATTTTCACAAGGTTTTATTTAACTTGCTACGATCGTCTTTCCAGTTTAAAATTTGCACTCGAACTTTAACTCACTTTAAAATGTCCGATAGAAGTTAAATTTTAGATACTGGCTTAAATCCGATTGCACTGTAATATTATTATAATTTTCGATACTTACCATATTATACATACTTATATTAGATGATAATCCAAAAGAAATTCGGATAGATTACCGTCAACAAGTTTAAGAAAGAGTTTTAGATCAGATACATAAACATGCGATGATTGTGCTTTTTAACTTTTATAATTACGTTTTATGTATTTTTTAAAGCTGAATAACAAAATTACCTTAACTTTTAACCATCATGTCTCGATCTTCCTCAAATCGTAAATTTCTAGGTTAAAAAATATCGAAAAATCTGATACTATAAAATAGATGTAAGACTTTTTTATTCAGTTAAATTTTATTTAATTCAATAATTTATTTAATTTTTTTTGGCTTATACTGGGTTTATTGCATCAAAACAGCTCAGGGGTCCGATGAGGTTGGGAGGGGAGGGGGATCAATTTTAACATTGAAATTTGCGATTTGAGAAATACCATGACGTGATGGTTTAAATGAAATTAATTTTCGGATTCAGCTCTAAAAAATACATAAGAATCAATTTTCAAAAGCTAAAAAAATGTCCCAAAATGTGTAACACAGTGTAACAGCATTTAAAAATATGTATCATTTTGTGAAGAATTTATGCTGTTGTTTTTGATCTTTTATTTAACAAAAATTCTGTTATTTTTATCCTCTTATATGTTCAGTACAAATTGTACATTTTGAAGTAATGTGTCAGAATGGATATAGATTTCATTTTTATATTAGATTGCAATATTAATTTTGCTATCAACTATTTCCTGGTTATATCTCACGATTTTTTTATATTTCTACTACATTTATGAAAGACCTCTATTTCGCAGCAAATAATATACTCAAAATTTAAACAGCTATTACTGGATTAGTTTCAATCATAGAGGAAATCTTTCGATTTATAATGATTATATCTCTTATAAAATATCTCCAGGCAGGGCAAATTCACGCTGTTGTGTTGCGTTTCCTAGAGTTCGTTGTAAGCCAAAACGCGCTCCTATCACTTTGGGCGGCCCATTTAGACACTATAACACGGAAAGTAGGATTTCCTTGCGTTTCTGAAAACTGAAGTTAAACTAAGATTAGCCGCATTATACAGGGTGTCCGGTCTCAACGGTGTCCAATGGCTAATTCCTAAACCGTTAGTCATAGACATATAGTTCCAATTGCAAAAATGTTTCAAATGAGGTAAAGAAGTATTTTTAAAGCGATTTGGGTCAAGAAAAACATTTTTTTAAAAATTACGAAATTTAAATTTTTATACGGTCTCCAGGTCCTATAAGTGATATTTAGTAAAAATATCCTATTTCACTGACAATTAAGACAAAAAAAGTCCCATTCCTCTGCGATTAAAACTGACCGAGTAATAGATGTTTAAAGTTGGAGTATATTTTTTGCTGCAAAATAGGGGTCAGTCACAAATTTACTAGAAATAAAAATAATCGTTAGATATAAAATTTAATATTAAACATTGATAGTAAATTAATATTACAAATATATTTTGAGATTTTTGTTCATTCTCACATATTAAAACATTTTTTTTTCCCAACCACATTTTGCATTTATGGCTGTATCTCGTAATTTGATTGGTCAGAGTTTCAGCATCAAAGTGACAATTCTTGACGGGAATCGTGCTTGACGAAAGCCATCAGAGGATAGAGTTTCGATAAAAAAAAGTGATTCGTATGAGGTCCAGGAGAATTAGAAAAACTAAACTATCTTAGAATTAATAGAATTATATTAAATTAGTTTTCTATTTGGATTTTTTTTTAATACAATCAATCAATTCTAAATATTAACTTACGTTATTTGAACTTTTAATGTGTAAATATCGCCTCTACGTTCGAACAAAAAAAAAGGTAATCTATATCATCTACAACAGAAGAGGGGGGGGGGATATTCTGCGACGAGCTATCTTTAAAAAAAATACTTCCATGGGATTAACAATAGCGAACGGGTGTTTTCGCGTGAGTTGGGAGAAGAGAAAGTAGAATTTTTAGGGGGGTTGATGTGGTAGATTGGTTAGTTATTTCTTGCATAATAAAATAAAATATAGGGAAAATTCATACATAATTTTAGACAGTATGTATTGGCCGAGTAAAAGTTGAGGGGGGGGGGGGAGTATAAATTTTAGGGAGGATTGAGATGATTAGTAACTTACTATAACTATAAAGTGACGGCTAACTACAAAGACAAAGTAGAAAATTTTCCTAACATTTTAATAAAGTTATTAATTTTAATAATTTTAAATTTAATATACTTTTTTATATTTTTTAATTTAAGAGTATGTCTATATATTTTTAATTTAATCAGTAATTTATACTTAAATAAAATTATAATTGAAATCTATAATTACTTATATAAATTATAAATTTTAATATATTTTTAATGATTTTAAATTTGATAATTTTTAAAATGCTTACCTCTTTATGCTCTAATAATTAAGTGTTATAATTAAGACAATAGGGAATAAAATTTTTAACAGGCGTGGAGTTTTAGAAGATGCATTATTTAATTAGACAAAGAAAGTAGAATAGTAAAAAATATATATATAAACCTCTATAGATTTGTAACTTTGCGTGCAGGTGAAGCAAAAAGTGGGGAAGCAGAAATTTAAGGGGCCGATTAATTTAGATAAAGTCTTCAAAAAAAAAAAAAAAAAAAGCGAAAATCTACTGATGCGCAAAGAATTATCATGCTGTAAAACTTGGGAAAAAAAGGTCCGTCTTCTTTATTGTTTCAATAATTAATAAGTAATCCATAATCTAAATTCCACCTGAAATTGCAATTTAAACATTTCCCTCACTGGCTCTCATACACACAAATTTTATAATCCTGAAAACTACATTTTTTATGCAGCAATATCTGTTGTAGTAATGAACACTAAACAGCCGTATCAATTCCCCCTGAAATTTCCACTCCAAATTTTGTTACATCTTCCCCCACCCCCCACCCCCATCCTTCCCGTCCCAAGCACAGACACAAGAAAGCTCAATTTGTAAGTAATTTGTTTGTACCATCTTAATGTTTTTATTTTATTTTTATTTATTTATTTATTTTTTGTATGCCTACATTTTTACACATAACTTTTGAATGGCTGCTCTGAATATGTTAAGGAAATTAATATGTCCATTTTTGAAAATGATCCTAGTATCTCTTTTATTTCTTTTACAATAAACATCAATTATTAGAATTATATGATTCAACCTGTGCGATCACTTCAATGATTTAAATAAACATATCAAAATTGTTACAATATTTTAATATTTTGTTCTAATAGAGCACAGATTTATCCATTAAAGGTCAGACATCATATAATCGCCCACATTCTCTCTTTTTAATTAACTTTTCTTTTTTTAAGATTTTGTTCCATTTGTCATTTTATTGTAACGATAAAAATAATAATTATTATTGTAACGAGCGCCTCCCATTTCAAAAATAGGCTTTACCGGCAATCACGTGACCGGCTTGCGTGAGCTCTGCCGAATAAGAACATGCTGTGAGTTCGTTAGAGTTCTGTTCTGTTTTGAGTTGTGGAAACATGTAGAAAGTTATTTGCGCTTTTATTATTTTATGTGTACGTGTGATGTTCTATTTGTTATGTGCCGTCTCACCAAGAAGAAATAAAAAATATTTAAAAAGCTACCCCGAGAAAGTGTTATTTTGAAGTTATCTGAAATTTCTGTGTGATTTTAACCTGAGCTAGCCCGATTATTATTATTATTTTTACATTTTCCCCTTCTGAAAATTCCACTGTCTCTCCCCTCAGCAAATATTCATTAGCTCAGTTATTCTCTTTAATTATTTTTTTAATTAAAAATTAGGGGGAAAATATTGTTAAATCTAAACATACATTAAATTATTGAGGACGTCAGTTTCGAAACTGACCTTATCCGAAATTTAAAAAATCGTGTTTCTCTATCAATCTATTCTATTAGTATAACTGTACCAATCAAACACTACAATCTCCAAATTTTCAATGAATACCAATGGGCGCATTTAAAGGTTTTACGCGATTTCCCAAAATTTGATTTTCTCGATAAGGCGAGTTTTGAAACTTACTTCTTCAATTATTTCAACCAATCTGAAAGTTAATTACTAAAAATTAAAACTACCATAATATTTATACGGGCGAAGCACCTTCTGTTAAATCGCTTTAAAAATGCTTCTTTATATTATTTAAAACCTTTTTGTAATTGGAACTATATGTCTTTGACTAACGGTTTAGGAATTAGCCATTGCACATCGTTTGGAGTGGACGCCCTTTATAATACTTTAAGCACTTCGCGTACGACCCCTGAAAGCTTGGTCCAACTCATCTGTTTTCAGTTACAGAAAAGTGGTTTAAGTCATAAAATTGAAAATGTCATAACTCGGTCAATTTTAGCGTTAGATGAATGGGACTTTTTTGCCGTACTTGTTAGAGGAATAGGAAAAGTTTACTAAATATCACTTATAGGACCGGGGGACCGTATAAAAATTTAAATTTCGTAATTTTTAAATAAATGTTTTTCTTGACCCAAATCGCTTTAAAAATACTTCTTTACCTCATTTAAAACATTTTTGTAATTGGAACTATATGTCTATGACTAACGGTTTATGAATTAGCCATTGGACACCGTTGAGACCGGACACCCTGTATATCTAACTATTAACTCAAAGAGTGATCTCTTGATTTAACCCAAATAGCACAATTATTTGAAGACAAAATCGCGTTTTGAATTTTTGCTACACTTATCATGTCAAAACAATACGCAGTACTGTGAGATTCGCAGGTTCCTATGCAAATTTCACTTACATCATACCGATTGGTAGACAAAAAATGACGTAAGCCCTTCATTTCTGAATAAAAGTGACACAGACCAGATGTATTTATTTGCTTCGTCTATGCTTGTAGTTAAACTGTACACCACGGAACAGTACGCAGATATGATATTATTTTACGGCCAGTATAATCGAAAAGGACAAGAGGGTGCAAGGCAATACGCAATTAAATTTCAAAATTACGGCCATCCGTCTGAAACACGATTTAAAATGTTGCAAAGCGTTACGAGAAATAGGTAGCGTTAAAAAATGTCCTTGATCTGGAAGCTCCAGTATGCATGTCTCTGACGAGGAGATTTTGGGATATGTTTTTCCTTATCCGCAGTGTAGTGTTAGAGATATTAGTAAAGCTTGTGGCTCCTCAAAATCCCATGCATGGAGCGTTTTAAATATACACGTAACACATCTTTATCGACCGCAATTGGTACAAGCGTTTTGCCAGGAGATGAATATAGACGGTTCGATAATAGCAATTTCATTATGGACAAGCTACAAACAGACTCGCGGTCTATGAAAAATTTTCAACGCTCAACTCGGTTAAAAGTTAGGGAAATGGCGCATAAATAGCCCAGGGAGCAGAGATTAATAATAATAATAATCAGGAGAAGAAGAAGCAGATAAACAGTAATATTAAAAATAAAGAAAATCCGAAGATATTTCGAAAACAATACCTGGTCGATATGGTGGACTGTAGACGTTTAAATTTCCTTTTAATTGAATTTATTCGCACTTAAAACTGCACAAGACACTTACACAAACATAAATTTCACAAATTTGAATAGATTGCAAATCATAATTAATATATCTATCGCGTAGTTTGGATGAAGTGTTTTCACAGACGTGTTGATGCTTTGACGATCAACAGCTTAATTACCTTTTTTTTTACAGAATGCTCGCTAGGGGGAGCTCGTTACACTTCCGGAACGGAACATGCCGCCCGGAGATGAAATATGACAAATTTCAGCATTTAATAAACATAATACAATAGATAACTAATTAACACTAAAAAATTATACTTAAATACTAAATACTTAATATACAGAACAATCAGGAAAATTACTTTAAAATAATATATAAGAAATACAATGATACATAAACATTAAGAGTCCTGAATGGGCAAAAGGCACACTTTTGAAATGCCTCTTAAAAATATACCGCATGCAGTTTTGACTTTGACTGCACGAACCCTATTTTCCCTGCCTGGAACTATTTCCATAATTCGGGCAAGAGCCCACTTACATGGTGGGAGATTTTTTCTTTTAATAACACTAGAGATCCTAACTTTATGTTTTCTTTTGTAAATTGCCATTTACCGCGCTGCTGCAAGTGATTTAGGTAGTCAATAGACCAACGTTTCCAAATGCATCGAACATATTTGGTCATTAATTGCCAATGGGTTAATCTATTTTCAGAAATATTTATAACATTAGGCTCTGGAATACTATTAATGGGTCTGACAATTAAAAAATGCCCTGGCGTAAGCACGTCAAACTCATTTATGTCATCAGAAAGCGGAAATAAAGGTCGGGAATTTAGGATCTCTCAATTTGGACAACTAGAGTTTCAAAGTCCTCTAGAGAAATTTTATTATTACCTACGGCCCTAAGCAAATGATGTTTGAAGGACTTAACGCCAGCTTCCCATAGACCGCCAAAATTAGGAGATCGCGGAGGGATAAATTTCCAAGTTATGAATTCTTCGGCAAAGAAATTTGATAATTCGTCGTTGGGAATGGCCAATAATTTCTTAAAGTTATTTAATTCTGTTGACGCACCTTTAAAATTAGTGGCATTGTCAGAAGTTAGCGTATTTACTTTGCCTCTCCTGGCACAAAATCTTTTAAGCGCAGCGATGAATGCAGCAGCGGATAACTCGCTTACAATCTCTAGATGAATAGCCTTGGTAGCCATGCATATAAATATGGGCACATAACCTTTGGAATAAGTGCCCTTTCTCTGATTTTTGTACTTAATGTGGAAGGGACCACCAAAATCGACACCTGAATTGAGAAACGTGTGGTTAGGGGTTACGCGTTGCGATGGGAGGTCTCCCATTAACTGATCTAGTGTTTTGGGGTTATGCCTGGAACATGTGACACAAGCGTGCACTGTTTTTTTGGCAATGCTTTTAGCCTTTATAGGTCAATATTTCATCCGTACTTGATGAACTAATCCCTGAGCCCCTATGTGAAAGTACTTTTTATGAAAGTACTCAAAAATTAATTTAGTGGGCTTATGATCACTGGGCAGAATTAATTGATGCTTATCATCAAAAGGTAAGTCAGAATTTATTAATCTTTCCCTACATGAAGTAATCCACAGTTGTCAATGAAGGGATCTAATTCTTTTAACTTACTGAAACAAGGAACAGTTTGTCCCTTTCTGAGTGCTGCTAATTCAGGAGCGAACTTACCTTCCTGGGCCTTTTTTACTAAAAATTGTAAACTATTTTGTAACTCAATTCCGGTAAGCTGATTCCGTTTTATATCTTTATGGCGGCCGTTATTGATGAACCTAAAAATAAAACTAAATATTCTAATTAATTTGAGAAAATCATTAGACAAATTATATAATACATTAAACAAATCGTTAGAGTTATTGTTCATAGTCAGTAAAGTATAATCAAATTTCAGTTCTTGTTCGCACTCAATATCTGTGACAGTAGGAAATTGTTTGGGAACTATAATTTCCCTTTGAAGAAATTCTGGTCCAAACCACCACAAATCATTATTGATCAGATTCTTGGCTGTTGCACCTCTGGAGATGATATCTGCTGGATTAGATTTTGAGGATACATGATTCCAATGATAATTTTCAGAAATAGACTGGATCATGGTGACTCTATTGGCAACGAAAGTTTTAAGTTTGTGAGGTGGTGTGTTAAGCCAAAATAAAACAATCGATGAATCTGTCCATAGCCACACCTTTTCAAAGCATAGCTGTAGGATGGGAATTATTTTTTGAACCAGTTTTGTCAACAGTAGAGCTGCACAACTCTAGTCGCGGGATGGTCATTGGCTTTAGGGGGGGCAACACGGGATTTGCTGCACAGAAGATTAGACTTGAACTGTCCAGTTGTGGAGAAAGATCTGATGTAGATGGCTGCTCCATAGGCCTTTCCAGAAGCGTCTGAAAATCCGTGTAAATCTAGACCTGCAATGTTGTCAGACAAAACATATCTCGGAATTGTAAGATGATTTATTTCTGTCAATTTAATCAGAAAACTTTGCCATTCCCGAAGAGAACTGGCAGGCAGACGTTGATTCCAATTTATCTCCCATAAATGTTGGATGAAAATTTTTGCTTTGGTTAGAATAGGGCCAATTAGGCCTAAGGGATCGTAAATTTTAGCAATTTGTGCCAAAACTTCTCTCTTAGTATAAACATCTTTGGGTTCGATACCAATTTTAAAAGTAAAATGATCTGATTGAGGTTTCCAAAGCATCCCTAAAGTTTTTACAGAAATTTGCTGCGAGTGTTCGTCAAATGCATATTCTGATATGGGTGCGCCTTGTAATAATTCAGGATGATTAGAGACCCACATGTGTAGCTCCATCCCTCCCCTTTTTAAGATCAGAATTAGTTGAGATTGCAAGTCCTGTGCATCTTGTAAGGAACCTGCACCAGATAAACAATCATCAACATACAAGTCGTTTATGAATCACTTCTGCAGCTTTTGGAAAATCGTTTCTTTCTTCATCAGCAAGAGCTTTCAACGTTCGCGTGGCAAGAAAGGGAACACTAACAGTGCCATATGTAACCGTGTTGAGTTCCTATATTTTTATCGGGGCGTCCTTACTGGACTTCCAAAGAATTTTTTGCAAAATTCTCTGTTGCGTGTCAATCAGTATCTGCCTGTGCATTTCCTTAATGTCTGCACAGAATGCATATTTGTGGGTTCGGAATCTAGTTATAATCGAAAATAAATCTTGCTGAACCGTTCCCCCATTTAATAAAATAGAATTGGGTGAATAACCACTAGATGTATTCGAACTTGCATTGAAGACAACTCTCAGGGGAGTGGATATTTTTCCCGGCTTATACACAGCATGATGTGGAATGTAATAAGACAGCTTATTTTCGTTTTCACTTTTAATTTGTGTCATATGCCCCAAAGTTTCGTATTCTTCCATAAAAGCTGTATATGAGTTAGCCATTGTTTTATTTTTATCTAATTTAGCCCATAAACTATTTAATCGCCCAGCTGCAATTTTTCTAGAACTTCCTCACACTGATTCTGCATTGCCTTTCATTGGTAGCTGTACTGTAAATCTACCGGTGTGATCACGTTTATAGGTTCTTCTAAAATGTTCCTCACATAATATTTCTTCATCCCCTTTGACAGTTTCTTTATTATCCCCAGGTAAAGATTCTATTTCAAAAAAAAATCTGTAAAGTATTGTCTAAGCTATTTTCAGTTAAGAGGCAACAATATGACTTATTTTCAACTTGTGGAAGTGAACCTGCGATTACATATCCAAATACTGTATTCTGTAACATACAATTAGCATTTGCTAAACGAATTTGCTCACTCTTTAAAATGTCAAAAAATACCTCGCTACCAACCAATGCATCAATCTGAATAGGTATATGAAAATTATTGTCCGCTAATTCTATGTAGTTAGGAATGCATAAATTTGAAATGTCTAATCTTTTAACCGGAATATTGTTTGTTATTTTTGGTAGAACTGCAAACTCTAATGTTTTAGAAAATGTTCCTTTTTCATTTGATATTTTTGCATTGATAATTTGCTTTATTTCCTGTGATGACTCGTTTATACTGCAAATAACACCCTTGAATGGTTTTGGTTTTAGATTTAATTTCTTGCATGCGCTCTTACTCAATACGATAATCGACGACCCATTATTTAGAATTGTTCTTAATCTAATTTTATTTCCATACACATCTGTTACTAAAATTATAGCTGTGTTTAATATTGCGCAATTTCTTTTATCTTCTAGTAACAAATTGGAACCAATTAATGGCGTTTCTTTATTCTCAGATTCAGAATTGCTTATTTGTTTGTTTTTAACAAACTCGTTATTTTTATTTATTATTGCCATTTCTGACTTATCATTTACTTCATGTAGTAAAATATTATGTGACAATTTGAATGTTCTGCAAATAAATTAAGAATTGCATTCACCTTGATGTAATCGTAAACAATTTGAACATAATTTATTCTTACTTACAATCATTTTCCTTTCTCGAATATTCATGTTTAAAAAAGCAGAACATTTGAAAAGGAGATGAGGCGAATTGCATAACACACATGGCTTTACATTATTTTTATTTTTATTATCGTTGATAAAAAATAATCTGGATTTATTTACTGCGTAATTGTTCTTAGATTTCGAGAGCTTCGTTTGAGACATGTTGGCGTCATTCGAAAGTTTTATCGCTTCTAAAACTAAGCATCTTTTTTCCAAAAAAGAAATTAAATGATCAAACGTCGTAACATCTGAGTTTTGTAGAGATAATTCAAACTGCTTTTGAGTTTCGTTATGCAATTTTTTCAGAATTATATTTATGAACACATTTTCTGATAAATTATTTTATGTATATTCCATAATTTTGAGTGCGCGAATGTTTTTGTTAATACAATCAATAAAATTACACAATTCTTTAGGGGATTCATATTGCATTATTTCATAATTTAAAATTGCAGAAATGTGTGAATCGATTAACAATCTTTTATTTTCGTATCTGTGTATCAGAGCTTGAAACAATGAACTGAAATCATCACCAGGTGATTCTAAATGTTTAGCTTCGTTTTTTAAAGAATCTTTTAAATAAAATAGCTTCTAACTATTATCTAATTGAGGATTGTTAACAATCCAGTTAGTAAACTGCGTTTTAAAATTAGCAAAATCACAGTAATCACCTCCGAATGAAGGCAATGGAATTTCTGGGAGGATTACCTTTGTTTTGTTTTCATTTGATTGATCATTAATATTTACACTTGCGATATTACATTTATTTTCAAAAGATGCTAATAAAACTTTTAAGCTTACCTCAACTTGTTCGAACCTTTCATTAGCAGTGTCAATATCCTCCTCTATATCTTGCACTTGTTGCGCTGATAATTCTTGGATGTCAAAATATTCTTCTCTTATTTCCTCTAATTTATTTTGAAGAGCTTCCGTCTTTTTTAATTTTACTTATAATGTGCTCACATTCGTTGTTTTTATATCAGTAGTATCAGTTAAATACTGCTCTAATCTTGTGATAGCAGCCTTTACGGTGGCTTTTAATCTGTTAAGCTTATTCATAGTAGCTCTCCGGCTCGACTGACCACAATGGTCGATATGGTGGACTGTAGACGTTTCAATTTCTTTTTAATTGAATTTATACACACTTAAAACTGCCCAAGACACTTACACAAACATAAATTTCACAAATTTGAATAGATTGCAAACCATAATTAATATCCATCGCGTAGTTTGGATGGAGTGTTTTTACAGACGTGTTGATGCTTTGACGATCAACAGCTTAATTACCTTTTTTTTACAGATTACTCGCTAGGGGGAGCTCGTTGCACTTCCGGAACGGAACAATACCTATACATTTTCATTTTTTTTTAAATAATTCCAAATACAACTTTCTTAAATTGAAGTAAAACAAACTAAAACCAAACACACTTAACATAAGTACACTACGAAATAATACCTAAAGGGAATAAAAATAAATCGCTCTTATCAATGTTTATCGACTATTTTTGGAATGCGTGCAGCAATATTTTACTTTATATCAGGAATACTTCTTGAATTTCCTTGAAGGACATAAGATGGCTTTCAGGAATATTGACAGTTTGTGCGATCTGATTTAGTTAATATGAAATCTTACTTTGATATATCGTTGGAATTTAAATTAACTAACATCAAATACTTTAAGTTTTATACTTTTAGAATTTTTACATAATAGTTAAAACACAAATGAAAAAAAAAAAAAAGAAAAGAAAAATATAAAGACATTTTTCAATGGTTATGAATATATTGTTTAACAAAATTAATATAGCAACGTAATGTTACTTCTTTTAACATCAAACAGAATTTTAAAAACTAAATTTTAAAAAATGAAATTTTAATTAAAAACGTTATTTGGAGACGAAAATCATGTATGGTATTTATGTTTTATATCATGTTTTTAAGTGTTCAACAAAATATATAGAAACCGGTACAGTTGAAATATATATTTGACATTGAAATATTTTAAGATAATATAATGATATGCTTTTTTTTAAAAAAAGCAAGTGCGATATGAATACTTATCTTTCAGGAATGGTCAGTTTACACATAGCTTCCATTTTTCCCGATTTTCAGTGCTACTATCCCAAAATAGAAATACAGTCTTTATTCAATGTGACAATTTTGGTAAAAAATGAAAATAAAATTTATGTTTATTTGTAAAAACAGGAGTCTTTGCATTTATGTAAAAATAAGAATTTGCTTTCTATTTTTTTTCTTTACAGTTGCATACGTTAATATACAAATATGTAATACTCGTACAGTAAGCATACGTTAATATATAAAAGAATAATTCAATAAATACATACAAAAATATGTATCCCTGGGACCATTAGGCTGCTTCCAAAACTGTGTTGGAAGCAATTTTGTTCTTTTCTTCAGAAAATTTAAATGAATTTATATCAATTAGATTTAAATATAATAAATTGTAGGGTATATTGTAATAAAAATTTTAAATATATAAAGAAATAAAATAAAATAAATACCGGGTTTGTATTAAGAGTTTGGAGTAGAAAATGCCTAATTACTAAATATTTTCCCTTATATGGGATCTGAGAATAGCTGTAGATTCTGTATTACACTTGGGTTGTGTAAACCATCGTATGGATGTTTTTCTCAGATTAAACGCTTTAAAATTATTTTCGGAACAATTCACCTGCGAAGATATGTTAAGGAAATAAATTACCCGATAAATGTGTTATATAACACAGATGCGAAAGTAGCAATATCTCTAATGAGAAAATGTCAGACTTTTGTATAATACATAATTTAAAAAATTATTTCAAGAAAATGTTTTGAATGTTAAAATCTTTGCAGTGGAGGTAGATTTGCCAGACGTCTGAAGTATAGAGCCCAATATGTATATATATATATATATATATATTTCTGACAATATACAAAATAATCTTAGTAGATCAATTAAAAATGATATTAAAAAATAATTTCTCACATTTTAACTGCAATTAGATTTCTTATTTTTCAGCAATTATTCAGAGTTTTGTACTTTTTCATACTATATAAAATGATTGTCAAAGAAAAAAAGAAATAATTACATCAATAAATAAAACACTAAAACAGGGGAGAAAAACGAAATAGTTTTAATTAAATTTAATCTGCCAACTTTTAAATTACTCATCATAACAGTGGTCAGATGCAGTTACTTTAATAGAATAATTATTAATAATTAAGTGTTCAATAGTTCTCAATATTGTGGTAGAATTTAATGTTCATCTTACTTTGTTTGTTTTACTTATTAAAGTTAGAAAATAATTTTCTAAATTAAAAGTATTCAAACGTAATAAATAATCTGAATGAGTCATGGAAAAAGTAACAATTTGAAATGGTATTATTATGGAAGACGGTAGTATTCCGGGTCACGCAGCCTTAAGCATAAAATCGTAGAATGGTCGTAGAAGAGCGTAACTCCTCTGTGCAGCTAACTGGAGTTCAAATGAAATGGAAAAATACACCATTTAATAATTCAACAAATTCAACAAATGTAGCTTACATTGTTCTGTTTTTTTTTTTTTTTGTTTTTTTTTTAAGCAGTATATCTGCAGTCTAATCCTATTCTGAAAATTTTAAATTTCTACGGGCAGAAAAATTTTCAGATCTGCAAACCTATTTTTATATAAAATGGATGGTGCAATTTCCTACTTTTGTTTGTTATATAATCCGCATAAGAAATGGGAGTATTTACATTGCGGTTTACATGTTATCCTATGGAACTTCTGAAGGAAAGTTGCAAATCGTTTAAATTTCGTCGAAAAAATATTTAGATTCATTTTTAAAAATGGGAAAATATCATTTTAATTATATTTTTTTTCTGTTTCATCGCTAATAATTTTTTTTTTTAAACTGAAAAAATACTTAAAATTATTTTTCTAGTGGTTCACAACGTGGGGTGTACGCCCCACAGGGGGGCAATATAATTTTTTAGAGGAGCAATTTCAGATTTCTTATTAACAAATTTTCTGTTATTTGTTTTCTAACGAAAGTAGTGTCGTAGTCTAAAAATAGGAATAATAGATGAAAAAACTTTTAAATAACCGAATGAAAATTAATTTTCAAAACGTTCCCATTTAAAAGTTCAAAATGCACTGACACCGGAATAATTATGTTAAATTTTTTTAAGTATTTTAACACATTTTTATATATTAAAAAATCTTTTCAATTTTTCTGGTTGTAATATTATTTTAGTAAAATATATCTTTTTTTTAATTATTTATTAAGAATAAAAACTTGTACATCTATTGACAGTGCAATATGCTCCATGAAGGAAGTTTTACATATGAATTTTTTTAGGGTACATCTAAAATTGACTATTACTTAATGCTTATTAGAGTGAACACTATTTTTGGATCCTTCCGGGGAAATAGAAGTTTATTTTTTAAGTAATAACATTTATATGATACAGAAGATAGGAAAGGGGACATCATGATTTTTGAGATGCTTAAGTGAGGCGCTGCCAAATAAAGGTTGGGAACCACTGGTTTAGCGAGTTAATCATCCATATCCTTTCGCGAAAAATGTAAACACTGTGCTTGTGCGACTAGAATGCGAGATATACATACGGAAGATTACAATACAAAACAACAACAACAACAACAAAAATATGCCGTGAACCACATTAATATTTTTGTCATTGTTAAATAGAAAATACATTGACAACAGATAATCTAAAATCATTATCCGTTTAAATTACATGAATCCGAGCAGTATACGTACATAACACATTCACTTCTTTAGAATTTTCAGAGACATTAATCTATGTTCCGATTGACTTCGATTTATAATGTTAAAATCTGGTAAAACGTTTATATGTGTCCTTCATTTTTTCTTTTGTTGTATTTTTGAAATTACTTGTTTTTGCTTTTTTAGAATGACTGCTGTTCTGCGTTGAAGAACATTTCTCTTTTTACATAGACTGTATAGCCCTTGTTATGTCATTATTTAAAGTTTCATCTCAAATTTCTTTAAATTTTCAACCATATGCACTTCCAACCAAATCAGTATCACTAAATATTCACACTAGATTAATTGTAACCCAATTATTCAAATTGTTAAACAAATCATATTAGATGTAAATTTCCAACTGGCCGAAAAATGTCCGGACCAGGTTTCGAACCAGGGATCTCCTGGCTGAAGCCGCCAGTGCTCTGCCATCTGAGCAATCCCAGACGAATTTAGTGGAACTTTTTCACCCAGCTAACCTTAATGATTATAGCAACTGGTCTGAAACCTGGTTCAGCTCAACAGAATAAATCTCAGGTAATGGAACTCCAGAAATCACTGGATACAAAATTACACTAGATTAATCTAATCTGAGCACTGATATTTTTTAAATAAAAAGTTTTAAAGAATGTAACTGTATTTTTTCTTAATATTTTTCTTAAGAAAATAAAAAATTTTCGTAGTAAAATTTAACATAGCTTTTTTACATCTGTTAAACAAACCAAGAAAAAACAACTGAAGTATGAGGCATCCTTCTTTTTGTGGTAGGTGGAGGGAGATTAAAGGTGAATGGAAATCACGAATATGAATTCATTGCTTTTGTCTTTAATTGTTGTTGTTGTTGTTTTATCTTTTTATCATTAACCTAAAAAAAGCCTTAAAAGTTTAAAAGTTGTAAGTAGAGTAAAAAGTAATGGGATCAAATTTTGAGTGACGCTATTAAATAATTTATATATTAAAATTTATTTATTGATGCTGTATCATTTACATCTATTTTATATTCGAAATATTAATTTTAAAGGATATGATATGAAAATTTAAGTGACGCCTTGATGTGGCTTAAAACGATTAGTTTTGAAATTATTATTTTTTTGTTCTAAAAAAATTACAAATCTAAACAATACTTTTCATTTTCAAATGCATTGTTAAATATATCAGTTTCACTGAATCTATATAATGCACTGAAATGTATTTTTTTGAATACATTAATTTATCTTTTGTGCAACGCTATCCAAAATAAAAAGTAAAATTTATCTAATGAGGAGCTTTCTATGAAAGGGGAATATATATTACAGGTTTTATGAAAAATCATTGCATCTGTAGTGCCTCCAGAAAATTCGTGCATTGTGGAAAACAGTCCTATGATGTGAAATATATGAATAAATAGTTCTTTAATCCTGCAATGAGCTCTCTTTTTGGAAAATATTTTGTCGATTTCTTAATTGTCTCGCCATTCGACTGCATTTATTGATTCGACTGCACTTAATTTGATGTGACTGCTTTTAATCTGATTCGACTGCTCTTAATTCTGATTATTCAACTGATTCGCCTTACTAATGAACGTATTCAATCTCACATTAAATCGCAACAGATATGAGCCATTAGAACAAACTTTTGAATTTTCTATCTTTTTCAGTCCCTGAATAACATTTTTTATTTTAGTTCTAATTCTCAGTTTTTTTTTTTTTTTTTACTTCTTATACTGGAAAACATTCCACTGCATGACTGCATAACAATATTAACAAGATAAATAAGTTTTGGTCGATGTTGGGAGTCCAAATATACTACGAAATTCCTATACCATCCATGTCCTTGATGCTGATTTTAAAGTTTGGAGCTGTTTGTATAAAATTGTTTCAATAAAAGGAATTTGATGTAATTTTTTCCCAAAACAGGGACTATTGTTTTATATAAATATTTAGCAAAGAATTAACCATCACAAATGTTTAGGGTTGTTATTATTTTTTGAACTCTGTCCCTGGGTTTTAGATTCCTTACCGTCCCTCTTTCTAAACTTATATAGAAAATCACTTCAGATGGTGCCACAATTTCTTTTCAACTTTTTTCTCGTGCAGAATTATGCTAGAGAAAAAATAGCTAAAGTTTTTTTTTTTTTTTTTTTTTTTTTAACAGTAAATTTACTGCAGAATTTAAATTAGCATTTAAATATCAATTTCAAGCATAGTGGCGACATTGGTAGTCTTACAGTCCCCAAGGTTTATTCCTGCACTTTTCGAGGTATTTTTTTCTTTTTAATTTAATTCAATGTAAATAACTGTTTCTAAAACTCAATGAATATTGTGGCTATCACTTAGTCTTAATATGATTTCCCTAAAAAAATGTGGTCATTTTCCTTACCATCCCGTCTTTTCCATCCATATTTTTTTTACCCTCCCATTTTTCCTATACCGTCCCCCTTTTTTTCCTTACCGTCCTTCTTTAACATCCCTTTAAGACAATGTTATATCAAAATTTTCTACTAAAAATACTACATTGTTATTATTTCTTATCTGAATATCCTGTTGGTACTATGCAAACTCATTATAAGTAACAATTTAGAAGTTTTGGCGGTAAAATGGTAAGTAAAATTGAACTCGCCAGTTTAACTTAAACCTCAGTTAAAAAAAAAAAAAAAAAGAAAAAAGAAAAAAAAAGAAAAAAAAAAACTGTTGACTATTCTTTTTTATTTTGAATTATTAAGTTATCAGTCTATAAGTTTAAAATATTATTTTATTAATTTAATTTCATCAGATTTTTATTACTGAAAAGCCAAAATATTGTGAAAATATCCAATATATATATATATATATATATATATATATATATATATATATATATATATATATATGCATATATATTTCAAAAACTAATTCTGCAAAATATTTTGAAATGTAGCTTAGTGGTAAATTCCTTAGAAACGTGTCTTAGTGATAAACGAAGTGGTAAGTATCTAATACACTTTTTTTTTTTTAATATCTGTTCCTTCATTACTTGATTACTTCACTGGGAGCAAAAGAAAACACAAAAAGTTTTTTTTTTTTTTTTTTTTTTTTTTTTTTTTTTCTAACAAAAACATTTTTTTTTCCAGGAAAATATGTAACCAACAATGTAAGAAAAATAAATTATGCAAAATTTAAGTATTTGTATCTTTTTTTTTTTAACAGTTAACGTGAACAAAATCTGTTTGAAAAAAGTTTAATGGTATTATTGTATGGTATTATATTTCATTTTGAAATAAATTATTTACACATTTTTCGGCAAAAGATGGCAGAATAGAGACTTATCATACATTCTCGATAAACTTTCACACAATTTTCTCTAAATAAATATTTGTATCTTGGAAATTGTAAGAGAGTTTAAAAATTTACATTTTTGTTTTTCATTTTTAGTATTTTTTTTATTCAAGTACGTAAATATTCCATCATTACACATAATATGTTGTAGTATTATAGAGTATTAAAAAAGGGAATTTCAGTCAATAACTTATTTTCTGTATTTTTATATATTGATGTTTTCTAAAATAATAATAAAAAACACATTATAATGCTTAAGTGGAGTTATCATTTTTCATTTTGTAACACTTTTTGTTAAAGTTTTCCTACTTTGTACAGATTTGTACATTTCTAATTTTAATATATCAAATAAAAATTTTTAAAAAAATCTTGAAGATTATACATATGGAACGAGGTGTATTTGAAAACTAAAATATGTACTTTATTATAGTATTCGATGAATTTTTGAATTCGACTGCATTTTTTTTTTTAATCGAGTTCTTGTACATTTTGTGCATTATAAAGATAAAAAGCCGTTTGTTGAAGGCTAATTTATTTTGCATCCCTACCTCCAATCGCTACCTACTGTTTGGCCGAATATGATCGAATATATATATCATCAACCGAAATAATACTTTTTACTTTCTTCTATCTTTACAAGAAGAAAGTATTGGATTCATGAAAATTTTCGAATCCCAGTTTTCGACGGATTTACACGTTTTAGGGGTCAGAGATTCCAAAAAAACATGTTTTTACAAAATGTCTGTCTGTGACTCTGTGAGTCTGTCTGTCTGTCTGTGTGTATGTGACACAAATTTTGTGGGCGCTCTATCTCAAGAACTAATGCACGGCATTTAATAAAAATTGATATTCTGTTAGTGCCTAATACAAATTGATGCTGATTAGTTTTTGGTGTAAATCGCTCAACAGGTGGCGCTGCAATGCTGCATTTTTCACGATTTTTGCAATAGCTCTATCTCAAGAACTAATGCACGGATTTTGATCAAACTTCAGATTTAGTTAGTCCTTGACATGAATTGATGATGATTACGTTTTAGTGTAAATCGCCCAACAGGTGGCGCTGTTATGATGAATTTTGCAGGATTTACACGATTTCCCCAATAGCTCTATCTTAAGAACTAACGCACGGATTTTCATCAAACTTCAGATTAAGTTAGTCCTTGATATGACTTGCTACTGATTAGGTGTTGGTGTAAATCGCCCAACAGGTGGCGCTTCTCTGCTGCCTTTTCCACGATTGCCTCAATAGCTCTATCAATAGAACTAATGGACCAATTTTCATCTAACTTCAGATTTAGTTGTATGTTGACACAAGTTGTTGTTAATTAGGTTTTGGTGTTAATCACCCAATAGGTGGCGCTGCTATGCAGAAATTTTCACGATTTTCGCTATTGCTCTATCTCAAAAACTAATGTACGGATTTTCTCCAAACTTCAGATTCAGTCAGACGTTGACATAAATTGTTGCTGATTAGGATTTGGTATAAATCACCCAATAGGTGGCGCTGCTAGGCAGAATTTTGCTGAATTTAGACGATTTCAGCGATAGTCATATCTCAAGAACTAATGCACGGAATTTCATATCGTTAGAATCCTCATGAGATGCATAGATTGCCATTTAATTTTGGCAGTGTGATAGCGAATTTTGAAGTATTAACATGTATGAGATAGAAGAAAGTTTTGGGATTGGTACATCCGACTAGTTTGCTATTAGAATGTATTTTGTTTAAATGATATACTTTTAAACGTACGTTCACAGTACCTTCAAGTGTATGGTTTAATAAACAAGAGAGTACTTGGGTATTGTACTAATGATTATTCTATACCTGTCGAGTAAAAAAAAAATTATCATTCAGCAAACATTTACTATATATCTATATTTCTTATCCTTTTTTGTATTGTTAAATTTATTAATTTTATTACAATTACGAAAATATTCCCAGAATTTAACTTCCTCATTCATCATTTATATTAATTATTTACTTCGCATATACATTTCTTTCATTGCAGAAAACATTCTTTCAGACCCGCAATCAATTTTCAAATTACACAATCTATACTAACAAGCAAGGAATAAAGTATCTCGTGAAAAACATCTTATTGCAAATGATCTCGCCAAGCCACAAATCTAAAACATCAATCACAAAAAGAAGTGATATCACATAAAAAGAAACGACATAAATATGCATACTCTGATGCCATGTAAAAATCTATCTCTAATAAAAATGTTTTCAAAGGACTCGGAGATAGGTGCAGTCTCTGTAAAATGATTGACGACCTGCAGGCTTTCACAATGTCTATGTTTCCTGCGCTTCTATATCTATCTATATTATAAAGGACAAACATATCTGTGCATAATGCATACGTCATTTTGCGAATGGCAACACTTTGAAATTTGAATTAAAATTTCGGTTTTGCAATTATATCTACGGAAAATTTTTAAACTTCTAAACATCGCACATTTTAAATTTTAACACCGTCGTATAAGTAAAAAAATGCTCTTTTAAATGCAATTTGTTTGAAAGCTGTATCTCAATTGCTCTATTTTTGAGATATTAATTTTTTTGCAGTTTTTAATACAAATTTTGTAATCGTGGCAACTGAAGTACTCCATTTATATTGAAAGTAAAGGGGAAATAGTCATGGTTTATTATTTTTATTGATTATATCTTTATTGATGCCATTTTTACAATACAAATAAAGTAACTTTTTTATAATTTTTGAACAGAAAATGATGTCAAACATTTAAAAAAAAAAAAAAAAAAACACGCATTTTTCTTCATAAATCAGTTACATTTCAATATTTTTACATTACGCTGATACTGAGTTTGAGACGCTACGCAAAATGATTCAGTGAGTAAAAATTATGTCATATTTAAAACCAAACGACCATTTATTTTGATAAAACTAAATATTTGACTAATACTAAATGACCAATACTATGACACTAAAGGCAAATTTCTGAATTTTTTTTCCGCGGCTACTGAAATTAGAACTTAAAGTTTGTGCGAATGTTCACATGAAAAGTTGTATCGGACAAACGTGCCTTTAAGTTTAGAAATACATTCATTAATAATCTATTGCGCGTTAAAATACATTCAAATTGTGAATTTGAATGGTGCTTATCTAAATTATGGGAATGTGAAAATAACGTACAATTTAGATTTCATGGGGGAAAATTTTATGATGTGACAAAGCGAAATCCTTTTTACTGATTTTTCATCTCATGAAAACAAACATAAAAGTCTCACTCGATGAATTCATCATAATTACTCATCTTGATTACGTATTCTAATAGAGTTTAATTTTTCAATAATTTAAGCAGTTGAAGTTTGTGGAAATAATATTTTGGTAATTTTAGATTAACAAGTAATATAAAAATTTTGTTTTTAAAGTCAATTCCTACTTAGCTCACCAAAGAAAAAATTAATATAATCCCTTAGGCTAATATTAGTTTTTGCTGCAATGAAATATCTCAATTTGCTGATTTTCTATAAGCAAGTAGGTTTACAATGGAAGTCTATGGGAATTTGGTGAAATATTAGAGATATCGCCAAGTTGGCGTCACTTCAGGCGACTCATTTTGGTCGCCAAATATGGCGATATACCGCCAAGTTGGCGACAAACTTGGCGACAGAAAAGGGTCCTTCCTATGTTAATCCCTCTTATAGATATGAAGATGCATTAAATGCCTCAATAACCAATGGCCACCATTTTGTCTCCCATGTAAAACTAAAATTAATTAATTAAAATTTACTTAATAAATTAATATTTGAAAAACTGTATTAACATCAATTGTCATCCAGTACACGTTTTAAAAAATTTATTTCAACTTGATAGGATGAATAATAAGTATTTTATTAACGATTGAAAATTTAAACAAGATATATATATAAATAAATAAATAAATAAATATAGTGAGGGTGTGAACTAATAGTAGGAATTGAAAAATATTATTTGTTTAAGGAGTGAGACAACCAATGTTAGATGAATTTTTTATTGTAATTATTTTTATAGGTTTATTATAAATTCGATCTGACAGTTCCTTTCTAACATTTTAGTTCGTCGAATTTCGACGGGTTGCAACTCGTATATATAAAAGAAAGTCTGGATTTTTTTATTAATCAACGTGCAGCCCAAACTACTGAACCTAAAATTTAGAAAATTTGGGTAAAAATACTTCTTATGACATAGAGTGCCGCTAAGAAAGGATTTCCTAAAATTCTACCCATAAGGGGGGTAAACAAAAGAACGAACGTTTGAAAAATTCCTTAAAAATCGGATATTATAATTCTATGTCAAATGATTACATATTTTCTTGTCTTTTTGTTTTCTGAATCGAAAGGTATCAAGTAAATTCTTGCAAGTCCAATAGTTCATGAGATAGTTCATATTTTTCTAATTTGGAAATGTCTTTGGCGCCAAAACCTTGAAATATCTAACATTACAAGTGATGATTCATCCATATTCATTCATATTGTACATCCGTTGCTGTAGCAACGGAAGAAATTAAAATTAAATCTTTTCCATAATTCTTTTGGTTAAATAATTAAAACGGCTATATGAGTTTGAAAAAAAAAGTACAAATACCTTGAAAAAATGAAAAAATATATATTGATTTTATTTCAAGTACCAGGAAGCGATAAAAACTGAGAAATTAACATTATAAAACGAAAATATTTAAAAATGAAAGTAATGTTTGAATGACTTAAAATTTTTTTTGGTACTTACATCCGGGTCATGTCAGATACAACTGCGGCAAGCATGGCAACAATTACACTAATTACAGCAACTCTTAATTTTGTCCATTTGATTTTTTATTTATTATAGTTTAAATTAATTTTATCATTATATATATATATATTTTAAAGTACAGTTTATAGTATGTAGTTTTATGTTATATATTTTATTTATTTATTTACTTTAAACAATTTGCCATTTTTAACAATGTTATGTATTTAAGAATATTAAATTACTGTTTTGAACGTAATTCTCAAACGATAAACATGATCGGCAATTTTCAACCATTTTTGGCGATCTATATCATAGACCGGATAGGTTGCGTAAGTGCCACTTTTTTCAATGGAAGAAATTGGAATTGAAATAATACATCGCGATTTGTCATAATTGACAATTCTGCATGAAAACCCAATTATCGAAATTAGAGGTGCGATTATCAACCCGTCCCGCCCCTTTTATACTTAACCAATGAAACCCCAAAACTAATCAAAGGAGCGCCTTATCAGAACAAAACTTTTTACATAATTTGAATAAAATCGGATATTTCTATCAAGAGTTATCGCGTTACGTGCATACATACATACGTACGTACATACAAAATCTTAGGAAGTACAAATACTTAAACAAAATCTTACATCTCTCAGGCTTTGATAGCCTTTCAGCTAAAAACGACACACCCATAAATATGTGTTGTAGAATAATCTTTTAGGATTCTTTGACTTAATTAAATGCATGTCTTATATTTCATTTTAAGTTCTCCTTCAGCAATCTCAGATTTTTTACTTCAATCTTTTATGGTACTTGAATGAAGAGAAGAAATTAATATTGATCGATCCATATACTCATTCATCATCTACATTTATAAAGGGCTTAAAATTTAGATTTATTTTATAGAATAAAACATTTATTCAGTCCCACAAACGATTTTCAAATTACACAATAAGGAATTATAGATAAAAACAACGCATTAAAAATGTGCATTGTAGAATAATCTTTCAGGATTATTTAACTTAAATAAATGTCTTTTAGTTTCACTTAAGTTCCCCCATAAAGAAGCAATCTCAGAACGTTTAGAATTATTTGTGGCACTTGAATGAAAAGAAAAGCTTAATATCGATCGATCCATCTTATGTCGATTATACACTGTATTTCATGGCGCTATCTTAGATAAAATAATTTATTTTGGATTCTCTTTCCTGATCGTTTAAACAACATTTTTTTGTATGTGCAATCATTACATCTGAAACACAGAATAGTTGTATTAAGTTATTTAAAAATACTTCTCATCGTTATTGGAATGTACATACCTTTATTTTTATTCATTTATTTTAAGCTGGGTTGTTGACCATTTTTGAATTCCTCAAATATATCTGGATAGACATTTTGAAATACTTCATCTTTTATGAGTTATCTTTTTGTTATTCCGAACAGAAAATGAAAAGAAAATTTTTACATACGGACATTTGTTTATTAAATAAATTTAATCTTGGAATAGCTAAAAAAACTCATTAACAGTAAAATAAATAGTTAGAACACTAAATTATTTTGCGTATATATTAAAAGAAGAGTTTTAAATTATAAAAATATAAACAAAAATAAGAACGATTATTTCAAATTTCAAATTCTATAACATTTTGTGCAATTTAATAACACAGTATGAACTATACAGGGGATAGCTTTATAATTGTTTCTTTTTAATTATTCCTAAATATATATATATTGAGCGTTTTAAAAGATTCTGTATGGGTTTAGTTTGTTCAAAGGGCTGTAAAATTTACAAAAAAAAAAAAAATAAATAAATAAAGATACAAAAGTGCAAATAACTTACTTATAATAGCCTTATTTATTTACATAAACAATACAGCCTGATTTTAGAGATTTCCATATATTTTTCGTAAAGTTATATACAAACTTCAGTGAATAAATATATTACATCTTACTAAAATTTTAACAAGTTAAATTTCTATGATATAGTCATTGTCCCGGTAATATTTGTATAGTCCAAGATTTGTATGTAATTTATATGGTAAGTAACTGTATATACTAAAAAGTAAGAAAATATAAATAATAACTAAGGCTAAGATAAACTTTCGAATTTGTGGTGTCAAATGACTTTCAGACAAAAGGATGAATACCGATGTCTTAAACTATTCAAGACAGAACCGAGCATATTTTTATTTAATGGTATAGAAAATTAAATAACTATTTATTGTATTATTTTCATTTAAATAATAACCAATTGCTACAAACTGTAAGCAAAAACCTAATTTAACAGCATATTAAATAAATAATTATAATAAACAAAATATATACAAAATTATAAAAACTGCTCATGTGAAAATACAGAAACAGTCGCGGAATGCTTGTTAACCATAAAAGATTTTTTTTTAAATAAAAGGTAATTCAAAAATATTTATTGTGTTTAACACACTGTTTAATATTCAATAAGGAAAAAAAAAACTTCCAATAGCAATTTAGTCGTAATATTGTCAAACCTAATAAACGTGAAAATAATAAAATACGTATATATTATTTTTCTGATAATGTTTTCATCCTGATTGGACATGTTCCTTTTTTTATCTGAAAGAAAACACAACTAAAAGAAGTATTTATTCACAAAGAATGATGCCAGCATTAAAAACACAAACTCCAACGTTTATCTTTGAAAAAAATTAGCTAAAAGTCTAATCGACCAACACTTCCTCAGTTTTCAGCATATCTGCTAAGATCAAATATCAATATTTCAGCAAATTAGGATTGAATAGTCTAATTAAATTTTCATGAGTGAAGATTGCATTTTTCTTTTCAATAAAAGTTTACTTGGGAGCGTTTTTTAAAGCTTGCTAATATTGTTTGTTTATTTAATGACTATACCGATTGTTGATGAAAATGGAATTTTTAATTCGGCAAATTTTAGTTTTCTTAAATGGTATTTAAATCTTAAAAAAAATATTAGACAATAACCGCTATATAACGACCAATAGAAAACGTTTTTTAGAAGTATTTTCTATGAATTATTTAATTTTAAAAAATTTTATAAAAAAAAATGCGAATTAAAGTATATTTTTCAACGAACGCAAAAAGTGTTCAGACTTAAATTCATTTGAAAACGACATGTTCTTCCTGATATTCCGTATACAAATTTTTAATGTAATTAAGTTAGAATAAATCATTTTTTTTTTTTTACACAATTAAATAAACAGAATATCGCAAAAGAAAAGTAGGGGAGGCTAGTACACAGTGAGATGAAAAATATTATTACTTAACAAATGGCAACAATTTTTATTCTATTGAAGAATATTTTGTTACATATTTAAGCTACACAAATGCGCTACTCAATAATGTATAAATGCTTTTAAAAAAAAGTTATTTATAAAAGCACAGACGCAGCATAACGCTGTATCGAAAGTTGTCTCACTATGTACCATAAGTAGCACACAGTGAGACAATGTCTATATTTTCATAAATCGTACATTTTTACACTCTATCAATAATTTTCTGCAGTTTATGATTTCTAACTAATATTTCTAGCTTTTCAAATTATTAAAAATATGAGCCTTGGGTGGACAATGAGAGACCGTGGGCTATCTTAATGCAAATTTTCAGCCTCTTACGTTTAGTAAATTTACCTAGCCATCGCACGCCCACACACACACACAGAAAAAGAGAGTGATAAAGAAAAAACTTCTTTTATTAATAAATATCTTTTTTAACATCAGAACCACATAGTAGGTACACAATAAGACACGTCTCACTGTGTACCACAACTGTGTGTCTCACTGTGTACTTTCGTTATGTTGTAACAAAATGTATGTCACATCTGTTACATCAATTTCGTCGCTTTAAAAAGTTTATGTCGTTTTGCCGAAATAGTCTATTATTAGATATAGCTAGGTTTGGGTAACCCCTTGAGGGGCGGTGGGATAAAATATACCCCATCTAATTTAAACAAGATTCTCACCAGAAAATGTTTACTAAATTTTATATTTTTTTTCTTTTGAGGAAAATAGTTGAAAAATTGCATTTCCTGATTTAAAAATAAAAGTTTTCGATTATTCCCGTGAGAATTTAATATTTAGAGTCATTTTTGCTTGCCCCTCAAAGGGTTAAGTAAATATATGTCTTATTGAAGGAAATAAACTCTAAAATAGACGTTTATGTAACTTTAACCACTATAAAAGAAGGAATTATTTACTATTTTGTCGGACGAGTAACTGAAGTGCCGAAACTACATCCACGTGTCGCATGAAGTCATTATGTGTGTGCCAGCTCGAAGAAAAAGTTACAACTACATGTCAAAGTGGCTGCTGTCTCACTGTGTACCCTCCTACCCTATATTTAAATTTATCCTTTTTTATAAAGTTTAAGGTAAGTTAATACATATAAATCCTCTCTTTAGTTTTGTATATCTAAGGTACACATCTACCCTATATGTATAAAATCCTAATGAAACGAATTTATGAAAATACTGATTACGTTTCACAGGTATTTCACCTAACATGGGACCTTTGGAGGTGAAATTAGCACCACTTATCCGTACAGATTTGTGCATATCAAAAATGGTATTAGAAGATTTAAATTTGAATTAGTTTTCGGGAAATTTATTTTTTTTCTATATATTTTTTAACAATATTTCTGTAACGATGGCAACCAGATTACTCTATTTTTATGGAAAAATGGAGGAAAGATTATTAGATTTATTTTTTCCTTATTTTGAAATTGAAATTGTTATTATATTTTATTTCACTCGAAAGTGAAGACATTATTGTGATTAAATTATGTTTTTCAGTAAAATTGAAAAAAAAAAAAGAATTACATAATAATAATAATAATAATAATAATAATAATAATAATAAGTAATAAATAATTAATTATAAAATAAAAATAAAAAAATTAATAAATAATTTTATTTATTTTAATCAAATTTTCCTCATTTGAAGATAATTTTTTTTTTCATATTTTAGAAAACGTTATGATTTCAAATTTTTGCCAATTGCAAAAACAAACAGCGCAAAGAATAATATTTCCTTACGATTGAAAATTTATATACACGTTACTGTTAAAAACAGAAAAAAAACTTTAAAATTAGAATTAATTGACATCGTGTTAAAAGCAGTAAAATATTGAAATTTTTTTTCATAAATATTGTATTTATACGTGTATTAAAAGAGAACGGCAACTTTAAAATAGTAAATTCATTAATATGCGTTAAAAGAATAAAATGGGGGAAGATGCGTCACGTTTAAAATGACCACTGAATAATACTGTAAAGCAGTTTAAAATTAAAACTATATTTATGAGACATTTATTTCATATTTCGCGATAATTTTTTAAAACTTTTGTTGCCAATTCTAAGGCAAAGCACATAATAACACATCCTTTACAATAGTAAAAGTATTTTCACGTTAATATTAAAAAGAGTAGGAAAACATTAAAATAATAAATTAGGAAATGTGCGTTACAATCAGTAAATGGGAGAAATTACGTCATATTTAAAATGGCCAAATAATAATATTGACAAAACCTTAAAAATTAAAAGTATATTTATGCGAAAGATTTATTTTATATTTCAAGATGATCTTTTCAATTAATGCTGCTAATTCTAAGACAGCACAAATAATATTATTTCCTTTCTCAAAACAACTGTTTTAATGTTAATATAGAAATGAAAATGGAAAATTTGTTGAAGTTATCTCAAATTTAGTACAATACATTTAAAATGTCTTATTTAAAACAATCTTTTTATAGATTTGTTAAACAAATACCAACAGGCAAAAACTTAACTGTTTACTTAATTCATTTTATATTAGGTTATTTTCAAATGTTTAACTAATTTGAGTGAATAAACACGAAAACAGACATTGGATGTCTTAACAGTAGTTTTTTCGGCCTTAAAATTTCCGAATGAAAGGAAGTGAATGGAACCACATTTAAATAAAGATCGCCACTGCTTTTTAAATTATACTTCAATATTCTGTTACATTTTGAAAACCAATTAAATTAGCGTGTTTTTTAGAATTTGCGGTGTCTGAACGCAGGTGGCAAAGGAAAAGGCCCCCCTGCTATAAATATAATATTTTTATGCACATTGTAATTGTCTTACCGAAGCAAAGGCTAATACACAGTACAATATTACTTTCAGGGTATGTACAGGGTGTCCTGTCTCAGCGGGGTCCAATGGCTAATTCCTAAACCGTTAGTCATAGACATATAGTTCCAATTACAAAAATGTTTTAAATCAGGTAAAGAAATATTTAAAAAGCGATTTGGGTCAATACAAACATTTCTTAAAAAAATACGAAATTTAAATTTTTATACAGTCTCCTGCTCCTATAAGTTATATTTCGTAATTTTTTTCTATTACACTGAAAAGTTAGACAAAAAAAGTCCCATTCATATAACACTAAATTTGAGCGAGTTATGAAGCTTTAAAAATGCATGACTTATGCCACTTTTCTGCTCTGAAAACAAATGAGTTCGGCTTGGCTTTGAGGGGTCACATACCAAGTGCTTAAAGTATTCGAAGATCTTATTTCATGTGTATCTGCGCTTTCAAAGAAAATCGTACAAGTATTATGATTAAGTTAACATTAATTAAGTTTCAGATTGTCTAAAATAATGTATGTTTTATTTTGTCAGGATTTGAGCTTGTTTCTTTTATGATTTCTTTTAACAAAAATTACTTATTTTTATAAGTTTTTATGTTATTTCAAAGATCGTACTCGAACTTTAACTCACTTTTAAATATCCGATAGAGATTACATTTTACATACTGGTGCAAATCCAATAACAATCCAATATTATTATGATTTTCGGTGGTTACAATTTATACTTATTTTACAGGATAACACAAACAAACTCGGATAGATTACCGCCAAGATGTTTAAGAAAATGTTTTAAATTATATAATACAAAACTGCGATGTTATTTTTTTTTTTTTTTTTTTTACTTTTATGTATTTTTTAGCACTGAATCCGAAAATTACATTAATTTTTAAACATCATGTCAGGATATTTCGCAAATCATAAATTGCCAAATTTAAAGAGTAACGGAAATTGGATACTATAAAGTAGAGGAGATGGTTGTGTTTTTTAATTTTTGATGATTGATTTTTACATACTTTTCAGCACTGAATCTGAAAATGACCTTCATTTTTAACTATCACATTAGAATAATTTTTTAAATCGTAAATGTGTAAGTTAAAATATAGCAAAAATCTCATACTATAAAACATATGTAAAACTTTTTTTGTTTAAATTAATTTAATTTAATTTTATTTTATTTTATTCAATAATTTATTCGATATTTGTGCTTATCCTGAGATTGTTACCGCTAAATAGCTGAGTGATCCGATGAGATAAGGGAGGAGATTCAATTTTAACTTTGAAATTTGCGAAAAAGCCTGATGTGATGCTTAAAAATGAAGGTCACTTTCAGATTCAGCGGAACAGAATAAGTAAGAATCAATTACTATCAAAAGCTAAAAAACATGATGCAACCCAACTTTTGCAGGCTAGTGTAATCTAATAATATTCTAAAATACGTATCATTTTGTAAAGAACTGAGGCTGTTAATTTAACATTATTTTATTTAACAGAAATTCTTTTTTTTTTATGTTTATTACAAATTGTACATTTTGCATTAATATTTCAGAATGGTTAAAGATTTCAAATTTATATTGCAATGTTAATTTTACTCTCAACTATTTTATAATGTATCTGACGAAATTATATTTCGACTAAATTTGTGAATAACCCCCAATTTGCAGCAAAAAATATGCTCAACTTTAAACAGCTATTACTCAGTCAATTTTAATCGTAGAATAACGGGACTTTTTGTGTATTATTTCTCAGTGTAAAAGGAAAAAAATTACTAAATATATCTTATAGGACCGGGGGACCGTATAAAAATTTAAATTTCGTAATTTTTTAAGAAATGTTTTTATTGACCTAAATCACCTTTAAAACATTTCTTTACCTGATTTTAAACATTTTTTGTAATTGGAACTATATGTCTATGACTGACGGTTTAGGGATTACCCATGGACACCGTTGAGAGCGGACACCCTGTATAGTAGTTACGATGGATATTAAAATCTTTTGTTAAGCATAACTCAAAAGATATTTGTCGGATTTTGGTTCCAATTTGCTGAACATACCTATGTGGGTAACCTACTTAATGCCCCTATTATGAAAGATAAATTAGAATTGTTTAAAATTTATGTTTAAAAAACTCATAAATAAGCACAATTAAAGCTCATATGTCATAGAAATTTAGTGTATGGCATTTTCACGGGTTGATATTTTCGCAGACAGCAGACGGAGAAAAAAAAAAGAAAAAGCACGCATGCAGTAACATAAAAACACATTTAAATTTAATCAAGGAGGAAAATAAATCTGGATATTTATTTTTTCATTTCAAAGAAAAATTTCGTATGAAATACTGTCTATTGGGATCTCATCTATGTTGGAATTTCGGGAAAATTTTTGCATATCTTCATCAATCATGACACCTAGAACCCAAAACCACCCCCTGTAAAAATCTTTGTATATATATATCACTTTATTATGGACACAATAACTTCCATAATTCTGCACAAATATTTTCCGTACTAATACATAAAACCAAAGGTTTAAATCTCGGTCAAGTTCGTTAATGGGCAAAATCGGACCAATGAACTGGAAATGGGCAGGAGCTTTGTGAAAAAAGAAAAAAACCCATAACTTCTTTATTATAATAGAGATCGACTCAGTTTAAAGACATTATTACTTCTAAAAATTGGGCCAAAATATACGTATAAGAGATTTTTGATATAACTAACTAGTTGGATGTGCCAATCCCAAAACTTTCTTCTATCTTATACATCTTAATATTTCAAAACCTAGTTACACATGTTAATATTTCAATATTATTAGTTCAATACTATACCAACTTTGATTTTCATCTTAAATTTCTGCTCAAGTCAATTAAACGGACTAAAAACGAGTTAATCTATATCATGGTATTTGTTAAAATTATTAATTTTTCCTTATTCTGTCGTTATCAGCTGTCTGCGAATAGCCAGCTTAGCAGGAAGCGAGTTCCCGCCGCTGCATGAGCCGCCGATGCACAATAGAACTACGAAAAATCAAGAAAAGTATACAAAAATCGCTAGCACGGAGCCCCTTTAACGCGCAATATTTCCAAATTCAAGGAGAACCTGTTGGCCAAAGCCAAAAACAAGCACAAACAATTTGGTTCAATTGTATGCATAATTTTATACGCTGTTCGATGGTACAATAATGAAAATGGCACAGAGATCGGAATTATAGCGCCCCCTTCTTTACGAATTTTTTCAAGTTCAGGGAGGACTTGTTTGCCATAGCCAAAAACATGCACAAAAAATTTGGTTCAATTATTTGGATAACTTCATACACTTTTCGATGGTACAATAATGAAAATGCTACAGACATCGCAATTGTAGTGCCCCCTTCCGGCAGAATTTTTCCAAATTCAGGGAGGACCTTCGTGACATGAACAAAAATAAACACATAAAATTTGGTTCAATTCTATGCATAACTTCATACACTTTTCGGCGGTAAAATATTCAAAATGGCACAAAAATTGTACAAAAATCGCTATTACAGCGCCCTCTAAGAGCGATTTTTTTTACAAATTAAGGGAGGACCTCCTTGCCATAGCCAAGAACTTAAATTTTTTTTTTTTGGTTCAATTCTATGCATAACTTCATACACTTTTCGATGGTGCAATATTCAAAATCACACAAAAATCGCTATTACAGCGCCCCCTACCGGCGAATATTTTCCAAATTCAGGGAGGACCTGCTTGCCATAGCCAAAAACTTAAATTAAAAATTTGGTTCAATTCTATGCATAACTTCATACACTTTTCGATGGTATAATATTCAAAATCGCACAAAAAAACGCATTTACAGCGCCCCCTACCGGCGATTTTTTTTCCAAATTCAGGGAGGACCTGCTTGCCATAGCCAAAAACTTAAAATAAAAATTTGGTTTAATTCTATGCATAACTTCATACACTTTTGGACTGTACAATATTCAAAATCGCACAAAAATCGCTATTACAGCGCCCCCTACCGGCGAATATTTTCCAAATTCAGGGAGGACTTGCTTGCCATAGCCAAAAACTTAAATTAAAAATTTGGTTCAATTCTATGCATAACTTCATACACTTTTCGATGGTTATAATATTCAAAATCGCACAAAAAAACGCATTTACAGCGCCCCCTACCGGCGATTTTTTTCCAAATTCAGGGAGGACCTGCTTGTCATATCCAAAAACTTAAACTAAAAATTTGGTTCAATTCTATGCATAACTCCATACACTTTTGGATGGTACAATATTCAAAATCGCACAAAAAATGTTATAACAGCGCCCCCTACCGGCGAATTTTTTCCAAATTTCGGGAGGACCTGCTTGCCATAGCCAAAAACTTATAATAAAATTTTGGTTTAATTCTATACATAACTTCATACACTTTTTGATGGTAGAATGGCAACAGACAGACGGACAGACGGACAGACGGACGGACGGACAGACGGACAGACGGACACACAGACAGACAGACATTTTCTATAAACATGTTTTTTGGAATCTCTGACCCCTAAAACATGCAAATCCGTCGAAAACCGGAAGTCGAAAAAAATTTCGATTACAATACTTTCTTCTATTGAAGATAGAAGAAAGTAAAAATGGGCTCAAGGATTAAAAAAAATAGGGTTTTGTGGAGAAAAAAAATCATAACTTCGTCAATTCTCAAGATATAAAATCAATTAAATTTATTATAAATTGTCTTAACATTATCAACAACTTTTATGTTGACAAGTTTTTAATAGCACCAATTCATATTGAAAAAAATAAATAAATGAAAAACGAAACAAAAAGGGGGTGGGGGTGAAAAAGAAAAAAAATCCATAAGTTGTCAATTTACAAGATGTCAAATCCGCATGAATTTATTATATACCTTCTTAATATTATCTACAGCTTTTATATTGACAAGTTTTTGGAAGAACTAATTCTTACAGCAATAACAAATTAAAAATACATATAGGTTGAAGAAAAAAAATATCGCATGAAGGATGTACTGAAATCCAAACTGCCTGTTTTCTGACTCTTTTTTAAATTCATTTTTGTCTATTTTTTGATAGAGGTAGAATATATTTTTAAAAAATGATGTCAAAGTGATTACTTTCAACCGAATTTCTCGAAGCGATTTCGTTGAAAACTAAAATTATTGTCCTACTGAGAAATAATTGTTTATAAATCATGTTCTAAATAATTGAAGGAAAAATAAAAACAGAGGTCGCTTATAAATCTCAAAAATACGTCAGCACGTTTCATGTGTTTTTCTTTTAAAAATGAATCTGAAAATATGTCAGAAATATAAGAGTTATTGAGTATGGAAAAATATTTTTTTGAATACTGCCTTAACATGGTTCTAATAAAACCAGTCTTATATAAAAATGAAATTAAAAACTCGTAAAAGCGGATAGATACAATTGTTAAAGTGGGTTTATCTCTAATCACGATTTAGTTTTTGATGGTGAAACTAGTACTTAACTTCGAATTCTACCTTCGCCTGTAGCCCGAACCGGAAGGGATTTTTGGAAATCACCAGAAGTTTAAATTAATATGTCGCGTGAGCAAATTATGAACAATTTTTAGGTGTTTAAATAAAATATTTTGGTGTATGGCAATATTTCTTCTTATTTTGTTTTCTTTTTAGTACCTTAAATGAAATTGATGCTATTCCACTCTAGGGTTGTTGGCGAGGTAGGGAAAATGCGTTTTGCTAGAGAAGTAAAAATTTCATGCATATTTTCTAGCAACCTATTCATTGTTTCACATACTCAGGCATTTCTTTTAAAAATATATACAATTTATTTAGTGTAAGCAAGTCAGTTATCTATTCTGGAGTATTCGTAGAAGTAAGTTATGTAGAAAAAATTATTATTATATATATAAATAAAATCTAATAATATTACAATATTATTAAGAGGTTTTATTTATGTATACAAATAAGCATTAAAAGTTCATCAGTTTTGTTTACAAAACTGTTAAAAAAATATGCCAAGGCAAAGAGACATTGGTTAAGTATCATCGAATTAAGACAAAATCTTGTATTTTAAATGCATTTATTTTAAATCAAGTGAATGAAATACTTATATTTTAAGTGAAAGGAAATCAATATGTATTTGGTTCGGAAGCAATTATTGGCGATTTATGACTTCACTCAGGATAATATAAAAGGGTACTACTTGATTATCCCGTCGAACAAAAAACTATCGCTAAGCTATAATATTAAATGCCAATAATGGATGATCGTGAATGTCACTTCACTTGACATTAAAAACGTTAAACGTGTTTGTTACGTCGACAAATGATTTTTAATTCGATGGTTTATTTGTACTTTTTGGTAATGATTTTCTAATTTATTTGTTCTTTAATTACTTAAAATGAAAAATATGGTAAGTTGTATAATTTGGTGAATATTTTGGAGATTTCTATAATTTGGCGAAATGTTTCCACGGGATAATCAAGTAGAATCCATAAAAGTATCAAAATTGTACATGGTACATGTCTGAGAAATGAAACATTTATGATGTAACCATTCTTCGTATAAGAAACTAGTTGGATGTGCCAATCCCAAAACTTTCTTCTATCTTATACATCTTAATATTTCAAAAACTAGTTACACATGTTAATAATTCAATATTATTAGTTGGTTATTATACCAACTTTGATTTTCATCTTAAATTCCTGCTTCAGTCAATTAAATGAACTAAAAACGAGTTAATCTATATCATGATATTTGTTAAAATTAATAGTTTTTCCTTATTCTGTTGTTATCAGATGTTTGCGAATAGCCGGTTTAGCAGGGAGTGAGTTCCCGCCTTTGCACGAGTCGCCGATGGACAATAGAACTAAGAAAAATCAAGAAAAGTATACAAAAATCGCTATCACAGAGCCTCTTTACCGCGCGATATTTCCATGTTCAAAGAGGACATGTTGGCCAAAGCCAAAAAGATGCACAAAAAATTTGGTTCAATTGTATGCATAATTTTATAGACTTTTCGATTGTACAATAAAGAAAATGGTACAGACATCGTAATTATAGCGCTCCCTTCCAGCGGAATTTTTCCAAATTCAGGGAGGACCTTCATGCCATGACCAAAAAGAAACACAGAAAATTTGGCTCAATTCTATGCATAACTTCATACACTTTTAGATGGTACAATATTCAAAATGGCACAAAATTTGCTATTAAAACGTCCCCGACCGGCGAATTTTTTCCAAATTAAGGAAGGACCTGCTTGCCATAGCCAAGAACTTAAAATGAAAGTTTGGTTTTCAAATCTATGCATAACTTCATACACTTTTTGATGGTACAATATGCAAAATCGCTATTACAGCGCCCCTAGTGGCGAATTTTTCCAAACTCAGGGAGGACCTGTTTGCCAAAGCAATAAACTTAAAATAAAAATTTGGTTCAATTCTATGCATAACTTCATACACTTTTGGATGGTACAATATTCAAAATCGCACAAAAATCGCTGTTACTGTGCCCCCTACCGGGAAATGTTTTCCAAATTCTGGGAGGATCTGCTTGCCAAAGCCAAAAACTTAAAATAAAAATTTGGTTCAATTGTATGCGTAACTTCATACACTTTTGGATGGTACAATATTCAAAATCGCACAAAAAACACTGTTACAGCGCCCTCTAGCGGATAATTGTTTTCCAAATTCAGGTATGACCTACCTGCCATATCCAAAAACTTAAAATAAAAATTTGGTTCAATTCTATGCATAACTTCATATACTTTTGGATTGTACAAAATTCAAAATCGCACAAAAATCGCTATTGCAGCGCCCCCTACCGGCACTTTTTTTCTCCAAATTCAGGGATGACCTACCTGCCACATCCAAAAACTTAAAATAAAAATTTGGTTCGATTCTATGCATAACTTCATATACTTTTGGATGGTACAATATTCAAAATCGTACAAAAATAGCTATTACAGCGCCCCCTACCGGCGATTTTTTTCAAAATTCAGGGAGGATCTGCTTGCCATAGCCAAAAACTTAAAATAAAAATTTGGTTAAATTCTATGCATAACTTCATACACTTTTTTATGGTACAATGGCAACAGACACACGGACACACGGACAGACAGACATTTTCTATAAACATGTTTTTGGGGATCTCTGACCCCTAAAACATGTAAATCCGTCAAAAACCGGAAGTCGAAAAAAATTTCGATTACAATACTTTCTTCTATTGAAGATAGAAGAAAGTAAAAAGAACAATATTCCGCATTCCGATACACGGGCAAGGTTAACATTGATCAAGAGTATAACAACATTATTCTAACTGTATGATTATATGATACCGTATTTTAATAGTGATATTGAATGCTGTAATTGCATTTGAGCAATTAACCGCAGAACGATATTTTACATTTGTTTCGAGTGAAACTCGGCCAACAATGTTCTAATTATTTATACAAACAACAGTTACATAAACAAAAGTTGGAATTCAAATGAAAATATTTTCAAAGAAAAAGTTATAGCAATTAAATTAATTTGGTGTTAAGTAACGCTTTTTAAAGTACGACACTGGCTGCAATCCAGATCATGAGACATTCCTATAATATTTAAATTAGTCGCGATACATTTCTGTTGGCCGGGTTAAAATTTAGTCGAGAGATTTTTTTTTTCAACAAAAGCAGCCTTTCTTTTTAGTATTTGCAACTTAGAAACAATTCTTTGCTGTTGGAATAAAATATTTTGCCTTACAGTATTACTCTTCTTATTATTTTTATATATTTATTTATTTGGATTTTAAATAAAATGAGTCAAAGTCATGTTTTTTAAATGTATTTAACATATGTAAGTTAAATTTATGTATTTTAAATAAAAATAATACATTACGAAATAT
Organism: Maratus speciosus; assembly: GCA_963932465.1. Taxonomy (NCBI): domain Eukaryota; kingdom Metazoa; phylum Arthropoda; class Arachnida; order Araneae; family Salticidae; genus Maratus; species Maratus speciosus. Next base: position 425,020,303 of record OZ010795.1, read on the forward strand.
ATGAACAGTATTTGGCGATTTATCAACTGCGCCTGTCTAAGTGCCTTATTACTATTACTCTTCACGGTACAGTCGTGGAAAAAAAAAAAAAAAAAAGTAAACACCCCTACTAACTTCTGAACAAATTATCGTAGAAGAAAGTTACTCGTACCGAACGATTGGAAATAAAGTCTACTTTTAAATGATGTATATAAAATTTGCTTAGGGGACCATCTACATATTAAAACGAACAATAACTTTGTTTTTTTCTATAGCAGTACACAATTCTGACACCATAAATGAACTCTACACCTTTCAATTAGCCTATAAACAAATTTTTATGCAATTCGTGCATTAAGTTTCCGAGAAATTAATTATTTTAAAACGAGCGTATTTTAAGGGTTTTATCCAAATTGAAGTTCTGAACTCTATTGTTAACCGAGAGAGCCACCTTCTTGATCAAGGCACGTTTAAGCCTCAATGAAACCTGTTTGATTACAGGATAGCAGAATAAATTTCAAAAATTTACTCACTGCTATCATAGACGGCCTTAAATCATCATTTTGCCGTTTTTTAAGCATAATTTAAAAACTACTTCGAAGAAAAATGTGAAATTTGGGATTTCCATAAAGCAGGACTTAATAAATCTAAATCCATCAAAAAAATTGTAGGTTGCAATTCATATTTTTTTCGAATATTAATTTCATAATTCATAATTCGTATCATAAAATTATAAAAATTGCAAATTCAACGTATTTATGTTTGGGTATATTAGTATTATTGCTACAAAATAATTAGATCATTAGGAACATAATTTCAGGAGATATAAATAAAAATATGAAAATGTAATTTAACATTAGAAGTACTAAATTTTGAATGTCTGTAATTCAAAAACTTATCATTCAAATGACTTGAAATTTGGTGTCTAGGCATAGTTTGAACCGAAGATTCGAAATATATCGTTAAATTTGGGTACTGCCATTGAAAAAAATGAAGTTTGGAACCGTTTTAATATGTATATGGCCACCTAAGCAAATTTTATACACACCATTTAAAAGTAAACTTTATTTCCAATCGTCCGGTACCAGTAATTTTCGTCTACGATAATTTGTTGAGGAGTTAGTAGGGGGTGTTTACTTTTTTTTTCTACGACTGTACATCCCTTTAATATGAGACTTGTCGCTTTTTTAAAATGTTTGACGCAATTTGGGTTTTTACGCCAAATGATAACTTGTTTGTGTATGTAGTAAAAAAATTGCATCTAATAACATGTAATATTAGATAAATTATTTAGCTTTGTAGATAATAACAGATAAACGTCATCTGTACCTATACGTCTATATTAATATTATAAAACAATAATGTCTGTGTTTTTGTGAGGTGTAATCTCTGAAACAGCGTAGTAGATTAAAAAAATAATGGTCGCAAAATAATTGTTTGTGACCATGTATGCCATGAAAAAGATTATATTTTATGTCACTACAACAACTTCCAAGAGATGGAAGAGAACAAAAGTAGTAAAATTACGATTCTGCGATATTTTGGAGGCTAAAAATTTGGAATTTTGTCTGATGGTTTCTTTTAACATACAAATATCCGTTATTAACGCTTTTTAAAAGGTTCAAAATTTTAAAATGAGAAATAAACATAAAAATTTTAGAATGGTTCTAAATTATTTTTTGGGGAATTTGTAGAGATAGAAATTTTGAAATTTCACGTAACTGTTACTTTTAACACGTGAATGCAAATACGTTAAAAAGAAAAAAAAACTGAAATATGGTGCATAAAAAAAAAAAAAAATAAACAGAATTTTCTATGATACTGTTGGGACTAGAAACTTGAAATTAGGCATGATAGTTATTTATAAGGTGCAAATGCTCAGAACGAATTCTAAAAAAATCGAAATTTAGATGACGAATTAAAAAGGAAAATTTTCTAAAGATGTTCTAAATAACGACGTATATTGAATTGTTAGGGATATAATCATGAAAATTGACATGGCTATTACTTTTAAGAAGAAAATATTCGCAATAGATATTTTAAAAAATCGCTGCGTAGTATGCAGGCACAAAAAACTTTCGAAAATGTTCTATTAGATGAAATGAACATAGAACTTCTAAATTAATATTAATTTAGAATATTTTTATAGAGACACTTTAAATATTTAATAATACTAGATTTTACCCTCCAATATTTGAAAGACGTCATGCAATTTAGGTGCAAGAAAACGGGTTGCTCTTTGTGTGCACAATTGTGTAAATTACGGGAATAAAACAGTGAATAGGTTGCCCGAGAATATTTGTCAAATTCTTCCTTTCCTAGGGTTTCTCTATCATGTCAAGGCCCCTAACAGCGGAAATTGTCGATTTAAATGTATGCATTTTTTTCCCGCTTCACTAATATAGAGATTTTATCATAAGGTCACTTTCTAAATTGAAATTAGGAGATTCATTAAATTGTAAATTATTCGAGTAAAATTCCATAATCGGGTTTACATTAGCATATTTTAGCCTGCATCATTTAATAAAAAATATGCACGGTTTTGTAAATTACTTGAAATGACACTTTGCCAGCTCAAAGGTATGCAGACAAAATATTCAGATATCACGATATACTTTATGCTGCAGCAATTACCGATTCCTTTCTTTTAATGCCTGCTAAAGCGTGATATAGTTCAGCTTGTGGATGATATATTTGAAAATAATATAATACTGTGTATGTAGAATCCTGCTTGATCTCCACAGTTAAATCCGATCGAGCATATCTAGAACACACTGAAACGACGCATTGCATGCATCTGTTAACCGTTCGGGGACTTTCTAATATCACTTTTTGAAGAGCGAATTTCCTAAACTCTTAATGACCACCTCATCGCATGCATGAAAAAAAAAATATATTTAACATTATTAAATGTTCGATGGGACTACGCACTAAAAACCATACAAAATATGTCATTTTTTTCCAAACATCTTTTTTTTTTTTTTTTTTTTTTTTTTTTTTTTTTGTCATTGGGAAGTACTTAAATCCATACAAAGCGTCTATTTATCTTTTGGACATAATTTCAAAGAGTAAAAATACCGATATACGATATTTCAGTGTTTTAATTTCTGTATTACTTATAATGAACTGAGAAATGAAGATTAATGTACTGAGTATTTTTATACCCATGCACGGCTGTCTTTCATGGTTCGTTTTCTATTTTTTTAACAGTGTATATCGGTTTATAATTAGTATATTTTGTATTTCTACCATTAAATTTGCTTATTTTTTTTAAAATTTGGGTTTGTGTCAGTATATAATAAATTAAAGATAGTACCTCATTTTCTTTACTTGTCACAATTAATTATTAAATCTATGTTCTCAGCAATATCGTTCAGACTGATCTTTCTGAGGGAAGCCTTAGTAATTATGTCTTCTTCACTGGTCAATGTACACATATTGTTTTAATATACCGGGTGATCCAAAAGTTCGTTAAAACTTTAAAAACACTTAAAAATGAAATTGTGATAAAAGAGTGAGATTTGCGAGAAAAGGCACACAATGTAGTCGGATTTTTTAGCAGAAAAAAAATAATTAAAAATTCACATAGAGAGGGCGCTGGCAACCCGAAACACTTAGAACAGGACAACAATAGGCTCCATTCTTTTATTCTTCCAATGTCAAATTGTCACCAAGACCTGCAGAACATTCTACGACACAATCAGGCTGTGTCGTAGCAACTGTTCATTGTGTTTCGGGTAGCAACGCCATCTACATGTGATTTTTATTTTATTTATTTATTTTATTTTATTTTATTTTTTGCTGATAAAAAAATGCGACTACCTTGTGAGACCTTTCTTGCAAACCGCACTCTTTTATCATAAATTCTTCCTTTTTATGAGTTTTTAATGTTTTAACGAACTTTTGGCTCACCCGGTATTTACTCAGTCAATAGTAGAATAAAAAGTTTACTTAATCAATAACAGAAAATAAATTTCTTTTCAAAAAGTTTATTCCATATTACACAACACCAATATATATATATATATATATATATATATATATATATATATATATATATTAAAGAAATATATTTCAAAACTACTTCTTCAAGATCTTTTGAAATCTACCTTTGTGGTAAAATCTTTAGAAATGTCTCTTAGTGCCAAACGAAGTGGCAAATATCAAATACAGAGAAAAAAAAGTCTGTTTTTTCTTCTTTTCATTACTACAATGGGAACAAAAGAAATAACAAAAATTGATTTTTTTTTTTTTTTAAACGATTTTTTGCCGGAAAATATCTAGTCAACAATGAAAGAAGATTAAAAGAAAAGAAAAAATATACCTTTCTGTAACAGTTAACACGAACAAATACTGTTTAAAAAATGTTTAATGGTATTGTAATATTTCATTTTGAAAGAAATTATTTACAAATTTTTCGGAACAAATGACGGAATAGAGTTATTTTAATCATTATTTCACACAATGTTTTTTAAATAAATACTTGTATCCAAAAAATGATGCGACAGATAAACATTAACTTTTTTGTGTTTAATTTTTAGTATTTTTTGCATCAAGTACGTAAACATTTCTGAATTACGCATCATATATTTTATTATATTGACTTAAAATACAGGAATTTATTTCATTCATAGTATTCGTGAATAAGTTATTTTCATCGCTTTTATTTATTGCTGTTTCCTAAAATAAAAGTAACTAGAAAACCGGGATTCTGTTTTTTTTTTTTTTTTTTTTTTTTTTTTTTTTTTTTTTTTTTTTAAGAATTTATTGTCGACACAATTAAAAAATAATAATAATAAATTAAAAAAATTAAAAAAAAATCGTTAAAAACTACGAAAAAATTAATATCTCAAAAATAAATTGAGATGCAGTTTTCAAAGAAATTGCATTTAAAAGTACTTTGGTACCTTATAAGACAGCATAAAATTGAAAAATGTGCGATGCTTAAAAGTTTAAAAAATTGCAGTAGAGATCATGAATATTTAAGCGTACACATCAATTTTGTTTTATGATTGGCTTATGTAACGAAAAGTTTTTTTTTTTTTTTTTTTTTTTTGCGACGACACTTTAATTGCTGCCCGAAAGAAACAGATTATCGGGGGATCGGGGGCTAATAAAAAAAAATATTGCTTAATGGTTGTTATCAATTTTCAACCTTCCGAAACACGTTTCTTTTTTCTTTTTTTTTTTTTTTTTTTAAGTTTTCCTGCTTGTTACAGAATTGTACATTTCAAGTTTATAAAATATCAAATTAAAATCAAAACTGCATGAAGATTATACATTTAGAACGAGGTCCATTTCAATATGCATGCTTTAATACAGTATTCGACGGATTTTTGAATTGAACCCCCTTTTTTTTTTCTAAAAGCTTTTTTTTTTTTTTTTTTTTTGTAATTTGCGCAGATTAAAAAGATAAAAAGGCGTCTGCCAAAAGATAATTTATTTTGCATCACTACATGCAATCTCCACCTACCGTTTGTCAATTAATCGAGCAATGTAATACTTTTTGCTATTAGAATGTGTTTCCTTTAAATGATAAACCTTAAAAAGTACCTTATCAGAATTTTAACTGCATTGTTTAATTCAAATATGAGAGTGTGTGCGTATTTTAGGGATGATCATTTGGTATACATCGAAGCAAAATAGACTACTAGTATCTTTCTGGAAACCGTTACTGAATATCTATATTTATTTTAGTTTTCTGTATTTTTAAATGTATTAATTTTAGAACAACTACTTAAATATGCTCAGAATTTAACATTCTCATTCGTCATTTATATTTATTAAGTACAGTAGAACCTCGAATTTCCGAAGTAATTGGGACCGACCATCTTTAGGAAAATCAAAATTTTCGGATAATAGAGAATGCTTTAATTTTCAGAATAAGGAGAAATATATGCACTATTTCTTATTATGGTAACAACTGCTTAATAAAATTGAAGCAATTACAACATAGAAACAATAATAAATTACTTAAATCTAAATTTTGAAATTAAGTACATTTTGCATATTTCTTAAGGGTTTGAATAAAAGGTTTGTTTGCCTCAGTTTCGATTACCTTTCCTTTTCAGTTCTGTCGCGAAGTTAACATAGCACGGCGTTATAAACATAGGATTCATATAACAAAAAAATGACAAACAATTGTACTTCAAATGTCTATTTCTTTTTTCCATAATTAAGAAAGCTATTATGTAGTATTTATCTTCTTTATTTAGATATAGCTTTAACAATGGATTTTGCACACAAGGAATATGATAGTTACAAAAAAAAAAAAAAAAAAAAAAAAAAAAAAAAAAAAAAAAAAAAAAAAAAACCTTACAAAATTGATTTTGGTTAACAGGGAATGCAGGTTAAAAGAGTTATATATAATAAAAGATGAAAACGGCGTACTTACAAATATGCGTTGTAGAATAATCGTTTAGTGTTCTTTAACTTAATTAAATAAATGTATTTTGCTTTCATTTCAGTTCCTCTTATAGAAGAAATTTGAGAATTTTATAATCTGTTATGGTACTTGAATGAAGAAAAGAGCTTAGTATCTTTCAATCCATCTTCACACTCATCGTTTACATTTATTAACTGCTTCATATTCCTATTTCTTTCATTGATGAAAATATTCGTTCAGTCCCAGAAACGATTTTCAAATTACACAATAAGGAATAAAAGATAAAAACGGCACACTAACAAATAAGAGTTGTAGCTTAATCTTTTATGATTCTTTAACGAGTCATTTATGGTACTTGGATGAAGAAAAGAGTGTAATATCGATCGATCCTTCTTCTCATTCATCAATTATATTTATTGAGTGTTTCACATTTATATTTAATTCATTGAAGAAAAAATTCATTCTGTCCCAGAAACGTTTTTGAAATTACAGAATAAAGAATAAAAGATAATGCGACACACTGACTAATAAGTATTGTAGGACATTTTTTAGGATTCTGTAACTTAATTAAATTCACGTGTTTTACTTTATTTTATGTTCCCCTCAAAGAAGTAATCTCAGAACTTTTTCAGTCATTTATGGCACTTGAATGAAGAGAAGAGCCCGCCCGTTGATATCGATTGATCCTTCTTCTCATTAATCAATTTATTTATTAAGTACATCATATGTAGATTTATTTCATGGAAGAAAACATTCATTCTGGCCGACAAACGATTTTCAAACTACACAATAAGGAATAAAAGATAAAAACGAAACAATCGTATATATGTGTTGTATAATAGTCTTTTAGGATTATTTAACTTAATAAAATATATGTATTTTACTTCATTTTAAGCTCCCCTTAAAGAGGCAATCTCAGAATTTTTTCAATCATTTATGGTACTTGAATGAAGAGAAGTACTTAATATTGATCGATCCATCGTCTCATTCATTATTTCTATTTATAAAGTGCTTCACATACACGTGGATTTCATTAAATAAAACATTCATCCTGTCCAACAAACGTTTGTTGAAATTTCACAATAAGAAATAAAAGATAAAATGACGCATTTGAAAATATGTGTTGTAGAATAATATTTTGGGATTCTTAAAATTAAATAAATGTCTGTTACTTTCATTTAAGTTTCTCCTTAAAGAAGCAATCTCAGAATTTTTAGAATCATTTATGATACTTGAATGAAGAGAAGAGATTAATATCGATCGATCCATCTTACGCCGAATAGACACTTTCAAGGCGATGTCTTAGATAAAATAATTCATTCCGGATTTTCTTCCCTGGTCCTTTAAATAACACCGTTTGTATGTTCAATCACTACATCTGAGACACATAAAACTTGTATGAAGTAAACTACAAAATATTCCTAATCGTTATGCAAAATAAATACATTTGTTTTTACTCATTTATTTTGAAAAGTCTTGCTGACTCTTTTATATTCCTCAAATGTATCGTAAATGTATCAGTATTTTGAAATATTTCATCTTTTATGCGTTATCTTTTCTGCTATTCCAAACAAAAATGAAAAGAAAATTCAAGCATGCAGACAATTTTTTAAAAATACATTTAATGTTGGATACAATAAAAAGTCATTAATAGGGTAATAAGTAATTATAACATTAAAAACTTGTATACATTAAAAGTATCCCTTTAATTTACAGGAATATAAAAAAAAAATAATAGCGTTTATTTCAAATGAAAAATTTTGTAACATTTTGTACAAAATACTAAATCAATCATAACCAGAGAGGAAATAGCTTTATAAACTTTTCGTATAAAATATCCTTAAGATATAATTTTTGACGGATTTACACGTTTTGTATGGGCTTTTCTGTTCAAATGTCTCTGAAAATTGTAAAGAAATCTAGAACTATCATTTATTAACTTAAGAACTTAATAACTTGACTTTTCTAAATAATCAAAAATAGCCTTATTTATTTATACAAACACAACAGCCTCATTCTAAAAAGTTTCGTACATTTTATGTAAAGTTACATGAAAACTTCAATGAAAAGAAAAATATTACATTTTATTAAAATCTATAATTTTATCAAGTTACCTTAAGAGGATATAGTCATGGTTACGACAAAATTTGTATGCTCTATGATTACTAATCAATTTATATGGTAAGTAACTGTAATTTTTATACTAGAAAATATCGAAAATAAATATTGTTATGTGTTAACTTAGGCAAAGATTAACTTTCTAATTTGTTGTGTAAAATGACTTTCAGACAAATGATTGAATTCCAATATTCTAAATTATTTGAGATAGAACCAAGTTCATTTTATGAAATAGAATATAAAATTAAATAGTTATTTATAATTTAATTTTAATTTTAATAATAAACATTTGCTAAGGTTAGTTGGGGCAACTGGGACATGATTTTACAATGTAACTTTGGAGCTTCTGACAATTCAGCTTCAAAAAGCTAATGTTCATTTCAATTAAAGTCTGAAATTCTTGAAATGTGTTCAGTTAGGTTCCCTCTATTAGACAGAAATGCTCAAAATTACATTTTAACATTTAAAATTATAAAAATATGGATATTTCATCTTTCTTTCCTCATGGGTCCAGTTGCCGACAAAAATGGGGTAACTGGACTTTGGGGGCTATGTTCCACACTCGTTTATATATTTTTTTTCATATCGGATATCAGGTCCTGTTTGAAAAGTGTAAGCAACTTAAAAAAATTTAAACCAGGCAGATCATGTAAATTATATGTCAATAAACAGCGTTGAAAGAGGAACCTTTGCTGTCAGTGTGCCTCTAAAAAAGTACTAAAAGTGAAAATATTAAATTTATTTATACCAAAAATGTGAAACTTAGGTAAGTACTTATGTACTTTAGTATAGATAATAAGTATAAAAGTCAGATGGATATTTTAAGGAAAAAATAGCAAGGTAAATCTCTGAGTACTTAAGTACTTTATCTAAAGTACTTAAGTACTTTATCTTTATCCAGGGGTCGCATTATATAGGGAAAGTTTTATTGTTCCTTAAAGAAAGGTGTGATGAAGATATTATTTTCAAAATAGTGGTAGGGACGATAAAAGATTCCCTATAGCATAGCTGCCAAATTTTACGCTTTCCTCTTACCACTAAAATATTATAGTAAATGCTGTCTTATTTAATTGTCGAAATCTTATGATTAAAAAAAAAAACAGAAATCTCTATTAAATTTTAGTGGTAGCAAGAAAGCGTAAAAATTGGCAGCTATGCCTATACAATGCGACCCCTGTGTATAGTACCATTTCAAGGTCTGGATATCTGGCTTTTAGGGGCAAGGTACTTGCATTCGTAAAATGTTGAAATAATTTAATGACACCAATATTTACAAGAGAATCTATCTGAAAACATGTAAAAGGTTATTTTCGCGTACTTAATAAAGGTTAAATTTTAATTATAAAATTCAGGTGCCAATGTGGCAATTAGGGATTAAAATTAATTGATGCCATAACGGTATCACTGCCTCTTAAGGGGTCAAGAAATTTGGTTTTATACCACTCAACATACTTTTTTTTAAAATTTCATTACGTTATTTTAATAAGATATTCTATCATTTTCTTTATTGTGAGCAAAAACCAATGGAGAAATTTACTTCCCGTAGTAAGAGAAACACACACAAAAAAAATATTTATAACTATCGGGGTAACTGGATCCAGCATGGCCCAGTTACCCCATTCATGAAACATTTATGAGTTAACTGGGACACCGGGTTTACATTTAAAACATGAAGTAAATATGTAAAGATACCTAATAATATTAATGTAGTTATATGTCTAATCTTTAAAAAAAAGATTGTTTAATAAAAGTACTTACAGTATTTTAATAAAAATCCGAGGAATTTCAACCATATTGACGTTGTTTTTAAAAAAAATAAACGTAATTTTTTGACAACCTATCACAGCAAAGTGAGAGTTATGATAGAGTTTATTCACGTTGTTTTAGGAAGTAGAGATAAAGGGGAATTGCTCAGAAAAGCCAAAACTTAAAAAACACCATTTTTTTATATATAAAATAGCCTATGGCCCAGTTACGTCGTGGTTCCAGTTACCCAAACAAACCTTACAAAATATGAGCAAAACCTACATTTTTAAAAGCACAGTAAATAAATAAATGTAATGAAATAGATAAATATTGCTTATGTGGAAAACAAGGATTTTTTTTAAAGATTAAAGTTTTAATAATTAAAAATGTTTCAAAAATACTTTGTTTTTAAAACAGTGCTTAATATTCAATAAACATGTAAAAAAATCTTATCAATAACATACTTGATTATGGGGATAACTTTGAATATCATTTCATAATTCAAATGAAATTGTAAATTATGATTATAGAAAAAATACAAGTCAGCTACTTATTACAGTTACTAAACTATGAAATCAGATGTTGCACACAGCAAACAAACGCAAGACATATGCAATAATTCTATTTGGCGCCCTATCCATTTGCACACAAATTAAAAATCTTAAAATGTTCTCAATAATAATAAAAAAATAATAATAATAATAAAAAAACAGAGTCAAGTTCTGATTAGCAGATACTATTTCGAATTACTGTTATATGTATTATCTTTTTACTTATATACTGTATTCATGTTACTTTCTATATACTGGGAGCCTTAAGGTACATTTATTTCTCATCTTGAAGTTTGTGTCAATGAATAGCAGTTCCTCTGCCTCTTGAGATGCATATCTGAGATATGCATACAAAATAGTTCCAACGATTGTCTAGCGAAAGAATGGTCTTCACGGGAATGTGACAATTGGGGTTTCAATGAACAGGAGAGGGCCCTGGTGTCAGAGGGGAAACGCCGTACAGGCTATCTTGGGTGATGAGTGTGATAGCTGTTAGAAATGAGTAGAGTTCATGTGTGAACATGGAAGTATGTGGTCACTTTGTCGCCGAGTACAGTGCTCGGACAGAGCATGTATTAAGTTGTGTGAAGCTCTTGGAGGATAGAGCCGATATAGCGGGAGATCAAATGGGATCTCCGATAACTCTATTTTAACTAACGTAGTGTGAGAAGCATATAGAATATTTTAATAAGCGGGCAGGTACACAGAAAGAAATATCTATATGTAACATAATGCCGGACCGGATCATCTATATCCGAGTTCCTAATTGTAAATATTGTTTTGTTAGTTGTAAATAAAGAGAAAATAAACTGTTAGTTAAGTTTAATTAAATGAGTTAGCATTCTTTTCGATAAGTATCTCAAAGCGTGCCCGATATCACGTAATTATATCGGTGGTGGCAGCATATCAACAAAAATGGAACATTCTTCTAAGTTGTGTGGAGCAAGAGTGAATCCGACAAACAGTAAGCAGGAATTCTGTTTTTTGAGAATTTAGTGTCACACTCGATGAAAAGAAAATGTAGAGATAGATAAAGCACAAAACATATTTTGTTTTAAGACATAAAATATACGCATTCATATTATATAAACACAGAAATGTTTTGCACTGCTGAATAATTTCACATTTACTATCTAGTCTTAAACAACATCAATAGAAAAGAGTACATATGACATCACTATCGCAGAATAGTACACATACATAGCAAAAAGTGATGTCGTCATTCAAGATACCCGACAAAAATTTCGTATACCAAATGATTCACATACCTTCATTTGTTTGTAACATTAATATGGTTACTGAATATTAAATATAGTTTGTAATAGCTAAATCAGTTGTTATGAAAAAATGACAAAAAATACATAGAAATCTACGATTTTCGTTTTACTTTCTACAGAAATGGATTATTTCAGTTGCCACCGTTTCACAAATTGATCACTTCAGATGCATGATTGCAGGAATCGTTGTTTTCTCTGCCTTTCGTGTTAAATGCTAAAAAAATGATTCTTTGAACATTTTATAAAAAAAACTTAATAACGAATATGAATGCAATCCTTGGAAGTATTAATCATTGTTCAATGTATTAAAAAATACATTAAATCAATAGAATTATATTACTTTAAATATTGCTTGCATTGCAGTGAAACCTGGAGCTTAGTGAACGTATTATCATGGGCTTGTCAGTGAGGGGGAAAAACAACCATAAAATTAATGTCACAAAAATAAATTTAGATACAGTTTTTAAAAAAATTGCATAAAAAAACCCATATTTAACCTATACGAAAGTTTAAAAATTGAAAATGTGCAACATTTGGAAGTTTAAAAATATGCAATAAATAATCAGTATTTAACCGTACAATGACACACCTGCTGCCTTTTACCAGATGCTTATGGACATTTGTAAAATTGTTTTTAGTGATGATACTTTAATTATTGTCTGAAAAAAAAATAGCATATTGGAGTCTAATAATTAGTTTTTATGCTAGATTACAAAGTATTTGCACTAATAGAAGGATAAGGAACAAATCTGCCTCTCTCTTAAAAGTTCTAGGGAATTGGCGCACGATGGGCGCAGGGAGCAGAGACACTAATCACTATAATAATAGCCTAAGTTGTGTGACTGTCATCAACAATTTCGGGCTGAGTACTTCCCTTTATATATGCCAAGCGGTTATTTTTGTACCTTAGTGTTATACAGGCACTGTTGATAAATCGCCAAATATTGTTCCATCGCCATCATTTCATCTATATTATAATAGTCAAAGTCATTTGACTGTCATAAATAATTATGAGTTGACCCTTTCGCTTTTCATGTGCAAAGCTTCCATTTTGATTAAAATATCAAAATTATTTATTTGAATAAAACTACATAAACGTGTCCATGATCGTAAAGAATGCTTGGTACTTTTATGTTAGCCGGGCGTAAATCTCTCAAATAGAATTTTTTAACTCGCCAGTCGTTTTTTTTTTTATTTTTCGCATGGTAAATTAAAACTCAAGCTTTGATTTTCACATTAAATGTCATAGTTTTTGGTATTTTTTATAATTTTCCTTTTTCTTTTCTTTTCATTTCATTTTTTATAAAGAATGCTTAAAAGAATTTATAAATGCTTCAGTTTTCAATGAATGTTTTGTATTTTAAAGAAAATCAGTGAAAGGATTATATTTTAAATGAAACAAACAAAATACAAAAAAATGCGACGGAAACAATGTTTTGAGATTTATTGCCCCTATTTTGGGATGGCATGAGCAAGTAAATTAAATTTTGAATAAAAGAAACAGGATACAATGCGCAGCATAATTTAAGGGAAACTAAATTGGTCGTCAAGAGCGGCTAGTATTAATAATAGTAATAATATAAATAATAAAAAATATATTGTGATGTTAGACATAAAGAAAATCCGAAGATATTTCGAAAGCAATACTTATAAATTTTCATTCCTTTAATAATTCTAAATGCAATTTTCCTAAGATGAAGTACAACAAAATAAAACAAAACATGCTTAAGATAAGTACATTGTAAAATGATATCTAAAGATAAGTTTAAATCAAATGCTCTCATCAATGTTTATCGGTTATTTCTGGAATGCATTCTGCATTTTTTTATTTTATATCGAGAAAATTTCTTGAATTTTCTTGAAGGACATAAGACGGCTTTTAAGAAGATTGACAGTTTCTGAGATCTGATTTATCTAATATGAAATCTTACTTTAATATAATGTTGGAATTTAAATTATCTAAATTTAAGTTCTTTAAGGATTATATTCTTGGAAATTTTACATGAGAGATACAACATAACGGAAACATTTTAAAAAATCATAAGGACTTTTTTAAAGACGTATTGATACACAAAATTTATACAGAAATTTAATGTTACTTTTTTAACAATCGAATTTGTTTTTAAAAATCATGTATGAAAGTTACATTTAGTACCATGTTTTTAACTTTTTTTAAATAAAATGTGTACAAACGTATAAAGAAAACAAAAAGGGGGAAACCGGGGCTAGTTGTCTACAGGGGTTAGTAGGCGCAGTCCTCATAAATCGCCTGTTTGTGGATAGAATGCGCAACCAGTCACATAGTACCTTTCTTCTTGCTTTTTGCAATCCTCATTGTAGTTTTTCAGAGTTACCTATGTGCAATGGACATTTATTACAATTTTTCTGTTTTTTGCACTCATAAGTAATTTTTTGTTGCTTGATTCTTTTTCTAAATTCTAAGACTTATCTTAATAATTGCGATTTTTCTTGTGCAGTTTTTCTTAGTTTATGATTCACTGTACCTACCCCATATGTGATTTACTTAGATTATTTATGTTTAGAAGGTTACACCTCCCTTTTGGGAAGAAATTTACTATGGGGCTAGTAGGCGCATTGAATACGGGGTAAGTTGACTCGGCGTCTGGTGTGTGCTGGTAGGTTGAAATACAACAAACACAATGAAAAGTGGTTGTAATGAAAGATTTTGGGCACATGGGGCTTGTCCAAACGGAGACACTCGATTTTTTATTTGTGACAACAGTAACTCTGATGATGATGTCGAGTAAGATAGAAGTTACTCAGTGTTAATGTTTTATTCATTATTTTTATATCTGTATAATTTAGAATTTACATTGTACGGCGATAACGCCTTTGTTTAAACTTACTGGTAATAATGAAATTGATTTCTCCTAACTGCATGCCTTATTTGAGTTTCATTTAAATTTTTATAAAGCGTGTGCTAACTTGCCCCATAGGTATAATCAACTTGCCCCGTGACGGGGTAGGTTAGCGCACAATTTTTCTTTTTCTTTAGGCTTCCGCTAAACATAAACTACAAGAGCTACAAACTCAAAACTCCGGGTATTTATAGCCACATGTCTGTTCTTTAAAATTGCAGTTAAAATTTGTTAAAAAAAAAACTTAAACAAAAAATATATAAATAACTAAAAACTGCGCCTACTAACCCCGGTCTCCCCTATTATGTGATCTTAAAATATTTTAATTTATTATAATGATATGATTTTTTTTACAAACCTCGATATTACTATACATGTACAATAGATGAAAATATAAATGTATACTTATATTTCCAGCATGGTCAGTGTAAACATAGCGCCCATGTTTCCTGATCTGTTACAGCCATTATCCCCGAATACTAATACTAGATTTATAAAATAAAGCAAATTTCCCATAAATAATAAATATAAAAAAATTAAAGGTTCTTAAATATAAAATCCGGAGTTACTGCAGATATGTGAAAGCAAGAATATCAAGATAAAATATTTTATTTGGTATTGAAAATAATGTATGAAATTTATATTTTATATTATATTGTTAACTTTTAAATAAAATGTGTAGAAACGTGTACAGATAAAAAAATACTGTTATATGATCTTGAAATATTTGAATTTATTATAATGTTATGTTTAAAACACAGTGCTATATGTATACTTATATTTACAGCATTGTCAGTTTAAACATAGCTTCCATGTTTCTCTATCTTTATAAATTTCGCTATTTAAGGATATAATTACATTCATTATTTAATGAGACAAATTTGGCATAAAAATAATTAGGAATTTAGAAAGATCATTATTTTTAAAAACAGGAGTCTTTACAGATATGAGAAAATAAGAATTTACTTTCTATTTTTTTAACAATTATTACATAAGTTATTATTTAAATATATAATACTCATATAATAAGAACATGCTAATATGTAAATAAATAAAGGAATACATACATACACAAATATGAATCTCTGGAAAAAATTAAGCTACATGGACAATTGTGCATTGTTCTTTTCTTCTGAATATTTAAATGAATTTATATTATTTATATTTAAATAAATTTGTTTGTAAATTATTTGGTTAAAATTTTTGAATATATAAAAAGATTTAAAAGAATTACCTCGGCTGTATGAAGAGTTTGGAATAGAAAATGACTAATTTCTAAATCTTTTCCCTGATATGGAATATATAGTTTATTTAAGTGGCGTCTTTATCTGGGAATAGCTGGGAATTCTTTATTATACTTGGATTATGTATACCATCGTATGAATGTTTTTCTCTAATTCAACAGTTTCAAATTCGTCTGGGAACAACTCACCTGAGAAGATATGTCAATGAAAATAAATTACCCTATAGATGTGCTATTGAAAACTGATACAAAAGCAGCAATATCTCTAATGAGAAAATAACAGATTGCCATATTATTCCTAATTTCGAAAATCATTTCGAAATATATATATATATACATATATACATATATATATATATATATGTACATTAAACTAAATTATCTTCATGGTTTGATTAAAAAAAAATGAATTAACTTTTTTCCCACATTTTAATTGCAATTAGTTCAATGCAATTATATTTCTTAATCTTACAACAATTATTAAGATTTTTTGTAATTTTATATACTAAAAAAAGGGAATGTCAAAAAAATAAAAGAAATGATTAAATCAACAAATAAAACACTAAATGCAATAGGGGAGAAAAGGGAAAACAAGAAAAATTGAAACTATTAACTTAATTAGTTACACATCTTAGGAGTGATTGAATGCAAATTTTTTAACAGAATACTAATTAATAATCTAGTGTTCAATATTTCTCAATGTTGTGTAGAATTTAATATTCTTCTTACTGCATGCTATTTTATTAAACTGAGAAAATATTTTTCTAAAAGTAGTCAAACATTTTTAATGATAAAAGCTATATTCTACACACACACATGCAATAAAAATAATAAACCCAACTCGAGTGAAAAATTATCCAGAGCCAGCAATCGAACTTGTGACCACAGCTAATTAGGTTGTTGTTCTACCACACAGCAACTCCGGCAGATACATGTGTCAGCGATTTTTTACTAATAAACAATGTTTTGGAAAGCCATTAGTCATCTATCAGACAGCCTTGGGTGACAGGACAGAGATGAATAGATTTACTATTCCACATATCTACAATATATGAGGAGGTGAGTTTCAAAACTCGCCTTATCCGAAGAATCAAATTTTCGGAAATCGCGAAAAACCTCTAACTGCGACTCCGTGCATCAAATACCTCCAATTTTTTAATACTTATAACTAGTTGCTCTATGACATCATGTGTTAAGTTGGAAAATCTACTTTAATTAATTTAATTAATTAATTGGTAAAAGTTCCGGATAAGAAGGGTTTTGTTGCCAATTCTCGGGATAAGAAGAGTTTTGCTGCCAAACGTCTATCATACTTGCTGAAAGAAATTAATAGTTTCTATTTTTGGTCATCGGATGATGATATTTTGGATTTAAAAAAAACCTTACGAGAGCAATAAGTATGATTAAAATTTAGTATTACGTTTTATTATAAAAAATCAAACTTATCAAGAATCAAATGAAATTTATCACAAATAGCTTATAATTAAAATAAATCTTAAAAAAAAAAGAATGTAAAATAATAAAATCTATATAACATATAATATTATATATATATAATATAATATGCTTACAAAATATACAAAAACAAAAATTAAACAACTGATTGAATTTTCTTCTGGAATATCATCGTGATCCTCCCCAACCCTCTCCTCCTGTTCTGGTGCCTTATGAATAACATTTTATTAGAAAATAAGCACTTCCATTTCTGGCCAGTTGAAATCAAAATGTTTTTTCAACAATGTGTGGACACCCTTAAGTTTCTCTTGCTACACAGGGTCTCCCTCCCCCTTCTTTTTACGAAAAAAGTGCGGTTTTTAGATGTCTATCTAGCACAACATTTGCACTCTGAATTTTGATAATCGAGAATCTTCCGAAATAAACTTCCATAAATTTTAAGATGGCCATGGCTCTTAGTCTTTATGTAGTAACTTATTGAAATGCCTTTGAAAGCGCATAGAGATGCACTTAAGAAAATAAACTTTCAAGATGAAATTTTACTTTCCTGAATGTTTCATTGAAGGAAAAAAACTGGACGATTTCTTGAAGGAGATGTTTGAGGTGAACTTCAAGATAAAGTTATCTTATGCAGTTCTGTCTTTGCTTGAAAAAAAAAAAAAAAAAAAAAAAAACTTGGTGGAAGCATCATACATCTTGTATTGAGAGATTTGAATACTCCAGGTTCTCTTTCTGGTAAGTGCACTTTGAGAGGGCCACAAATGACTTAGGTTTATGACTGAGAATAAAAATGAAATCTTTTAACACCTTCTGACAGTAAGAAATATAGAAAGCTATTCTCCATTTTCAACTTACATTTTAATTTTCTTTTACGTGTATTATTTACTAGCCCACGTGTTCGTATTTCTTTTTCTCTTTCCCCTCTTCCCTTACAAAATGCAAGAGTTTATTCACTTTCCGTTATACATAATACATGCTGTAAAACTTATTTAATTAGTTTGTATGAAAGGAAAAAATGAAAATTTTAAACGGAAATAATAACAGGTCGCAGAAAAATGAAGGCAAATTACTGTGATAGTAGCTTATAAGCTAGTTGTTCGTTGATCTACGCATGCGCAGGGATAAAGCTAGTTGTGTTGCCAACTCCCTAGTGGATAAGGCGAGTTTTGAAAACAAAGCAGTATTTTAAAAACCGAGAAATAAAGGATAGACATACTTTTTTTTTACATATTATAGTGTTTCTTCGGTGCAGGTTTAAAAATAGAATAGATTGGCAGAGAAAACTCGATTTTTTAAATTTTGGATAAGGCGAGTTTTGAAATTCACATCCTCATGTATATTAAAACACACATACACACGTAAATAACGCTTGCATTAAACTATTAAAGGTATAAACAAACATTCTATAGACATACATAAAATAAATTCAATAAACCCAACTGGAGTGAAAAATTAGACGGATACAAGAATCGAACCTGGGACCACAATAACCTAGTAATTTGTGGTCTCAATTCCAATTCCTAGGTCTGGCTATTTTTTCACTCCAGTTGGGTTTACAGTATTTATTGTATATATGTCTGTAGAATATTTCCATATACCTTTAATTTTTGAATGCAGGCGTTATATATGCGTGTTTTAATATATATATATTGTAGATCAATGGAATAGTAGTTTGAAGTTTGAAGGGGGGGGGGGGGAGTCTTTGAGACCATGGCTGTTGTCTCGATTGATCCACCAAAACGATGTAATAGTAAATCTACTCATCGTTGTCCTGTCATGCAAGGCTGTTTGATGGATGGCTGATGACTTTATTAGTGAAAAATTGCAGATCCAGATATCGGCCAGAGTGGCTCAGTGGTAGTGCAACAGCCTGGTACACTGTGGTCTCAGGTTCAATTACTGGCTCTGGCTGATTTTCCACTCCAGTTGGGTTTGATGTATTTATTGTGTGTATGTATGTAGAATATTTATATAGTTGAATGCAGGCGCTACGTATGTGCGATCGAAGAAATAGTAAATATATTCATCATTGTCCAGTCATCCAAGGCTGTCTGATAGAGGGCTGATGGCTTTCCCCAACATGTTTTATTACTGAAAAATTGCAGACCCATGTATCGGCCGGAGTGACTTAGTAGCAGAGCAAGAGCCTAGTACGCTGTGGTCCGAGGTTCAATTCCTGGCTCTGGCTAATTTTTCAATCCAGTTGGGTTTATTGTATTTATGGTATGTATATTAGGGTGGAACATAAGTATAGGGTAAAAAAAAAAAAAAAAACTTTTTTATTTTAATGTGTAATAGTGAAAACTTTTTTTGCTTTTTAGATGTCTAAACTTTTGGCTGAAAAGGTTTTTTTAAATTAAGTTGTTTTCCGGTTCCGCAAGGAGGTCAAAGATTTGAAATTTCAGTATAAAGTAACTGAAAGTAAACAACGTAGCTGTTAGCTCATATCTACTTTTATTTAGCAAATACTATCCAGAAGTCACCACGAGGAGGTGGTTAAATATCTACTTCCACCTTCCTTACCTCCCTTTGTTATGAATTAATTAAATTCGATATTCAACCTACTGTCTTTTTAGGCAAACTTTGTCATTACATTGTGGGGATTCAACTTTCTCAAGATTAAGCCGTCTTTTTCTTAATATTTAAAGACGGTTGACGCAGCTCGCGGGACAATTTTGACACAGGAAAATCTAAAATTCAGGTGTATCCCCTGTTTGTACTTTTTTTAAGTTCTTCATCCGATCAGACCGTCAAGATAGGATCAATGTTTCTATAGTCTATAATTTCAATATGTTCGCATTTTTTCAAGACGCTTTCCTACTGGTCCAGAAAATCCTTTTGTACCCGTAGTTTTTCAGCAAGATGTTGAAATAAGTATCTAAGGAAAAAGTTCATTTGCATATAATAATCAAATTATCCATTATGAAGTTTTTAGGGTATTGCTTCCGATGTTTCAACAACTCCAGATTTGCATCCTGCATTAAAGGCGTTTCTGTTTCACCTAATAACTCTCAAACTTGAAATGTCTGTATTATTATTTTGAAAATACACCAAAATTGCAGTGCCTATATTAATATAAGAAGATGTCAATGAAATATGACCAATATATTTTTATCCTGGTTTTTGAACTGAGACCAGATGTTCGTCTTTAATGATTCTTTATACTCTTTTCCCTCTGCTTCAGTTATCATAGCGTTATCCTTTCTGCCATAAAAATACTAACCTTCTAAAATTAACTCATTTCGACTTTCCTGTTCTTTCAAATTCTTTCTTTTCTTTTCTCTTTGTCGTCTTCAAGTCCTTCTTCCAGTTACCTTTTCTTTATTATCATCAGAAATACCCATATCTTCTAAGGTGCCATTTGCAATAATATTTGCAGTTCTGTCTAATACTCCGGTTCTTTCACCGTGTTGATTATCAAATTCAGGTTTAGAAAAACAACCGATTGAACTATTTCCTTCCGAACTGTTTTTTACACTTGACTATCTTTCAATCAAAACATCATTTTTTTTTGTTTTAAAATAACTTTTTTCCTTGATATTTCCATTTCCAGTCTTGCTACATATTTTTGTAGTTTTTATATCTATTGATCCTATTGTCATCACCCCATCTCTCTTTGGTTTTTGAGAAAGTGACGTTCTTGTTCTGATACACGATAATATTTAGTGCTTTTACACAAAGAAATGTTTTTTACAGGATTACCTAACATTTTGCAATTTTATATTGGATGTGGGATTATTCTTTCTAATCTTAATATTTTTCTTTAAATTTTGACATTTCTCGCACTAGTCTCTAATCATTTTTTATGATTTGTGTATCAGAAACCGTTGGAATTGAAGGTCTCAGCAATACACTTTTAATTGTATCATCAACAGCTTTAGATATTTTAGAAATAGTGTGTACCAGATTCCAGCTGTCAGATTTTAAGTTACATTGAACCCAAAAATAATGTTTCATAACTTCTTCATATGTTCGTCAAAGATGACAGTCTAATGTTAATTGTTTTGGTTCACGAAATACAGGACACTTCAACAATTATCTAGATTTAGGTACGTTAACAGACTTTGTCACTTTTGACACCGAATGTTTATCGAAAAATAATTAAAGAAACTGTTAACACCCGTTAAATCGGACTAACTTGCTATGTGTCGCAGCCAAATAAATCAGAGACAATGAAAGCCGACGCCCACGACGCTGGCTTCTACAAATGTCAAATAAAGTGGGGCTAACTTTCCTAAGGCACTCAAACTAAATTATTCTCTTTATTACAGGACATTAACACTTAATTAATTTAATTTTGCAAAATATAAATTTAACAATGAGCTTAAAAAACTTTTCATGCAATTATTGGCTTTTTTTCATTTTTTATGGAAAATCAGGCACTTTGAGGAACCGGAAAATATCATTTTAAAATTAAAAGAAAAATATTTTCTTTTTATGGAGTTAAAAAGGAACTTCGTTTTTTAGTTCCACCCTAATGTATATATGTCTATAGAATATTTGTATATACCTTTAATAGATGCATGCAGGCATTATTTATGTGTGTATGTGTGTTTTAATATATTATTGATGATCTTGAATGAGTCATAAAAATATTAATTTGACATATATTATTTATTATACGAGCAATATTGGAGAAGTAAGTAAGGAATTCGTAAAGATTTTTTACTCCATTTCAGAAAAAAAAAATCTTTTAATCTTGTCATTATCAATTTTTTTTTAGAAGCGTAATCTATAGTTATAAAGAAGTAACTTTTGTGTAATTATATTTTTTGGTTGTTTGTTTGTTGTATGATACGTTATATGATGTTATATGATATGATGCTGTATGATCTTGAGCTCCCAATTATTTATTTATTTATTTATTTATTTCTAAATGTTGCTGGTGATTATTATTTTTTTCAAGATAGACTACATTTTATGTCTGTATAAAACCCCTCAATCGGTTGCAGAAACAAGCGGTTGCTTAGATATTTCATTTAAATGAAACAAACGTTCAAGGCCTTAATACTGATACAGTTATTTGACCTTTAAATATAAAAAAAACGAAATTTTGATTCATTTTCGGAATTTGTTTTCCGCAATTAGGGAGTGATGAGTGAAAAGAATATATATATATATATATATATATTAAATAATTTTCAAAAAATAATGATTGTTTAATGTTTTGTTTTTGTATTTATTTATTTATTTATTTATTTATTTATTTATTTTTAAGAAGACATTTTTAATGCAGTGAAATGTTTCGTGTTTTGTTCGTGAGGTTTCAATAATGCATTGTATAATGTTTATGTATTATTCTAGAGTTGACGAAAGTTGCTCACATTGAATATTTCTAAGCTTATAGGTAAAAGTCTTTGAGTTGCTCTTTCATTTTATATGTTAATTACAATTTTAAGTTTTATGTAATAAATACTACCAAGCGTTAAATCTCCGATATACGTTTAGAAACACACCGTACTTAAAATAAGATAAACCAATATAAAAATACGTAATATTTGTTTATTTGACCTGAAAAGCGTTATTTTTATATTAAAACAATGCATATATGAAATTGAAACCAGAGATACTGTTGATTTAACTTATATAATATTAGATTCTGTCAAAAATTATTAGAATTTGATATATATATATATATATATTGCTTTATAATTAATATTTAGATTCGAAGTATTATTGCGGATTGAAATTTCACACTTAAAAATATGATGAAGTACTTTAATGAATGGCGTACAGTCATTTTTTTTATTACCTAACTGCTGGAATATATTAAAGAACTGTGTATTTTTAAATACTTGTTGATACCTTTTCCCTCTTTTAACTAAATAAAATAAACATTTGTAGTTTATAGGTTTCTTGCAACATAAAAGCAGAACTTCTCAAGAATCAAGTATCATTCTCTTCATGGAAGAAGGACACTTTATGTCGTTGGATGCCTTTTAAGAGGCAGTCAATAATATTTGTACGCTATAGGGAAAAATAAATCGGAAAACAAAACATTTTTGAGGGATTTTATTTCTATTATCATTTAAATAGTAACACCTATATTCAAAATTAGCTAAAATAATTTTTATTATAAAATGTATCGTATTGCATTAAATAAGAAAAAATATTTACATTTTCTTAATCTTGTAAACAAATTAAGATATCATTCTTCAAGCATTTCTTGTTATATTTATTATGATTTAATACAATTTGTTTCATGTCTGAACAGAAATGCATGACATATATGTGTTTCTGTACTTTAATCTTCTATTTCTACCGGGTGTCCCAAAAAGGACTGACTGATTTTAAAATTCAATAACTTGTAAACGGTGACAGATATTTAAAAAATTCTTGCAGGAGGGTTATGCATAAGGTCAAAAGTTTCTTTACAGTGATTTTCGATTTTAGTTCGAATTACAAACAATAGATGGCGCTGCGATCAATAGACGCTGAATTCAGGCTCGATTTTTGATACTTCGGGGCCCGGATAATACATTTCCATCTCCTTTTTCAGCATGGAACAAGAGAAAGGACCGAAATCGAGCCTGTATTTAGCGTCTATCGATCGCAGCGCCATCTATTGTTTGTAATTCTAACTAAAATCGAAAATCACTGTAAAAAAAAAAACTTTTGACCTTATGCATAACCCTCCTGCAAGAATTTTTTAAATATCTGTCACCGTTTACAAGTTATTGAATTTTAAAATCAGTCAGTCCTTTTTGGGACACCCGGTACATTAGCATTGTGTTATTTCTTAATAAAAGAAGAATAAATCTCTATAAATAATAGGTAATAAAGTATAATTTGATACCAAAAAAAATTATATCTAATGACATATCACTTTTGAGGTAAAATCTATCTGCATTTTAGTTTCACAAGAAATTCAAATAATTAAATAAATGAAATGCTTTTACAAGTTTTTTTATGTTCTGGTTGAATGTCATTCTCAACCAAAAGAAATATCTTAAGGATATATTAGCAAACAATTTATCATTGATAAAAAATCATTAAACTCGAATATATTTCGAACTTTTATTCTAAGCATTTAATCAGGATTTTAATCCTATAATAAATTACATATTTATAATGTATAACCTTAAAATTTTATACTTCTTCATGCTTAATATTTAAATTAGTGTCACAATGTATTTTTCATTTACCTATCATTCATATCTGAACAAACGCGAATAAATGTTACCCTTTGTTTAAAAATAAATTAAATGTTAAAAAAGTTAAAGAGTATTTTTTTTACTTATTTTTTTTTTCTCATGTTCGATACCAAATTGCTTTTCTGTAACTAAATATATTTTTTTTTTCCTTCATCACAAGTGTTATGAAAAAAAGAATAGCAGATAATCGAAAAAATCAGCCTTGGTACTTGATAGAAAGACGATTTTTATTGATCAAAACTTTTTATTTTACAGCCATTAAGGTATTTACTCAACGAAAATAGCTACATAGAATAAGTTTCTTTAAGGTTTTCTTTCATAATTTCTTTAAATAGAAGCTTATGCATGCAAAAGTAAATGCGAAATGTAACTGCGCAATATACTAAAAAAGAAATGATATTCTAATCGTGTGGAATGAAGTTAATTTATAGTACCATTGCTGAATTTATTTTTATTACGGACAAAGTTTTTCAATTTTAACAATACATTGTATGGCATTTAAATAGACGACAAAAATATGTGTCGGCTTTTTAGTCTTTTAATTTAGAATTATTTTCTAATATATATATATATATATATATATATATATATATATATATATATATATATATTTACTTTGTTTATTTTATGTTATAAATTAAAGTTCCTAAGTAGAGATTTCATTTTTATAAAATTGCAATACATTTGTAAAAATATATTACTTACATTAACATTTCCTTTCCAGTGTTTAAAAATAAGGAATTACACCTTTTAACACTTTCCAACAAAGTTGAAAAATGTTTATGATTTCGGTTTGTCTGGCCGTCTGGCCGTCTGTCCGCGCTCTAACACTCGTGAATATTCTCAGATCGTTCTGAAATTTGTGGATGTTAGTGCCCTCTACCATCCCTATTTCAAATAAAGTTTCTAGCATGTTTAGTTCATTTAGAGGGACAGTCAAAAGTATTCCGTTACATTACGGCCTATGGGAAAATATCGTTTAAAATGGTTTTTAATGATCTAACATGCTTTCAAACATAAAAAAAAAAATTGATATGCATTTATCAAGTGTACTAAAATATGCATTCTGTAGAACATACGGTGCAAAGAATAGTTATTATTCATTTACATGGTCACATAAAATAATTCCGTTACAGAACGGTATATGGGTGGAGGGAAGTTTTTGCAGTGTATTTTAATTATGTTAAATTGTTTCATGTATACTGAAATTTATATACATCGCTGAGGTTTACTATAACTTATTTCATGTATAAAACGAAGTGCATAGCATTTACAGGGACACACAAAAGATTTCAGATACTATAATGTTTCCGAAGTACTGTACAGTAGCGATGATTGCTGGGAATGCATTTTTAATTATGTTATGTGCTTTTATGTTTCAGTATAGTTATGCATAGTATATGACGTCTATAAATGTTGCCATTCATACAGAGGGCTACACAAAATAATTCGTAATGGTTACTAGGTATGATTGCAAATTGCTTAGAGGTGGTTCTTAAATGCGTTATGCAATTTTACGTAAGTAAGTAAGCACCCACCCTGGGAACCCGTTTTGGCTTATGGTTAGGTGTAACCCCCAAGCCCAGGGCAGGGAAAAGTTTTACTACCTGCGGAAACAAGCCCAGAACCCCAGTCTCCGGGAAAGAAGACTTCAGAACGACCCGCCTGACACGCCGAAGAGAAGATATGTTTGTAGAACATAGATAAAAGGATATATAGGGTCACGCAAAGAATTAGATACATGGCCGTCTATAAATGCTAATATCTGGAAATGTGATTTCAGTAGTTTTAAGAGGGTTTTACTTTGAATTAAACTTTATCTAAATTGTGACGTGCATTAAAGGTACCAGGTTAACTGCAGGGCTGTACAAATGTATACAAGTATGTTTTGATCTATTAGTATAAATTACTGAAAGAGAAAATTTAACCTGTTATGCGTTTTTTTTTTCTAAACTAAATTTTCCTATTATATAGTATATATATCAACCTACAGATCAAATACAGGGCTGTTCAAAAGAATTGGAATACATATTTGGCCATAGACAGTAACCGCAGAAATCAGTTATTCAAATGTTTCATGCGTTTTCTAAAATGTTTACTTAGTTATCTTATATACCTTATTTCTCTAAATAATGAAGTTTTGTTAAAGCATTCAGGAACTGTTGGAAAGTGTTCCATAATCTATGCTTAACGCATGATTTTTCTTACTTGTTTAAAATAAAAGAGTGGATCACAAAATACACAATATGGACTTTAAAAGTTCACCGTTTTACTTAAAAGGCGACAATGATAATAAAATAGGTGTTACAAGTTAAAAATATACATTTTATTTAAAACTTCTTAGTAATTTCGGCCTGCATTTCCCTCGGCCATCATCAAGGAATACCTTTAAAATTAATTTCTGTCCATTCATACAAATACGTCACTTCGTTTAAAATGGGCGATAATTATTGGCCAATAATTATTAGGGTTGTTGAAAGTAGAAATAGCAATCCCTTGGATTGAACTAAAGCAGAGAATATATATGTATACGTACATGTATTAACTGCAGCTGTAACAGCAATAAAATATTTATTTTAAACTTAAAACATATATTTTATTATTATAGTCGCCTTTTAAGTAAAACGGTGAACTAAGTTATTTAAGTAAGGTGAGTTAAGTAAAACGGTTCATATTGTGTATTTTATGATTAAATCAAGGTGGAATATTGCATTTCGTCTTATGATTTATACATTATTTATTTTTAAAAGTGCTGATTTAAAAGGTTTTTTCGAAAAGTGTATGAAGTTATGCATAGAACTGAACCTTTTTTTTTTTTTTTTTTTTTCTATGCTATGGCGAGCAGGTCCTCCCTCAATTTGGAAAAAAAATCCGCCAAAAAGGGTCGCTGTAATAGCAATTTTTGTGCGATTTTGAATATTGTACCATCAAAAAACATATGAAGTTATGTTTAGAATTGAACCAAATTCTTTGTGTATGTTTTTAGAAGAAAGTTTTGGGATTGGGACATCCAGCTAGTTGTACATACAAATAAGTGCATATTCTATTGATTCAAAAACTGTGCACGTATTTTCCCATAAAATAAGTACATATTTTATGTTTGCAAAAGTTGTGCATTCTTTGTAATAGAAAAGTCTGTACAGTAAAACCTCTGAATAACGGCCAAGTTAGGAGGTGTTCGCTATTTGGAGGAGTTCGCTTTTTAGAGCAAAAGATGTACGATTATATAGATGTTGAGAATAGAAAAATAGATTTGTCTGCTAAGTACAGATCTCTGCTAATCAAGCGTGTCCGTTATGGAGATTTTACTGCAGTTTTGCAAGATCTGCTAATCAAGCGTGTCCGTTATGGAGATTTTACTGCAGTTTTGCAAGATGTAAAATATAACTTGTATGTTTTTTTTTATTATTATTATTAACTTCTATGGGGTCGGGGATTTCACGTTTGTGAAGGATTTAACTTCTATGGGAGGTTTTAACTAATATTCAAACTATTCATTGCACAAAGAAATTTCTGTAATTAAATATACTAATCAAACCATATTTTAATTATTTATGAATCATTGAACAAACTCAACTAATAAATTAAAATTATTAACTGAAACTTGTAGGAATTATAACAGCATCGATAAATTTTCCATCTAATAAAAATATCGTTACACAACAGATTCAGCTTCACCATCCAGTCGCATTTAAAATCATTACTCGCATTTAAAATCATTTTCAATTGCGACCCTACTGGCAAGATAGGTGGGACACTCGATTTCCAAACTACATGTAGTGAGATCTGTCCCCTCGAAGGAGAAAAATCTTACATAATTCACCCAAATAATAAAGGCAAGTGCTCACGATATTATATAAAGACTAGCAGGCCAATCCCGCTTCGCTGGTCCATTTTTTCAAATGAACCTTTATGAAAGAAAATGATGAATTCGACCTTGTATTTTAAATTAATATGGACCTTTATATTAATATGGATTATAATTAATATAGACTAAATTTAAATTCGACCTCACCTGGAAAGTCTTTCCAGATTTGCTGAGTACGATGCGAACGCGCTTTAGCTATTATAATATCTTACACGTTAGGCAAAATTCGGGCTATTCAGAAGAAACTCTTTTATAGTAGATCTTTAAAGTAGAGGTTGGGAAGGCAATACGGACGTTATGATAATCAGAAATTAAAATGTTCTCTAGTCACCACACTACTAAATTGAGAGGTAATTACAATGATTGCAGATAGTGAACCACTGAACATTAATCATGTTCGGATTATTCACTTTCGTTTGCTAGTTCTTGAACTTCGGGCTTCTTAGCTTGGTGCTATGTATGGATCTGGTAGGTTAACACAATCTCTCAATACGTTATATTATATTTCGTAATATACGTCTTATAGCAGCAGAGTAACAGTCAGTAAGAGCAAGTAGCAAGTCAGTAAGAGTCAGAGTAACAGCAGAGTAAAAACAGTCAAAAAATGTAATAAATTATTTGCACTCAAAAAACTGTTCAACTTTCATATTTAAAAAAAAAATGTGGATCATATAAAAGTGGATTTTTAAAACTGAAGTGTTTGAATAAAATTAAAATAATATTATTTTCACTGCCATTTCTTTTTTATATAATTGGAATCACGTCACTGTTATTCTCGATAGCTCATTATGATAGAAAAATAAACCTCTTGTTTTCTTCCAATCAAAATCTTCCCAATCTTCCATAATCGGGGGTACAGTTAAGTGTGACATCAAACATTTGAAGTGCTTGTAATTATATGGTTACAAATGTACCAGAGTTAGATATAAAACAAAAGTAATTATGTGCCAAACTGCATTCCATTAAATAAAGTAAAATTGCTGTTAACTGAATTATAGATCTTTCACCCAAAATACACTTTGAGAATGATAAATAAAGTCAGTTATACAAAACTTAATAACCTAGTACGTAATAATATACGTAATAAACTTTTTGAGGCACCGAAGATTTTTTCCCTTTCTCTAATGAGCATAATAGCACGGAGAAATAAAAAGACTTTTTATTTTCAAGATTACTTTATTCTTCAGTCTGTTGTCTAAATAAACCTAAAATCGTTAATTTTTTCACTAAGTTTAGGGGCTAGGGCTGTGCGTCAGAAGAAATTGCTTTGTAATAATTGAATTTTATCTGAATTTCAGATACTTTTTTCTTATCTAGGCTAAAATGATAAATCTATATATTAAAAGCCCAAGTGATGTAACTGTCATCAACTGTTCCGGGCTGACCGCTTCACTTTTTATGTTTCAAGCAGCCATTTTGGTAATTTAAAGTTAGACAGGTGCAGGTGATAAATCACCAAATATTGTTCCAACGCCACTGTTTTATCTATATTATAATAGTCCAAGTCATGTGACTGTCATAACAATTACATGCTGATCCCTTCACTTTTCCCATGCAAGGTTTCCATTTTAATTAAAAAATCAAGAATTTTTTTCGAATAAAACTACATAAAAGTTGCCATGATCGCAAATATTTATTGACACTTTTATGTTAGCCGGGTGCAAATCTCGTCAATAGCATTTTTAAACATGCCAGTTAGCATTTTTCATTTTGCACGTGGTAAATTAAAACAGTGCTTTAATGTTGATATTAAATGTCAAGGTTTATAGTATTATTCTTCTTTTCTTTTCTTTTTTGAAAAAAAAAAGAAATAAGTGAAAGCCAATACGAAATAGTGAAAGCCAATACGAAATAAGTGAAAGCCACGAATTTTAAATGTTTCAGTTTTAAGTGAAAGTTTTGAAATTTAAATAAAATTAGTGAAAAGATTATATCTTAAACGAAATTAATGAAATACGAAAAAATGCGAAGGGAACAACGGTTGGCGATTTATCACTTGTGCCCGACTAACATAAAAATACAGATTTCTTTATTTTTCTATCAGAATCTTCCGATTTGGCGAAGGATTGAGCAAGTAAATTTAACTATGAATAAAAGTAACATGATACAATGCTTAGCATACATTTAAGGGAGACCAATCTGGTCGCCAAGGTCGGCTAGTTAATAAATATTGTTCCATTGACCACCATTGGAATTTCAAAATTTTTTCCCAAGTATTGGCATTCCAAGTATTGCTTATTTAATGATAGTAAAATAACAGCAGATGAGAAATATATAATACTAAATCTTCTTTTGTTTGTTTTGTCCGTTTGCTTCATAATGAAAAACCATAATTCACTAACCACTAATTACAAATTTCATGTAATCTTCTGATATCGGGATCACTGTCCAGGGTATCTTTCAAATATAATAGAAACATCCAACAGTTTAGTAAATACGCTAATTAGCGTGTAACCAGATTACGGAAGATTAATCCAATATCTTTCAAAAACCTTGAAAAAAGAAGAAAAGATGCGGCAAAAAAAAAAAAAAAAAAAAAAAAAAAAATGAAAAGGGATGACGAATTAAAAAGATTAACTGAAATTTATTTCAGTAAGCAATTTTTATTGTAAAATGTTTTGTTTTGTGGTATTAATAACGCATAATTGCATACATTTTCTTAAGAGTACTTTTTAGTACTTAACATTTGAAACAGTAGACATTTCTAAAAGGGAAATTGGTGATATGTGTTAAAAAAAAGGACAATATTCGCTGATCTGAATTCGAGGTTATAAAAGTCACAAGTTTGGGGAAAACAAACCAGCATGTTTCCGTAATAAAATATGTGAAAAATATTTTAAATGTCTGAAATTAGATTACTTATAATATGTGTGTGTGTGTATGGGATGGGGGGAGAGACGTTTGCACTAAAATTTAAATATTTGAATCCAATTTTATAATATTAACAGCTATTTATAGAATTTACATTTGAATATAAACAATTGTTCCAAAAGTGCCTATAATGCGAACATCGATGGCGGTGATATCACGTTCAAACCTTTTTGGATTAAAATCATATTGTATGGCGGATCAAAATCGTAAATAAACAAACATTTAAATCGTATCATCATTTTTAACACTTTCCAACAAAGTTGAAAATTGTTTATGCATTCGGTTTGTCTGGCCGTCTGTCCACGCTCTAACTCACGTCAATAGACTCGATTTTCATGCAATGGTTAAAGGTTGGTCACCAAATCATGTTTGGTATTGTATAAGAAGTATGTAGGATTAATAGTTCATTTACAGGGGCACTCAAAAGTACTCCATTACATTAAAGTATAGGGGGGATCGTTTGCAAAGTATTTTAATGACATTATGCTATTTCAAATGTATTGAAACTGATATAAATCACTGAATTTAACTACGGTCACTTTAGAATGGAGCAATCATAGCATTTTTTATCAATAGCATTCATTTACAGGGATACACACAAGAAATTGGTTACAGTACTATCTTTGAGACATCATTGCTGAAGTGTACGATTTAAAATTCAGTATGCGCTTTTAAATGTAATTAAATTTTTACATGTTACTCGTTATACAGGGCTACACAAAAGTATTCATGTACACTGTAAACTGAAATGTCTGAAATTCAGACATATATGTGTCTTAAACGGAGTATTCAATTTTCAGACATTTTAAAATGTCTGAATTTTTCAGTCGCTTGCATGCATGTGAATTTAAGACACTTCAAATGTCTGACTCGCATCCATGTTTGACCACCTTTCATTTCTCGGCAATAGGCCACTTTTTTCACACACACACCCCGTTTTTTTCCCTCTCTAAGCATTATGCATTGAAAAAAAAATATCGTTAAAATGTGGAAATTGTACCGCCAATCGAAACACCAGTACAATTTAGGTATTTTAATGGAAATCATCTTCCGGAAATTCGAGAAAATTTTCGATTTTTTTGGAAATTTCTATATTTAAAAAAATAAAACGTAAGCTTTCAATGAATGACCCACACTTCATTCAATCAAAGGTCACGTATTCTACAGGATTTATTTATTTAATTCACATTACTATAACCAACAACACTTAACCCTCGCTGGATTTGAACCCGGGACCTCTTGCTTACTAAGACTGTGACATACCAATTCAGCCATGCCTTCACGAGAGAAGGTTTCAAATATTGCTATTTATCAAGTACACGAAATGTATTTTATGGTAGTGGTAATTTTTTCCCCAATCTACTATAACTCTCAACGTTTTACTAATTTTCTTTCGCGAATTTTGGAAACTGAATTTTGAATCTGACGGTGGTATACTCCGCATACCTTCTAGAATTCTTTAAGGAACACCGTATACCTTCTGTTTCTCAAAAAAGCTATATCATTCACTCTCTAAGGTATACCCTCTGCATAGAGCGTATACTCTCTAATTTTTTTACGACTACACCACTGAGAACAACACTTTTCTTTTTCTTCTACTCACGGATAATATTTTAGAACACAAATATTATTGTTTTATACTGAGAAACGTTATTTTTGAAATATTAAAATATTTAAAATGTTTTAACAATGTGTGTATATTTAGCAATCCCTTAACATTGGCTAGTTTTGATTATTCCTCGAAGAATATTCCAACATTCGCGAATACTTAACTTGGTTGTTTGCAAAGTAAATTCGCTTTGTTTTACCAACTTCGTAAACTACTTTACACTGGACAACCTCAATGTACTGTATAGCCTAAGTTTGGAGAATTTCAGTCCGTGTATTGAGGCAAAATGTATATCGGCAATTCAAAATTAATTTAAAAATGAATCCGAAAATAAGCAGTTTGGATTTGAATGAATACACCCTTAATAAATATATTTTTGCATTTCAATTGCTTTTCTCAATTAAAAAAATATATACACGCCAGATGGCGCTACTGCGTATCTATAAAATCGTCTGTTAATCTCACGAAAATAATTTTGCAAGGCTTATAAAATCCAATTTATTTTAAAATGTAAAATATGAAATAAAAATATTTAATACGAACTACTTAACCCTTACCGGCGCGGAGTAATTCTATTTATAAACTGATGAAATAATGGACTGACACGGGAATTTATAAACTAATTTATTAAAAAATACGAACTTGCTTATTTTCATGTACATTATAATAGGAAAATATTAGTTAAATATTCTTGGTGCCGTTTGTCAGTTTTGGAATTAAAATTAGGTGTCCTTTATTAAGGACACCGCGCTGGAAAGGTTTAATCAGCTTTGTATATAAATATATTATTTTTTCATTTAAGACAGGATTCTGTTATCGACAAATAATACATTATCATCTTAACTATAAAATCAGGGCCGAAACTATCCTTTTTTGCGCTCAGGGCAAACATGGATTTCTGTGCCCCCACTCCTCCGAAAAATATATTTACAAAGAGGATTTTACTAATTTTCTAATAGCCGACTTATTTTAAAATTTAAAATATGTAATCAAAAAATATCTAATGTTTTATAATATAATATCTATGTAATCTATTTTGTCAAATATTGATTCAATGGAATCGAAAAAAAAATTCCGCTTTATACAGCATCCTTATGCCATATCATCCTTAGATTCTGCTATGTTTTGGCATATCCCAGACAGGATGATTTTAACAATACCGTGCTAAACATAGACGTGAGAAAAATGGACAAACAAAATCTCCATTTGGCGCTCCTTCGTTCTGGCGCCCGGTGCACATGCCCCCCCCCCCCCCTTAGATTCGACCCTCTATAAAACATTATCTTGGATGCTGAATATTATATATCTAATAGAAGATAGTTAATGGCATTTTTTGTAGCAAACAACAAACAAAATTTTCATTTTGCGCCCTCTTCGCTTTTCATTATGGCGCGCGGGGCAGACGCCACCTCTGACCTCCCTGTAATTTCGGTCCTGGTTTAATTTAAATAAATACATCATGTAATATATGTGACTTTGGATGGTAGTTGAAATATGTGAATTATATATTGAAAGATTGATTATATTTTATTTTTATAAGGGAAAATTGTAAATACGAAATATACAATAAATAAATAAATAAATAAATAAAGGGGGGTGGGGGCGGATTTCTGGAATTTACGGAAGAAGATGTACCTAAGAAACTTACAGTAGCAGTATAATTTCCATAATTTAATAGATATTTTTTTAAGTGCAATAATGATTTTAAAAAAATGCCTGTTGATCAAACATGTCTGAGATTCAGACGTTTGAAATGTCTCAAATTCATATGCATACACGCGTCTTAAAAATTAAGACACTTCAATATGTCTGAAAATTGAACACTCCGTTTTAAGACACTTATATGTCTGAATTTCAGACATTTCAGTTTGCAGTGTTTATGCCATGATCATATAGTAAGACACTTAAGTGTCTTAATTTCAGACACCTATGATGTCTGAAATTTCATATTCAGACACTTAAGTGTCTTAATTACTTTTTCAGTCACATATGTGTCTGAATTTAAGACGCCTCTATTTGCAGTGTACCATTCTCCTTATTAGAGGAAATTGCTGAAGGGGTATTTGCAACTGAAGTACATGCAAGTACATGAAGTACATGATCTAAGTGAACTAAATTTTTCCATGCAAGTAGTTAATAGATACAAAACTATATATCATATACAGGGCTGCTAAAATAATTCCGATAATTTTACGATTGTAGATGGGAACAGCTGAAAATGGGTTTTGAGATGTGTTATGCGTTTCCATATGGTTAAATTTGATGTAATATTTTAATTTTTTAAAGGGTGCAGTTTTATTTCATAATTCTGAATGTGTAGGAAAGTGTTTCAGAATCTATGCTTGACGCATGATACTTTCTTTCTTGTTATAATTGCAGCTGCTAGTTTTTTCTGTAAACATTAAAAAAAATTGTAAGATTTTTTTTTTTTTCTTTTTAAATGTTGCTCACAAGGATGTCTCCTTAAAGCGCATACTCAAAATATTTTGAAAAAGGAAATGCTCATAAAATTACTCATGAATGTCAAAAAGATCAGCCAAATGTAGCGGCAGAATCTCAGTTGAAAATCTGTAAAAAAAAATATTTTTTCGAGTATTTGGCGCGAAAAGACGAACGCCCCACGCTATTTGGCGAACCAACACATTTCCTGGCTAAATGCAAGAGATTGATATGCATTTATAAATTTTCTGTTAAATAAGTATTTAAATGCCTAATACTCAATCAGTTTAAACTTAAACGGTGGATTAGTTAAATATTTTTTTTTTCCATGGCAACAATACTTTCCCCTTGCTGTTTCTGACACAAACAATATCAAAGTCAAATTTCCAATGCTGAGAATTTAATTTTCAGTTAGAAACAATTTTAATCCATTTAAACTTTGTTCTAAACAGCATAATTACGATAGTTTAGTTTCATTGTATACAAATATAAATGTATATAACAAAACTGTAGTTATAAAAATGTATTTATTTAAATTAAACTTACTTAAACTACCTTCGTATGGAGAGTTGAAAAAATTTTTTCTTAAAGAATATTTATCATAGTATTATTCAAAATTTAATTGTGTCACCAACCAACGTTAAATCTCAAAAAAATGAACTTTTTTTTTTTTTTTTTTTTTTTTTTTTTTTTTTTTTTTTTACGAACGGTAAATCGAGGTTCTCTCTCTCTCTCTCTCTTTTTTTTTTTTATAAACATATAGATGCCCACGAGAAGAATATTTTACGACTTTTTACAATATTTCTGAGTATGCGTTTATCTAGAATCATCCTTGTCATTATCATATAAATTTTTCAGATTCATTTTTCTTAACCTGACGCAAAAGATAAATCGCCAAATCTTATTTCAATTGCAATATTTCAACTGAGTAATTTTTTAATCATTACGAACATTCCTGTCCATGTTTAAATTAACTATTTTCATTTTTTAATATTATCACTCATTAAAACTGATTTCTTTTTTTTTCCTTTTTTTTAAATTTTAAATAAAATTAGTAATAGTTTTTTCTTTTTTTTCGAGGTGTAATAGCCGTTTCAATTTTCTTTCTCAACAATAAATTTCGCCAAGAAATAAAATGGTAAACCTTATCGTCCAAAATAACAGAACTTTTCGCCATAATTCTATAACTAATACAGGTAGAATGATGTGTTACAGCTTAAAACCTTCCCTGAACTATACCGATCTAACGGTATAAGGTCAGTAAAAATTCATGCAGCAGAACTCGAAATCTAGGCGTTCGGAACGAAATTTCCGATTGGATTTTATATATATAATAGATGGCGCCAAAAGCATCTTATTTGCACTTTTTATGCAATATTTACTTTGCACTATTTATGCACAATTCATTTTGAACTCTTTATGTATAATTAGAGGTGCCAGATACGTTCAGATTTTATGCACTGATTTAGTACATTTTTTTAATGTTTCCTACTGTTTCTAATTCGGTACTTTTTTATGCAAATAACATTAATTAAGTGTATTTACTAACAGTAAATCAACAGCATTGATTTTAACAGTAAAACGCATGAAAAATAGTTTTGCGCATGATTTTGCATAGCATACTTCACATTATAAAGAAAAAAGAATGTCATGTTGATTATTAATGATTGGTAACATAGTTTGGGAAACATCTGCAATCTTGATACCTTTCATTTGCGCTTTTCAGTATGTCACGAAACATTGCTATGTGTTCTTTAAACATCGTTAAACCTATCAGGTTACCCAAACTCCTTTATGATTATCATAAAAATTCTTTAATTAATGTTTTAAATTCATGTAACACATTTATGTTTATTAGTGGGTCATCTGATCTTGGTAGTTTTACAGGACACATGTCTGGTTTAAACTCTCAGTTGCTTCGGAGTTTTTTCGCTACAAGAAGACTGGTGTATCTAGAACATGAATGTCCCAACTTCGACTTAAAAGTTTGTAGAGAAGTGGAAAAATCTCACACTTCCCAAATAAGACAGTGATATGGATACAGGTAAAGAGGATAAGAAAATTTTTTTAAAGTAAAGTGATTTTGTAAAAAGCCAAATTTCTTTAAATAAAGTTAGATGTGTAAAGAAAAATGGACAAAATATCATATTGAGTTTATTGAGTACGTCCTGGACAAGTCTTTACATACAGATAATGAAGGAAAGCAGTGTTCGGTAATTACCATCTCAGACAAAAGGAATGCAGTGAAAAGATAAATACTACTGATGACTCCAGCCGACTCGCCTCAAGATGTTCATCATCTAGTAGTACTAGTTGAAGGTCGCCGACTCATCGCTGCAGGCGTCTTTCTCCGTACCAATAAAAAAAAATGGAACATTTCCATATCAACTTGTAATAGCGCGGAAAACTTGCCTTTTGTACATAGAAGAATAACGGAGTGTTTTTAAATCTGTGACTGTCTTTAAGTCTCGCATCGCACTTGAATATTGAAAAATGTAATGAAGATTGAATTTTTTTTTTTTTTTAATAAGATTTAAACCCAATACTGTGTATTTTTTTTTCTGAAATTGAACAAGAAAGAAAAAAGTAAAATTGAAATTCGCTAATA
Source organism: Maratus speciosus (assembly GCA_963932465.1). Classification (NCBI taxonomy): domain Eukaryota; kingdom Metazoa; phylum Arthropoda; class Arachnida; order Araneae; family Salticidae; genus Maratus; species Maratus speciosus. The sequence goes on from OZ010795.1 coordinate 425,058,485, forward strand.
TCTTAATTCGCGCATCGCTATTGAATATAGGAAATTGTTATCAAAATTAAAAAAAGTTTCATATAAATGATGAAAATTACATTTTAGACGCCTAATAATATAAATCATTGCTTAATGCGCTTAATGTGTTGCTTAATGTGTTTAAAACAGTATTTTTCTATCTTTCGGTCATGAGTGTTGTTGAATTATAAAAAAAAAATAAGTAAGATATTTTTCAGTAAGTTTATTTACTGAAATTAAAAATAAAATGTATAAATATACATTTTTTTAACACTGCTTATTAAAACATTTTTGAACCCAATTGGTTGAAACAATTTCAAACAATTTTTACCGAAACAATTTTAAACAATGTACATTGAAGTGATTTTGTAGAACTGATACTGTTTTCACTTACCTACAATTTGTACTATTGTTAAAAACATGTACTGTGTTTTGTTATTAAACTTTGGCATCGCAAGACTCAGTCATAATTTTCATATATTCAACGGCTTGTGTGTGTCAGGGGAAAAAAAAAAACTTTATTGTTTTCAGTTCTAATTCAGAGAGAGCTCTTTAATCGATGAGAGTCAAAAAGCTCTCTGATATTATTCTATTTAAATAGGTTGGGAAGAAACATTGTATGAAATCAAATTGTTAAGTTATCGGTAATCGTGAACACTAAAATTGATCTTAGTATCACAAAATTCTCTCACAGTACTCAGTTTTTCTGTCACAATTTACACTAATTTCAAAATCAATCTGAGTTCCAACTCCCTTATATATTTTCTTTCACATGTTATCATTACCAATAACAAAGCTTTCTAGATGAAAAAAGAAGCCGCTATGCTGAATAACAAAGTCTATTATTACGTGCAGTTTTCTGGAACGTAACGCGACGTCGTTATTGTTATACATGCTGTGTTCCGTCAATAATATTATCTTTCCTTTTAATGTCTAACAATGCAGCCACATATGTCTTTATAATAAATACTAGGGGGGTCTGCCCCCTGCAAGCTACGCTCCCCAACACCCGTTCAGACACCGCAGAATCTAAAAACACGCTAATCTGATCGGTTTAAAAAATATTATCGAAGATTGAATTATACTGAAAAAAGCTGTGCAGATCTCCCTGTAAACGGGTTTCCATTCAACTTACTTTGATGTCAAAAATTTAAGGCAGAATCAGTTGCTGTTAAGACACCCAAAGGTTGTTTTCGTGTTTGATTAAAGAGGGTCAGTTAAACGTTTGAAAAGAAGCTAAAAATAAAAGAAATTAAGTGTACAGAGTCTTTGTCTCCCGGTATTTTAAAACAATTTCTATAACAATAGCCTAAGCCATGTGACTATCATCAAGAGTTCCGGCGAACCACTTCGCTTTTTATATTCCTGGTGCCATTTTGGCACTTTAATATTAGCCAGGTACAGGTGATAAGTCGCCAAATATTATTCTATCGCCATCATTTCATCTATATTATAATAGTCCAAGTCATGTAACTGCCATAAAAAAATACGCTCAGATCCCTTTGCTTTTCATATGAAAGTTTGGCCCAGATATCATATACGGCCCCATATTGACGCGATTTTTTTCTGACGCTAATTTGGGGAAAAGATCAACAACATAAGCATAAACAACAACATCCGGCTTATCAAATTAAGCAAAATAACGATACTATGGCGCCAGTTAAGTACCCGTTGAGTATATGAACATTGGCGTCCGAAAAAAATATCGCCAATATGGGACCGTATGTGGCATCTGTGCCGAAAGTTTTCCATTTCGTTTTGGAAAACTTTCGGCAAACGAAAGTTTTCCAAAAAATCAATATTTTTTTTCGAATAATACTGCATAAAAGCACTGTCGCAAAGAATTTTTGGTAGTGTTACGCTAGCCGGGTGCAAATCTCGCCAATAACCATTTTTCAACTCGCCGGTTAGCATTTTTAACACTTTCCAACAAAGTTGAAAAGTGTTTATGTATTCGATTTGTCTGTCCGTCTGTCCGTCTGTACGCGCTCTAACTCCCGTAAATATACTCGGATCGTTCTGAAATTTTTGGATGTTAGTGACCTCTACCATAGCACGAACCCTATTTCAAATGAAGTTTGTAGCATGTTTAGTTCATTTACAGGGACAGTCAAAAGTTTTCCGTTACATTACGGCCTGTGGGAAAAAATCGTTTAAAATGATTTTTAATGATGTTACATGCTTTCAAACATAATAAAATTGATATGCATTTATCAAGTGCACTAAAATATGCATTCCGTAGAATATGCGGTGCAAAAAATAAATATTATTCATTTACAGGGCCTAAAAAAAATTCCGTTACATAATGATATACGGGAGGAGGGAATTTTTTCCGGCGTATTTTAATTATGTTAAATTATTTCATGTATAATGAAATTGACATACGCGGCTGAGGTTTACTATAACTTATTTCATGTGTAATACGAAGTGCATAGCTTTTACAGGGACACACAAAAGATTTCAGATACTATATTGTATCCGAAGTTCTGTACGGTAGCGATGATTGTTGGAAATGCATCTTTAATTATGTTATGCGCTTTTATGTTTCACCATATTTATGCCCTGTATACGGTGTGTATAAATGCTGTAATTCATATACAGGGCTACACAAAAGAATTCGTAATGGTTACTGGGTATGATTGTAAATTGCTTAAAGGTGGTTTTTAAATGAGTTATGAATTTTTAAGCTGAACTGCATTTTGTTTACTAAGAAGTTTGTATAACATATATAAAATTATATACAGGGTCACGCAAAGAATTGGATACATGGCCGTCTATAAATGATAATTTCTGGAATTGTGATTCCAGTAGTTTTAAGAGTGTTTTACTTTGAATTAAACTTTAGCTAAATCGTGGCGTGTAACAAAGGTACTAGGTTAACTACAGAGCAAATACAGAGCTGTTCAAAAGAATTTGAATACATATTTGCTATGGATGGTAACTGCTGAAATCAGTTTTTCAAATGTTTTATGCGTTTTCTAAAATGGTTGCTTAGTTCTGTTACATACCTTATAACGAACCTAATACCTTATAACCTAAACAACGAAGTTTTGATAAAGCATTCAGGAAGTGTTGGAAAGTGTTTCATAATCTATGCTTAACGCATGATTTTTCTTTCTTGTTTTTTTTTAATTTATCGAGTGTTAAATTAAAACATTGCTTTGATGTTGAAATTAAATGTCATCGTTTGTTACATCATTTAATATTTTGCCAGATGCCATATACGCACCTGGTTTGGCGTGATTTTTTTACGAGAATTTTTTGAATACCAGTTACATATGTATTTTTGGTACTACTTAGTTATCCCGTCGAACAAAAATCTATCACCAAACTATAAGATTAAATGCCAATAATGGTTGATAAATGTCACATTCACTTGACTTTAAGCAAGTTACACGTCTTTACGTCATCAAGTGATTTTTATTTCGACATTTTATTTGTATATTTATTAATGTTATACTATTTTCTTTGTTCTTTCGTTATTTAAAATAAAAAATATGTCAATTTGTATAATTTGGCGAATGGTTTGGCGATTTATATAATTTGGCGAAATGGGTCCATGAAATAACTAAGTAATACCGTATTTTTTAATTTTTTCTATTATTATTATTTTTTTTAAAGGAAAATAACCAAAAAAATAATTAACTATGGAAAGTATATACATAGAAAAAAAAACACTTATTATTAAATAAACAACAATAGCCGGGTTACCATGTCAACCAAAATAATGCCATTTTGACGCCAATTAGGTACCCCGGTGCGTATATGACATCTGTGCTTAATATTTTTCTTTTCATTTCGTTTAAAAAAAATAAAGAAGTGAAAGTCATTTATTTTAAATGTTTCTGTTTGTATTAAATAAAATGATAATGAAATACAAATTGAATTATGAATAAAAGTAACATGATACATTTCTTAGCATACATTTAAGGGAGGCCAAACTTCTCGCCAAATTAGTTTAAAATAGTAACCTTTTCTAAAATCTGAAAACAAAATATCTGTTTGATTCAAATTTGAGTTGCCATCATTAGAAAAATGTATATAAAATTAGAAAAAAATTAATATTTCGAAAACTAATTCGAATTTAAAAATTCTAATACCAGTTTTGAAATCTGCGGATCAATATTGATTTTTTGTGTTAATTTCATCGCAATGAATTCCACATTTTTGGATAAATCGTCGTGAAACATAATCAGTTGTTTAATCAGTCGATTCAAAGAATCGTTAAATTTCAACCGTTTCATATATTCGTTTCATAAATTCGTTTCATTAGGATTTTATATATATAGGGTAGATTACAAACTGTTTGAATTTAATCCTAGAGTTTTCTGTGGATATGTACAGTTTGAGAGTTCTGTTTGCGGTTGTTATTAATCGGGAATGAGAAATCGGCCGTGGATCACTTATAGGAATATCCTCTGGTTAAAGTCCGATTGCACAGCATTGCATAAAAGAAGATATCGATTTTTTTAACTTTATGGGAGTAATTTGGATTGTTAAAAGTCACTTTTGGATATTGAAATGGGTTGATTGAAATTTGACAAAAGATAGTGCTTCACAAGCAGGTAATTGGCAGGGTTGCCAATTTGGCCTCCATTTTTATCCCGAAAATTCTACATCTGACTGGAAATTTTCGAAGAAGAAATTTTACATTAGGTAATCAAGGAAAGTCTGACAATAAATAAATCTTAAAATACTTTTTGCACTTTCTGGTGTAAATCCGATTTTTTTTTTTACTAAAAGTGGAAGTTAAACTTGAAACACTGGTAATTTCTTACCTATAGCACCAGAAAATAATGCCAGTCCTATTATTTTTCCAGTAGTATGCTGAAACACGTGTCTAAAAGGATCTTCAATAAAATGCAAAACCAAATACACCATTGCAAGGACGTAACTATCGTCCTTTCTAAATTTCGAATACCAATTTTTTCAATCCTCTATTGATAGAAATGCCACTACATCCAACTACAAAGTTTTCACCTAAGGAACTATTTTTCTCAGATAGACGTGAAATAACATCTTTAAAAGCGTTATTTAAGACATTTGTCGGTTTCACTTGTAAAAGTAACATGAGCAAAATATTTTAAGCCAGGCCTCTTGAATTAAAGATATGAAGGCTCTTCCGAAATTCGGGTGGGATGGGCGACCAAAAATATTAACCAAATTTAAATATATTTTCACGTTATTGTTCTAATTACAAATGGTGATTTTTATACATTATTAGATGTAGGTTTGATTATTTTTTTAATTTCCATCCTTAATTTCGAAAATTGACAATTTTGGCCGTATTGTAAAATTTCAAATGCGACGCGTGACCTAAACGATTTCAAAAGAATTTTTGCATCGTTATTCTAATTACAAAATTCAACTTATCCGCACTATTAAAAGTTGGTAAGAAATTTTTCAATTTTTTTTACACAGCCTACCGTACACAAGACTTTACTAATCTACAAGTAGCTATATTAAGAAAAAAAGGAACTTAATTTTCAACAAAATTTATCTAATATTTCTCTAAATGTTATTTCCGCCGCAAAGGAAAATCATGGTTCTTCCTTCCAGAATTTCATTCTAAATATCCGTGATTAAATTCTATTTCCCTGTTGATAGGAAATTACTATTAAGAACAATTTGTTTCCTTTTGAAATTTCGGTACTCATTCGATGTCAATTTTAATTGACAAATTTTTATCACAGCAGAAACCTACTGATACCCGGCATTTAAATGTATTAGATTACTATTATAATGCACGTCTGATCAATAACAGATATAATTGTGTCTGCCGAAAAAGATATCCATCAAGAGTTGCACAAATCAAAAATCTTGTATTAAGGTGAGGCATTATTGTTCCTTCTAAAACATATAGTTTCTATAATGATCACAAGGAGTGTCGCTTAAATCTAATATGTCTTATGAGATTCGTGATAAGAATTTCAGAACCTCTGGAAATCTGGAAGAAACTCCTCTGAATGTTATAGCAAAATCAAATTACATAACGAAATACTAGCAATAATTCAGCTAAGGCCATATTTTTATATATTCATTTGTATATCCTGATCTCTCTCATTAAAAACTCGAAAAGTTATTAGGAAGCTTTGGATGTATCTTATTTTTTCGAAAATGAAAGTAAAGTTGCCCTTCACTGTCTTTGATAAAAACATCGAATTTCTATTGAAGATCATTCACCTTTCAGTCAAAGAGCTTATAAAGTTTTGCTTACTAATCATCTCCGTATTGAAACGAAAGTGAGAAAGTGAAATTCTGGCGAAAATAATAAGATTATTCATTTTTGAACTCCAGTCGTTCGCGGAAAAAAATGCCCATTTTTTAATGTTGACTATCGTAGATTTAAGAAAATAGATGACAAATATGTCTATCCATTGTTTCGCATGACGATAAATTTAAATGTTTCAAAGGTGCAAATATAAAACCAGGGCTGCGGACTCGCTGTCGGAGTCGGAGTCAAGCCCATTTTTGAGCGAAAGAGTCGGAGTCAGATCTGTTAAAAGTCCCGGAATCGTCCATTTACCCCACCGACTCCGCAGCCTGGGTAAAACATTTTGGCCATTGCTTTCCACCCAAGATTTTCTCAAATTCCTGTTAATGAGGTCGAAAGTGAAAAAGACAACTTTTATGAGATTTCACAAACTTAAAGTAATTTCATTTGGCTATCGAAATTCGCCGCTAACATTTTCATCTGAGGTATTTTTTATTTGTTTTGTACGTTTTTTAAGTCAAATATGTTTAGTATATTAAGTTTATTTATAGAATATGAATATTTATATATAGGATTACGCAAAGATTATTTTATATATTATCGCATACGTTTTGAAATTTTGGTCGTGAAATTTTTGATTTGTATTCAGTGAGTTTTTGCTCAATAAAGTTTTAGCTTAATATGTGGTACGCGTAGAAATCTGTAGATTACATAAAGATCTGGACAAAAATTTGAATTTATCATCTCTGTCCAGTACATGCCGAGAGAAATTTTCAAATGAATTAGAATTTTTATTTTACCACTATTATTTTTTACCAATATTTACTAATCAATGTATCGTTTATAGGACTGATCAAAATAATTTGAATATATTAACGACTACCAGTTGCTAAAATTGCATATTCATTTGTATTATGCTCTTTATTTACTTTTTACTTTCATTTCGTTTTTTTACATTATTAAAAAGTTTAGTTTTTTTACCCTATTCTGGAATAGCTGTAAAGCATTTCATAATATATGTGTTACAAATATTTTTTGTCTATTTTGTTACTTCTGAAAAAAAAAAAAAAAAAATCTAAAAAATAAGTTTCAAAATTAAGCTTTTTAACATGTTTTGCAAATTTTTATAACGTAAATGTTATTCCAACTTCATAAAAGTTCTATAAAAACGAAACTAGCACTAATATATGTAGCTCTAATACACGCATATGAAAATACATACGAAGAATCTTATAAGACTTTTTTTTTATATTAAGTTTATTTTTATCTTTTAAGAAAAGTGAAGTCAACCGTTAATTCAATTTTATTTACTAACATTTTTTTTTTTTTCCTCCAAAATAACTAATCTTTGAATCATGATTTTTTTTCTCTTTTTCTTTGAAACAATTTACAGCATTACTTTAATAAATACTTTTTATTAATGTAATGACATTACAAATTTGAAGGCAGTTTATTTTTTCAATTCATTATAAACGTCACTGAAATAGTTTTTCTTCATTCTTTTTTCTGCAGAAATCAATTAAGAATATCAATTTTGTTTCAAAAAAGGCCAATTAAAATTTAATGAAAACGTGTTAAGAGTCATTTTTTTTCTTCTATTAAATTGCTCTTACGATTCAATAAGCTAGCTTGTTTAGTGATTAAGAAGGACAAACAAAAAATATTAATTAATATAAAAAATGAATAACAAAGAGAAAAAAAAAAAACGATAAGACATACAAGAAAAAGTACAAGAAAAAGTTTTTATTTTTATTTTATTTTATTTTATTTTTTTTTTTGTGTGTGTGTGTGTGTGTGTATTAGGTATATTCTATATTTCTGTCTAGTATTTTATTGACATCAAAAGGCTATCTTCTAGAATTTTCTAATATATTAATTTTAATTAGCAACAGCAGTTTTAATTGAATTGCAGAGTGCATTTCTTAGAATCCGACATGGTATGAACCCCATCCGGCGCAGTCATCCTACTGCGGGACCACCTAAATTTTACTCGAAAATTACAAATGGTACAAAGAATAGAAGCGTGATAAATAAACAACGTTGAAAACAGCATTTTTTTATTATTATTTAAAGCATACCGGTTTCGGTAGCATGTAGCATACCTTCCTCAGTGCTAAGAATGGCGGACATTTACTCACGTATATAAGAGAGATGGGGATTGAAGTTGAAGGTTTATTAACAAATAGGAAAACAGAGAATTGCAGGTATCAGCCAATAGGAAAATAGATGGGAAATGGAGCCGAAATAGTGAGAAAAATTAAGAAACAGGAGTACTTATGTAATATTTCCAACAATATGATAAAGAAGAAATAGCGAATTCACAATTAGCAATATTATTTAATTTTTATAAATATGAAATTCTTCAAGGAAGTTAAGTTCATATAAAGAAGCAGGTTTAGATATTATTTTAACCGAATTGAAGTCAAAAGTATGATTCATCTCCCAGCAATGTTTTGCAATAGAGGATTTATTGATTTCTTGTTTTTTTAATATATTGTTGATGTTCTTTGATACGAAATTTTAAGCAGCGTTTGGTTTGTCCAATGCAGGAAAGGCCAAACTGGCAATTAATACGGTAGATACCCCATCAATTGGATAATTCAATAGAGAGTTGAATTGAAAATAAATTGTAATTTTTAAATGAAATTTTCTTAGAATTTTCATATTTAAACTATTTTAAAAGATGTATTGAAATAATTTTTAAGCATTATTATCGTGATATATATGCACAATGTGATTACTGAATATTCATCAATTTGCATTGAAAATGATCTTAGCTATTCAGCATTTGTATTATTACACGTGATATTCCGAAATTTTCAACATAAAATATCATCGTATAAATAAATAAATAAAACACGAATTTAACAAATATGTAAGTGAACTGCGTCCTTAAATACTGATAAAATCATAATCACAAAGTTTGCAATAAATATTCAAATGTTTAGTAAGTAAAATCGGGGATGCAGCTCACACGGAATTTGAATTTTAGAATTACTTAGCATTATTACAATCCATTTGTGCCTGGCGTCCTAATTTTGGGACTCTTTCTTAATAAAAATCCCATTACAAATGGAATTATGATATCCTTTCAAGACTTTGTAAAATATATCCTTGGTATTTGTTTTCAATATTTATTCATAAATGACAGAGCATGTTTAAGAATAACAAGAAAGAACAATCATGCGTTAAGCATAGATTATGAAACACTTTGCAACAATTTCAGAATGGTTTAAAAAAACTTCGTTATTTAGGGAAATAAGATATATAACTAAGTAAACATTTTAAAAAACGCATAAAACATTTGAAAAATTGATTTCAGCAGATTGATTTAATTTGATATATATACTATATAATTGGGAGATTTAGTTTAGCAAGAAAACGCATGACAATTTGAAATTTCTCCTTCGGCAATTTATACTAATAGATGGAAACATTCTTGTATACATTTGTACAACCCTGTAATTAACCTAGTACTTTTATTAAGTGCCACTATTTAGCAAAACTTTCATTCAAACTAAAAAAGTCTTAAAACAACTGAAATCATATTTACAGAAATTATCATTTATATACGACCATGTATCCAAATCTTTTCGTGATCCTGTATATCATTTTATCAATATTCTACAAACATTTCTTAGTAAATTGAATGCTGTTGAGCGTACAAATGCATAACTCATTTAAAAATCACTTTTAAGCAATTTTAACTCATACCCAGTAACCATTACGAATTATTTTATGTAGCATTGTATATGAATTATAGCATTTATACACATTATATACTATGCATAATTAAAGTGGAAAATAAAAGCGCATAATATAATTAAAAAGACATTTCTAGCAATCATCGGTACTGTACAGTGTACTGTACTTCGGGTACAATATTGTAATATAGCATCTGAAATCTTTTGTGTGTCCTTGTAAATGCTATGCACTTCGTATAATATATCAAGTGAGTTATAGTAAACTTCGGCGACGTATATTAGTTTCAGTATACATGAAATTATTTAACATAATTAAAATACGCCGCAAACAATTCCCTCCACCACTATATCATTATGTAACGGAATTCTTCTGTGTGGCCCTGTAAATGAAAAATAACTACCCTTTGCACCACATATTCTACAAAATGTATATTTTCGTGCACTTCATAAATGCTTATAAATTTTGTTATGTTTGAAAGCGTGTAACATCATTAGAAATCATTTTAATCGATTATTTCTCACAGGCTGTAATGCAACGGAAAACTTTTGACTATCCCTGCAAATGAACTAAACATGCTACAAACTTCATTTGAAATGAGGAACGTGCTATGGTAAACATTAATAACATCCAATAATTTCAGGACAATCCGAGTATATTTACGGGAGTTAGAGCTTGGACAGACTGCCAGAGCACAGACAGCATACGAGCAGACAAACCGAAGTCATAAACACTTTTAATATTGTTGTAAAGTGTTTAAAAGATTAAATAAATGTTTTCTGTAGCATAAAGTTTGATTTTCTTGAAATAAAATGGCGCGCAAGGTAAAGGAAGATATTTCTTTTATTTTTTTTTATCAATTATTTTATATGTGGTGTTATTTATAAGATGTATTTTTGCACTTTTTTTTAGATTTCTACGATTTTTTTCGAATTTAAACCTTTATATGCCGTCCTATTTTTGGGACGCTATGCAGGAAAGGGTAATAGTTTTATCCGTTACTGTCTATGCATTAAATATATGTTTAAAGCCATTTATTTTGTTACAAAATATTTATATATCATTCGGATTAATTTTTGGATATAAAAAGTTTTTGTTATTACAATAAGGGGGGGGGGGGGTCTGGACTTGGCTCAAAAACAAGACACCCACTGTTGCAGACAGAAGAATATATTTCATCTGATGCGATTTAAAACAAGTAAACAGAAGCTTTACTGGATACGAAGCATGTACCCGATACTATAATTTGTTTGAATAATTCAGAAAAAAGATCTTCAAATAACATCACAAACAAAACATTTATTATAACAACAAAAAATAATACTTCTTAAACTTTGTACATCTTAAGCGTACATTTCAAAACATTTCAAGTATCTAGAATATCCTTACATTTCTTAAATAACTAAATTGCAATGATAAAACTGTTGCCATTTTACAAAAAAAAAAAAAAAAAAAAAAAAAAAAAAAATCATAATCAATAAAACGTGATGAACAAAATAAATCAGCTATGCAAACAGATACAAAAATATAATGTGAAAACCATGTCACTTGATCTCCTCTCTCCGGAGCTCTGATAAAAAATAGATAGACTATGCAACTCCCCCCCTCCCCCTTTTTGAGTCAGTGGCAAACGACTCAAAAGAATAAATAGCTTGATTAAAAAGATCAAGCCGCAAATACAGAACAACTTTCTACGCAATTAGCAGGTAGAGGTACGGGTTCACATGACATTTGTTCTGCCTTATACATTTACAATTTGCACATCTATTCAATACCTTACGAATACTCTTACATTACTTAGTTGTCCAAAATCTTTCTTTTAATAATGATTGCATCATATGCAGTCCTGCATGACAGTTTATTCTATGCACTGATTCAATTAACAATTCACTAAATATACATTTACCAGGTAGCCAAATAGGCTTTAAAAAATCAGAACTGTCCCTGCGTTCAGTTACTTTGTTCTTCACTCTAATAATATTTTCATTATCAGTAAATACATTGAGGCAGTTAGCAGTCTTTAAATCAAAGAAATAAGAATTCTGAATTAACCTAATCAAGCCCTTTTCAGAATTTACAATTTCATGAACAGAAAGATCTTTGCATAAATTGGGAGTGTTTCTACAGTTGTTAATAAATCGTAAAACCCAACAGGAAATCCGAATCATTTTATCCTAACTGTTAATTCTTCCAATGTTAAAAGGATCAGGCAATTCTGACACATTAATGATTGTAAGTTTATTTTTTTCTTTTCATCATTAACTTCATTAGGTTCCCAAAAAATTTCCTTAACATGCCAAGATTCTATATTTTGTTTGAGCCATGAAGGTCCATTAAACCACTCAGAACGTAGCCTTCGACTAGGAGAACAACCTCGAGATAATATGTCAGCTGGATTCATATGACCGGGGACATATCTCCGTGATTCTGATTGTGTCAGAGACCTGATTTCTTTGACCCGATTTGCAACAAAATTCCACCATTCCCCATGATTTTTTATCCACCACAAAGCAACTGTAGAATCACTCCAAAATGTAATTTTCATATCAAAAGTATTTATTGTATTACATATGATAAAAGCTAACCTGGCTCCAATGCAACACGACATTAACTCCACTCTTGGAATGCTTAAGATTTTAAAAGGTGCTACATGAGTTTTCGCTCTTAAAAGAGTCAACTTAATTCCCGAAGAATCACGAGTTCGGGCAAAAACACATGCAGCATAAGCATTCTTTCAAGCATCAACAAAAATATGCAAGTCGAATGTTGCATTAGAGCCTCCATAACGAGGTACTGCTACATCTTTTAAGAAATGCAAATCAATTAATGAATAAAATTTATTTACAATGTCCTCAAGCAACATATTATCCCAATGAAGTTTTTGTTTCCACGTTTCTTGCAAAATTAATTTTGGAAATACTGTAGCTGTAGCTAGTATACCAAGTGAATCAAATATAGATTGCATAATAGATAAAATCAATCTCTTAGTTACTTTAAGATCAAATGTCAACATATTCGCCATTAATATTACATTTTATTGTATCGTTATCTAAATTCCATAACATTCCTTATAAAGATATATCAGCAGAATGTTTAGATGTAAACTTACAAGCAATATTGCTTTCCCAATTGAGTAAGTTAAAACAGCATTTAGACATAATAATTTTAGCCTGTTCAATAAAATTATCTTGTTCCCTGACATTATTTACACCAGTTATACAGTTATCAACATAAAAATAATTTCTTAACTTATGAGCAACTTCATTAAAATCAGGTGAGAAGTTGTCTAAAAGGTGCGTAATGGAAGCATTCAGTAAATAAGGAGAACAGGATACTCCGAAAACAACGCAGCAATGCCTATAAATTTCTATCCCCTCATCACATGGGTAAAACAAACGCAAATAATCATTATCTTTTGGGGCAATACTCAGCTGAAGGAATGCTTTTTCTATATCGGCACTTAAACCAATAGGAAATAGTCTAAATCTGTCAATGATATCTGGTATTAATTCTAATAAATTATTCCCTTTAAATAGGCATTGATTTAAAGAAGGTTTTCCCCTTTCGTTAACAGAAGCATCAAATACGGGTCTTACTTTTGTTGTTTCACTACTCATTTTTAATACATGCCTATGCAGCAAAAAATGGCATCGATTGTCTAATTCTTTTTCAGGTACCCTTTCAATAATGTTTAATTCTTCCCATTCCCGAAACACTTTTTAATAATCACCAAGAATTCCACATTCTTTAGCACGTTTAATCAATTTCTCATGACGCGTCAAAGATATATTTTTATTATCTGGCAAATGCTCAGTTTTGCATTTCCATCGTAACTCTAATTCATACCTACCATCGGGATGTATTGATAATTTACTTTCAAAATCAATCTTTTCCTCAGCCATTCAATTTTTTATTTTAACATTTTCAATAGGATCTGTTATGCCTAACACCTCCAACTCCCATAAACACTTAACTAAAATATCTTGCGCATGCAAAGACATACTGGATAATACATTATTTCTAACATATTCCTCACTTGTGTGCTTACCCATGAGGGCCCATACCAGTTTGGTTTTAACAGCAGTGAGTCCCGAAGACAACTGTACAAATTCCTTCGTTAATAATTTCCCAATAACATCGTCTTCTAATAACAAATCAAATTCCTTTTCCTTACATACTTCATCACTAAATTCTATTTTCCTTTGCTTTAATTCATGCAGAATTTTAGGATCATTAACAATAGGAACAAAACCGCAAATCCTTTCTTCCGCAAAGGCTTCAAAACAAAGTTTAAAAGTTCTATCTAAACCAATTACTTCTACAAAAAAAAAAAAAAAAAAAAAAAAAAAAAAAACTGAATGGGATAAGGGCTCCGTTTCTTGACCCCCAAACAAACAATGAATAATTTTCGCTTCCCGAATCGGGTTTAGTTTCATTTCCCGAATAACCCTTTCTCCCACATAACTATGTTGTGAGCCTGCATCGATAAGAGCTCTAATCCTCTTTTTTTTTTTACCCTTAACAAAAATATTTATTATTAGAAAGAGAAACCTCAGTTTTTGAATCATTTTTTTTTTACACTCATTCTCTTTATCACTCTGAGAACACATTAACTTTAAATTACTACCATTACAAATTAAACATTTAGCATTAGCTTTATATTGATGTCTTAAATGACCAATCTTTAAACAAGAAAAACAAGCCCTTTTACAATTAATTTTTTATCATTATAACTCATCTTTTCTGCTTTAAAACATCTTGCACTAGCATGTGGCTTTTCACAAAAAATACAAGTAAATCTAAACTTACTCTTAGACCCTTTGTTTCTACTTACTAACATAGCTTCAGTTGATACATCACGCTTATCACTACTAGCATTTTTAATATTTACCCGTTTCACTATATTACCAGAAAAACCAGTTTGTGCTAATTTAATCATCTCTTCAGATTCTACTTCATGGCGCAAAAACGTCATTAGATTGTCGAGAGTCCTTTTAGAGTTCTTTGGCACTGCTTCTTCCAGAACACGACTTCTTTCCCATGCTCTAAGTATACTTTCAGGTATACAGGATTCCACTAGTGGGCCCCAGAAAATCGCAAACTTTTCTTTGGTCCGCCCAAGACTTTCTAATACTCGAAGCTTGCTTTCTATACTATCGTAAAGTACTGCTAACTCCGTAGTACTACGCCGAGTAGTAGCATTCTTCATCACAAGGCTCAACAAATCTCGAACATAGATTTGAACTAATAAATGATACCGACCTAAACGCTCCTTTAGTTGCTCAACTGCTTTTGGATAATTCGCAGCCGTCAAAGGAAAGCTGTTAACTAACTGAGCAGCTCGGGAATTTGGAACTACACACTGCGCCAAGTATTGAAACTTATCGTCTGGAGCTAAATTCGGATCTTCGTCTATCTTGGAAAATTGGCTCTAAAAACCAAAAAAGTCTCTGGCATCGCCGGAAGATTTCTTTTGATCAATTTTCGGAAGCTTAAATTTCCTGGTTTTTTTTTCCGCTTTTTCCTATATTCGATGGCAAAACTGAATCTTGATTGGCTGATTTCGATCTATGAGTTTCAATTTTATATTCCATCTTCACTTTTAAACTCAAATATATATATACTCTATCAGCTTCAAGTGCGGTGAATTCCGTTTCATATTCTTTTTGTCATTAGTTAACTCCAAAATTTTTTCTTCTGTGAGATTTAGTCTATTAAACTTGTCATTCAACTGATTTAGCAAAATCTGAGAATCAATGAGGTGAAAGTCCTCACTTTCAATTTCCGTTTCTAATCTCTCTACAATTGCAGCAAAAGCTGCCTTTTCATTTATTTTTTTAACTCGTAAGGCTTTTAACGACATTGTTGATTCAAATCTTTTTTTCTATTCAAACAAATGCCATGTCGCCGGACGCCAAATGTTGCAGACAGAAGAATATATTTCATCTGATACGATTTAAAACAAATAAACAGAAGCATTACTAGATACGAAGCATCTACCCGATGCCATAATTTGTTTCAATAATTCAGAAAAAAGATCTTCAATTAACATCACAAACAAAACATTTATTATAACAACAAAAAATAATACTTCTTAAACTTTGTACATCTTAAGCGTACATTTCAAAACATTTAAGGGTTATTCTCTGCAATAGTGCAAAAAGTGCTTCCCAGCCATATAAATGCTCTTAATTTTATTACATTTTTATTTATTTTTATTTTTATTAGAAGATCTAAACATAGTTTATTAGGGGCAGAAAGTAAAATTTAAAAATAAATAAATTTAGTATTTAAAAATATAATATATATCATGCAAACATCATTCCCTCACCTTTCCCCCACCTGTACTACCATATTTTATTGCCTATTTCTTTCCATCCAGAAATAAAAATAATTAAAAATACCCGAAGCAAAATGAAGTTCTTATTTGATACATTACAAAAAATAATAAAAATATTAATTTTTACTATTATTATATAGTCTACTCAATCAATTATATGTTTCCCCATGTTAGACCATCATTCCCTCACACATTTCTATTATCTCAAATATCTACCACTAATGAGCAGTAGCAGTCTAGCATCCTTCACAGAGAAGAAGCTATTTTGAGCACTTGTCAGTCCAGCAACATAAATTGGTGGTGTAAGATTTTGTTAATTTTACAGAATTTTTTTTTTAGTCAGTATACCCGGAAGCGTTTTTATTAGCAGTCATTCCCTCACACAGAATATTCATTTTTTTTTTTTTTGTAAATATCAAAAATTTTAATTTTATCATACATTATATATTAAGTGTTTCTCTTAAAGGAAACAGTTTGTATTTCTTCATAATTTTGCATTTTCCCCCTACAACTAGTAAAAATATCTTATTTCATCATTCCCTCACTTGTCATTCCCTCACATTTTTTATTTTATTTTTTCCACAAATTTTTATTTTATTTTATTTTTTTTTGTTAAGTCAAATTTTTAAAACAATTACTGTTGCTATTAAAATCTTCAATAATTGACTGATTTCTTACCATTTATCTAATTTTTATGAAAATTTACATATGCATCATTCAAGTCAGACTGCTTGCCAAATTTGCAAGTATTGTAGAGAACAACCCTTAAACTATCTAGAATATTCTTACATTTCTTAAATAACAAAATTCCAATGATAAAACTGTTGCCATTTTACAAAAAGAAATCATAATCAATAAAACGTGATGAACAAAATAAATCAGCTTTTTATGCAAACATATACAAAATTATAATGTGAAAACTATGTCACGTGATCTCCCCTCTCCGGAGCTCAGATAAAAAATAGATAGACTACGCAACACCCACCCTTCCCTTCCCTTCCCTTAGCTATAGGCATTGTAAAAATTTATATCATACCGTTATCTTTTGTGCTAGTTTAGAATTTGACATCCTGGGGTTACTAATATATTTACTAATATTTATACCATAT
Source organism: Maratus speciosus (assembly GCA_963932465.1). Taxonomy (NCBI): domain Eukaryota; kingdom Metazoa; phylum Arthropoda; class Arachnida; order Araneae; family Salticidae; genus Maratus; species Maratus speciosus. The sequence goes on from OZ010795.1 coordinate 425,075,850, forward strand.
GTACTCGCGTATAAGTCGAGGAATTTCTAACAATTTTCTGCCAGTAAATTCCTGGTCGATTTTATACGCGAGTGACTTACAAAAGCAAAATACTAAATTTTCGAATACTGCAAAATTCTGGCTTTTATGTTCATAAATAATAAAATAATATATAAAATACACAAATAATAATAATTCTATATTTTTAAAAAATTCAAGGATTTGTTTTTGTTTACTTAATAGTTTTTCGTATTAGTAAGTGAAATGCTTGGTTTGATTTTGTGCAAAATTGAAGTAAAAAGTTAGGGAGTCGGCATATACGCAATGTTTTGTTTTTTTTCTTTTTTTCAGAATTTGCATTCGAAAGTATGGATGTCGACTTATATGCGAGTATATACGATATATATACTCTATTTGTAATTATTGATTATTATAAATTTTTACTATACCAGTGGCTGGGTCATTTTCAAAATATGCATACATATGCTGTCCCACAGTAAAAAAAAAAAAAAAAAAATTGTACTCATAATATATTATTTAAAACTGACTATAAATATTATATTTATTTAATTACACTACACAACATATTTCTCAAACATAAAAATAATCACTTTCATATTTTTTCCTAAAGATGCAGATTTTTGCATCTAGTAGAAGAAAAAAATAGCTGATCTCTCCTGTATTTTATAATTCTGTAACATTTTTTCACTTCATTTTACACTTTAAAAGGAAAGTAATTGGGACATTTAATGAGATAAATCATTATTTTAAATTTCTGGCATTATTCCAGCAAAAAAAAAAAAAAAAAAAATCTACAAAATATTTTGTCTCTCTTATTTTGTCAAGTCTGTTACCAAGCTACAATTTCATGAAATAAAGGTTGACAATTTCACAAAGAGATAGTTGCACATTTGCAATAAAACACTTATACTAGTTAAATATTTACTTGTAGCCATTTTCTTTTTCAGTTGAAAAACAATAGTGTAGTGGAGTAAAGAATTTTTTATAAAAGTGAGTATTTTTATTCAATGCCAATTCTGTTACCTAATTTTTTATGTTAAAAATATAAGTTTAGTACTTTCTTTTGCTTGAATATTATTATCTAGTTAATATATTAAGGATTTTGTTTTGTTTCTTAGTGTTAATAATTAGCATGTAGGTTTTGGAAGATATTTTGCTGTTAATGTCAAGTCTGTTACCATGTTACTGGTAAATAGTGTATAAAATATAGTAAAATAGTGTATAAAAATTATACCAAAAGCTAAACTGTTTAATTAGTTATATTTACAGACACATCTAACTTATACATTATCACTTATTTCATTTTTAATGTGAAATTTAAAAGTAATTTTTTTTAAATGTTTTTCTGAATTGTATGCATTTATTGAAAATAACCCGGCTAACTGTGGGGACGGGCTCTGGTGTCGAGTATTCTTGAGCCAAACCCAGCCCCCATAGTAATATCAAAGAATTTTTAATTGCCAAATAATAACCCGAATGATAAATAGCCATTTTGTAGCAAAATAAAAGGCATAGAAAGAGGATTTAATACATAGAGAGTAACCGAGAAAATACGACAAAAACTATTAATAATTAAAACCTATTTACATATTAGTAATCAACAATTACTTATATCTACCATATATATAAAAAATCGTAATGAAACGAGTGCTTTTAGATTCTGCAGTGTCTGAATGGGGTTAGCGAGCGTAGCTTGCAGGGAGCAGAACCTCTTAGTATTATATATACATATATTAGTAACCTCATAATGTTAAATACTAAATGATAAAACATAACGGTATGTTTTAACTATGACAATGGTTGAGGGTGGGAGGAAGGGAGTCAGGTTCAGCTGACCCCAGCGCCCGCCCCCCTTTATAGTAATAATAATAAAAAAAAAATTATTGTCAAATAATAACCCGAATCACGTTAAACATTTTTGTAACAAAATAAATGGTATAAAACATAGATTGGAGGCATAAACAGTATCGGAGTAAATCCCTATCCTATCGTGCCTAGTGCCCCAAAACCGAGACGTTTAGTTTTTTAAAAGTTAAATAAATAATTTATTTATATGTACAAAATTTTTTCTCTTACTTATCCCATTTTTTACTACGAGGGGGAACACGGCGAAATTCACCAAAAGGAAATGTTAAATCTATTTTACAAAAATTCTACAAAAATAATTAATTCCATTTTCGTTTGGCTAGTATATTTTAATATAACTGACGTACATAAGCTGAATTGTTTAAATAATCTAAAAAACGAAAACAACTATAATTGAACTATCTATTTGACGAGAAGCGTCTATGAGTATTTTGTTCGAACTCATTAGAAACATAAAAACAAATTGATATTCAATGAAATGAACAGCCCACAACCTTAACTAGATTATTTTCTATAGGTAATTTTACGAATGTTGATTTCTAAAATGTTCAAAATATTTAAAGATATTCTAATACCATTAAAGTCCCCATAAGAGCATCAATAGAGAATAATTTACTGAAATAAGTAATTTCCAGTGAAAATGTTTCATTTCATTTTCCAGAAGATTAGATTAACAGTTTGAAGGAAGTATATTTATAATACATTTGGAAATTGCACGTCAAACGTGGCAAGTGAGTTCCTTTCGTACTACAGCTAGTTTAAAAAATATTGTTTCACCACTTATAGAACTGTATGTATATTTTAGTGCACTTCAATAAGTGAATATCAATTTCATTCTGTTTGAAAGGTTGTAACATCATTAAAATGCACTTGAAATAATTTTTTTTCCATTGGCCGTAATGTAACGGAAAACTTTTGACTGTCCATGTAATTAAACTTTACATACGATTTTCATAAAATTTAAAATGACTCGACAAAATATTGCAACAATTATACATTTAAAATTCCAGACCCTTCGATTGGGTAATTTTTGCTCTGTTATAAGCGGGCGGACTGAACGACGACTATAGGTGCTAGTATTTATATAAGTACTAACGCGCCTAATAAGATATAATTTTATTTCACACCTAAATATTGATCTTTTGATCTGCCAGCAGATGGCGCCCTCCTCCCTTAAGTAAGAGCATAGCTAAAATCATGGAAATAGCTTCAATAATTTAAACAGCTTTAAAATCACATTATGAAGTTTTCCTATATCGTAGAATTGTTATTTATTCAAGCAACTGGTTTGGTGGTGTGTCCACAAAGAGCTCAATAACAATTGTCAAAACCAAGAAGATGACTTTAAAATATGTATTTTAAATATGTGGATTAAGTTTTAATATTGTTTTTATATACAGGGTGCAATATGTTATCTATCGCCGACCTTTAATTTCTCAACCGTTGGACGTAGATATATAGTTCCAATTACAAAAACGTCTCAAATTAGGTAAATATTCATGTTGTGGCATTATTTAAAGTAAAAATTCAATTTTATAAAAATTACGAAATCTTGCTTTTTATACGGTCCCCCAATCCCTATAGATATATTTAGTAAAAGTTTACACATATCATAACACAGTTAACACAAAAAGTTTGTCATCTGTGCTACAAAAATTTGCACAGTTATTAAATTTCAAAGTTTGAGATTTTTTCACATGATTTTGTCTTTCATTAAAGGATCAGTTTTTTTTTTTTTTTTTTTTTTTTTTTTTTTAATACTAGACAGTTTTCAGATATTATAATAAATTGATATTTATTTACCTGTTAAATTTCAATATTTCATTTTTGGCTTTGTATACGACCCCTAAAAGTCAGCTCAAGTTTTTACATGAAATAACCCTCTTTGGTGATACCCCGATTTGGGGATAACGGCTAAAGGTGGTTTCTTTGTAAAAAGGACAAGAAAACTGATTTTGATCTTGAATTACTTTAATTCATATTTTAACTGATACCTCAATGAAATACAAAATCATACGCAAAAATCTCAAAATTTGAAATTTAATAACTGTGTCAGTTTTTGTAGCACATATGTCACACTTTTTTTGTTATATGTGTTATGATATGTGTAAACATTTACTAAATACTGGAGAACCGTATAAAAAGTTAGATTTCGTAATTTTTATGAAGTTGATTTTTTACTTTAAATAATGCCACAGCATGAATATTTAATTCATTTGAAACCTTTTTGTAATTTGAACTATATATCTACGCCCAACGGTTGAGAAAATAAAAGTCGTCGATAGATAACATATTGCACCCTGTATATGTACGCTGATTAGCATGTATTGTTTTTTTAATTATTTTTAATATTAATATGTTATTTCCCTCAAAAAGTAATCAAATTTAGCACAATTATAACGTATCTATTTTTAGTAATTTTCAGTTATTGGAAGTGACTTTGATAATAAGGTCACTCACAAATGCTCAATGTTGATATTGAAAAAAATATCCTGCAAGCTTTTACAACAAAATATAAATCATATTATTATGTAGTATTTTTTTCCTTTCGGAGAACTATTTCAGCATTTAACATTTCGTTAATCTATTTACTTGCCACATATTAGATTTTATTTTCATATTTCAAGATGCGGATTAAAATATAAATGTTATACACGTCAAGAAAAAATAAATGTAAATATAATACATTCCGCTGGAGAATTCAAATTACAGGAACTCAATTAATTCTATTATTGATGTAATCGTTTTAGTCGCATTTTAAATCCTTTTCATGAACGTTTAATGGGTTTTGACTTATATTTGCGATTTCAGCTTTAAATTAATAAGTAAAGCAGAAAAGTTTGTGTTTGTTTAATGGAGTAAATCCTTTTAAATATGGGAATGTTTTTCGTCAGCCTGTGATTTTATTAAAACTAAGCAAAATGTTGCTTTTGAGAAAATGTAAAATTATCACTTTTTTTTGTTATAAAAGGTTTAATTACTGTTTAAAATATTTTACGTATTACGAAAGGGAAAACAAAATTATATTACTTTACAAAATCTTGTTTTGTTAGAAAAAAATTAACTTTGCTTTATTATTTACTTTTTTTAACAAAAACATTATGAAATATAATGAAGTAGAATAAAATTTTAATATGTAGTAGAGGAAAAAATAAACATAAAGTCCTTTAAAGCATAAAATCTTGTTAAATGTTGACAACACTAGAGAGTGTCATTTAATGTTACTGGAAGAATAAAGGCTGTTATACACAAATCTTAATTTCACCTTTTCTTTTCGCTCTGTTTTTCTGCTGAATAACAATTTAAAATTCATAACAAGTGACGACGTTAAAAATAACATTTTCTATATCATATAGTTACAAGTTGTTATTAATTATTATCAATTATACCATAATTATTAATTTTGAATAAAACATTTAGGCTAACTAAACATTAGACAGATAGTGAAAGAAATACCGTTTTATTTTACAAGTAAATACTAAGTAAAAATAAAAAAGATTTCAAAGAAAATTTTATTACTTAGTTGGGATAAAATTATACTAAATGAAAAAAATAAACATTAAGTCTTTTAAAACATAACACCTTGTTAGCTGTTGAAAACACTAGAGAGTTACATTTAATGTTGCTGGAAGAATAAAGACTGTCATACACAAATCTTAATTTAATCTTTTCGGTTGCATTTGCTTTTTTGCTGAATAATAATTTTTTAAAATATAATTTTCAATAAAAGGAAACGAAGTTAAAAATAACATTTTCTATGTTCTATTGTTACAAAGTATTATTAATTATTACCTATTATACAGTATTTATTCATATTGCATAAAACATTTAGGATATACATTAGAATATTTTCGAAAGATAGTGAAAGAAATATCGTTTTAGAAGTAAATACTAAGTAAAAATAAAGCTGATTTAACATAAGTGTTACTTACAAGGGAACCACTTTTGGTGTTGTTCGCACCTGGCATTGAAATATGGTGCATTTTAAAGCCCTATATTATGAAGTTTGTGAATCGATTAAATTTTTGTGTTAAAATAATATTTCTTGATTATACAGCAGCATAACTTTCCGAAAATGCAATTTTCGAGGCCACTTATCGGACTATTAACATTGAATTTTTTTAAAGAAAAGCATTTAAAAATAAAAATGAGTTAATAATAAGTATAAAATATTGAAAAAAGTTTGAAAATTCCTTGAAAAACCCACGAATTTGATTTTGAAAAATTGCAACTTTATATTCATATTTTTGGCGGGGAAACAGTTGTCGCTTATTTTCAAAAGTAGAGCTAAGTTTTGTAAGTAACTTTCAAAAGTAGGCAACCCTAGCCAAATGTCATAGATGGATTTGTAATAGCGTTAAAACTGCCACAGTTTGCAATCAAAATTCTAACTGAAACCCTCCCAAACTTGATATAATTAGAGACAAACTGACAAAACAATACCCTCTAGGAAAATATACGTCTAGGAAAACTACCAAGCGTACTCGATGCGCTGCCACCAATTTCTCAATTTCCGATCATTTTATTTTTCACTTGATGTTTCGAATATTTTAGAAATATTTATCAGCGAACATTTACATAAAAAAACCCAATTTAAGTGCAAAGTTTCTACTTATGCAAGATTCTTTGCAAACTATATAACAGAAATCTGAATATTTTAATACTCCTTTTTCCTGCAAACTTTAAATTTGGTAAATTTTTAACGTGTTCGAATTCTCTAGGAACCGTTCTTAGCGGGCAATTCAATTTTGAAAAATAATAGCGATACCAAATTTCATGTTTCTAGACCAGCAGCATCACAGAAATCCCAAATTTAGAATTTTTTTGTATCTACACCGTTTTAAATATCGAGTTCGTAGAAAGTGTTCTAGCCGAACATTTACATTACTGTGACAGACACACCAGATTTACAGTTTCTAGCCTTACCAGTTCCAAATAAATGATAATTTAGAATTTTAATAGAATATTTTCCGCTCATTTCACCAATTAAAATTTCAAATTTTGTAGAAACCACTCTTATCGGGAATTCACATATTAAAAGTTATATATATATATATATATATATATATATATATATATATATAAATGCTAAATCCAAGGCGCTTATAATGTTTAACGTAAATCGGAATTTTAGTATTCAATTTTTTGAATTCTTTTACTATTTTTGCCATCTGAGGATTAATATGGATAATTGGTGTTAATTCCCGCACCTAAACTTTCATATTTTAGAAGAAATAGCCAAGAAATTACTCAGTCGTTTAATCTGTCGTTTCATTAAATCGTTTCATAAATTCGTTTAATCAGGATTTTATATACCGGGTGCCCCAAAAAGGACTGACTGATTTTAAAATTCAATAACTTGCAAACGGTGACAGATATTTAAAAAAATTCTTGCAGGATGTTTATGCATAAGGTCAAAAGTTTTATTACAGTGATTTTCGATTTTAGTTCGATTTACAAACAATAGATGGCGCTGTAAGCAATAGTCTCTAAATGCAGGCTCGATTTTTGGTCCTTTCTCTTGTTCTATGCTGAAAAAGGAGATGGAAATGTATTATCCGGGCCAAGAAGTACCAAAAATCGAGCCTGAATTTAGCGTCTATTGATCGCAGCGCCATCTATTGTTTGTAATTCGAACTAAAATTGAAAATCACTGTAAAAAAACTCTTGACCTTATGCATAACCCTCCTGCAAGAATTTTTTAAATATCTGTCACCGTTTACAAATTATTGAATTTTAAAATCAGTGAGTCCTTTTTAGGACACCCGGTATATAGGATGCTTATATATATGCTTTATAATAATCTATTTTAGGACTTATAATCATTTATGGGAAAACTAGACTATTGGAAAATGCATTTAAGCTGCAATTCACCGAAAAAAAATATTACTACATAACCACACTGTTTAACTATTACAGAGATATATTTTTAATGACTAAAAGAAAGTGTATATTGCAATATAAGTGATATATTTATAATAATTTTGGTTCTAAAAGTTATGTTTGCCAAAAAATTTATTCGGAATTTTCCTATGCTGATCAATCACAACTGGCATTAATAATTTTGTTTTCCAATAACCGACTAGTGCTTAAAATCAATATAAATCGCTATTTTTGATTAACAAAAATATTTACATAAGTTTTTTATTAGAGGATATCAAATTAGAGTAGTTTATGCTTAAAAGTGATAGTTTTCTTCTATGAAAATCTTTGAAAAGCTTACTAATTGATCGATTTTATTATCCAATCACAGTAATAGTTTTGCTGTAACTTGTAATAATACATTTCGTTGAATGTTACATACAATTTCTACTAATAAAATTTATCGCAGCATTTGGAAGTTGTTTATGTTTTCTACAATTTTTGTGTGTATAGTACTTGGTGCTTCAAATATTATTGCAGAACTCACCCTATTTTTTTTCAAAGAATAGAATTGTTTATAAAATAAAGTATTTAACCAATACGTAAATGAAGGAAATCATAAACAATAGCCGAAGAAACTAAGATAAAAATGATATCGATTTCAAATATAACTGGATCTAGGTTTTATCCATTTATACTGATTACAATTTTCAAAAGGCATGACTGATTGCTTTTTAGCAAATGAAAACAGTCTTTTAACAAAATTCAATAATTAACTTTTATTTTCTAAGAATTTGTATTTCGTCTCTCCTCATTCATTATTAATTCTGAAAGATTAAAAAAAGTTTTAAATGCTTTATTGTATTTCATAATTTTCATAATTATAAGTTATTTAATTTTCAATAAATAATTTAGGTATGTAATAAATAAAAAAATAATAATTATAATAATGTCATCGGAGTTAATGTGCTGAAAATAATGTTCAGGTATTTAAAATGGAACTTAAAATGCAGTTTATTTTGAGGAAGATAATTTTTAGGAAAATTAATTAAATATTCAAATAATTTAGTGCGAGATAAATTAAGTTATTAATTGAAAATGGAAAAATTCACAAGCAATTTTAGTATATGTCTAGTACAAATAATTTCAAAATATATATAAAGAAAAATGCTTATTTACCATTATATGGAATATAAAAATTCTTTTCAAATAAAATGAAGCTGAATTTCTGTCCAAAGCGGAAAGATGATTTATGCATTAATTTAGAATTTTAATTGAGAATTATAAAAACGTTCGAAGCAAAAATTAATAATTAAATTCATTGTATCATTAAATGTAAATTGTAGTGAATTTTCGTTATTTCTTGCAAAATCTTTGTTTCATCTCTCTCCCAGTTTTGAATAATTATATATTTTACAGGAATACTACTTTAAATATTATTATATAGATAAATTGCGTACAAATACATTGTTTTTATACATATAATTGTTTGCAAATTGTTAAGAATACAATTAATATCATATCTAATTTTAGAAAATACTACAATAATTCACTATATTTACCCAATTTTGAATCATAATTTAAAGTTTAGTGATTTTTGTATTTAGCCTACGAAAGAATTAACAGTATTTTTCAAGTTTAAAATAAACCTATAAATAATCGGTGAAATCCTTCTATTTAACTTGTAAAGTGACAGTCGCGTAACTTCCCGTCTCCCCAAAACTACTTCAATTAACTGTAGACAAGAATACTTTAAAAGAAAATCAATTAATTATATGAGAAAGACGAATTAATATAAAAAATATTTTGTAACCAAAAAGAAATAAAATTAAGTTTAATTATTCTGTGTTACATAAGAACTTTTCAGAAAATGCAGAAACGATTTCAATCACTCAGAGAGTTTTAAAAAATAAGTGCTAAAAATTATTTATTTTGGTTTATACACACAATATAAGTATAATAATAATTGCTTGTAAACATGTGTAAGGAATGTTTGACCACAAGTGCAAATATGCATCTTGCAACAGAAAAAGCTTAAACAATTTAGGGGCGGGGGGGGATTTCAAAAGTTCTTATGGTATTTCATAGATTTCAGTAACTTGCAATTTTGGATGTGGTGTTATTTCTCTTAGAATCATATTATTAAGTTACAGTTATCTACATGTATCGTGAGTGAACATAATGCTAAAAAAATCGAATTCATTTGTGTGCAAAGTTAATATTTAAAATAGGAAAATGAAAAGTTATATTTTCGTCATGTTATATGTGTAGCGAAGCATAGCAGAAGGAGATATGCGCTGCGATTATGATGCAAAAATGTACTTTAATTAAAACTTTAAAAAATCAATTATTTACAAAATTGCCCCCTAATATGTGCTAATGTGTGCTAATTGCTAATACGCGTGCCCCTTTGGTAGCTTGGAGAATGTCTAAACGGTATTCTAGTCCCCTCCAAGTATTCTTTAACATGTCTTATGTTACAGTATACACAGAATCTTGTATACTAGTCTTCAGTTCTTCGACGTCAGTAATTGGTGTGACAAAGACTTTGTCCTTGGTATAGTCCCCAATGAAAAAATCCAGAGGATTAACATCTGGAGAGCGAGGTGTTGGTCCATCCCTTCCAATCTACCGAAATTGAAATGTTTCGTTCTATTGCACACACACACACACAAAATAATAATAATAAAAAAAAAACTACCAAAACTCACCTGTCATATGATATAGTAAGTTACATTATTATACAAACGGTTAATTTGTAATTAATCATTATAATCAGGGCGAGACTTTCGGTTCACACTGTACTACTAAGAAACCATTTATGGTCTACACGAATGATCAGTTAACCGAGGAACCAAATAAAATGGCTGGTTTGCTACATATGAGTATAAAAAGGGAGTGAGTGTTGGAAGTGCTACAAAAAATATTTAAGACGTTTATTTGGATCGTGCTGTTGTTCTAATAACAGTTAAAAAGTGGTTTTGTCTATTTCGAAATGATGAATTCAATCTAAAAGATAAAATTCGCTCTTGGTGACTTTCTGGTAACGATAATGATTTTATCCGCGATTTAGTGAATAATAATACACAAATCACTACTGAAGATTTTGCTGATAGACTAAATGTTGACAATTGGTGTGCATTTTGTCCTTTAAAACAACTTTTGAACTCTTCGAAACTCGATGCATCGGAAATCGAGCACGAACATATGCAATCATACAATGTTTCTAAAGTATACCCAATAATGAACATTGAAAAATAAAAACCAAAATCTTCGGACTGTTTTCACGAGAATATTTTTATTTTTATCACTTTTCTTGTATTACCTATATTAACATTTCAAAGCAAGGCGGTTTACTGAGTCAGCCACTCAGTAAAAAGAAAGTGCTACGAATTTCAAAATAATTAATGCATTGATACATCGAAAGACCCTTCAGTGTTTCACCTGCGTTGAAAGTTGAAGTACGGAATTTTTCGGGTATCTTTTTTCCCTTTTTTAAAATTTTTTGAGGGGGGTGGGGAGGAAATAAATTACTACTCTCGTATGGAGTACTGTTCCCGTGTACTTGTGTAATTTATTAAACTTTTTCTCTTGATTATTTTTTTAAAAAAATATGATGTTTATTAATTTTATTTTATTACTACACATCATCTGAATAATCCTTACACACGCTGTTGAAATTAAACTGTTGTATGTACCAAAATATTTGGATATTGATTTTGATATTAACCTCTACTATGCTGCTATTAGGATAATATAGCTTTTAACAAGTTACAGGGTTGATTAATTTAGCGGTTTTAAAAGTTATTTCCGACTATATTACTTATAACGAGAAATATATTGATTATCTTTATCTTGGAGAGCCTGTTTTTATCGCCTCTTATAGAATAAGAAGAACAAAATGTAATAATAAGGGAAATAAAAGTTTAAATTCCCTAGAAATTTATAGTTATTAGTTTTCTTATTTTAATGCAGATAAAAACGAACTTCTAAAAATAATTATTTACGAGATAGTTTTAATATTTTGAAATATAAAATTTTGATAAAGCATAAAAATTATTTTTTAATTCTTTAATAATTCTATTTCCAAATGGAAATGAATAAAATTTTTTATAAATTAAAGAAACTATCTATATAGAGATTATAATGATTAATTTCGAAATTTATTCATACGTGCATTTTCACTCCGATAAGCATATTAGAGTTGTAGACAAACATTTTTTTATTCATTATCACATGAGTAACATTTGATTAAAATAAAAAGTAGGATTTTTTTTTTTTTCCCATTTCATTATGAGTCTCCCCAATGGTTCACGTCTGATGTATGGGTCAAGCCTCCCTAAGGTCAACCCTACTTTATTTTTTTAATAACCTTTAAGGTATGTTAATATACATAAAACGTCTATATATATTCGCCTATATAAGCTATATATATATTTTTTATGCACTTTTTAATACTTATGTTCACTTCACTGGTGAATCTACACACATTGTTGAAATATTTGTGCAGAGAATAATAGAGTAAAATGGGTCCTTATTCAATAACAAAAAAAAATAATTTCAATTTAAAAACTTCATTCTATATCGCAGAAAACTAATAAATATATATGGAGAGAAATATATTTCAAAAACTAATTCTTCAATATCTTTTGAAATGTAGCTTAGTAGTAAATTCTTTAGAAATGTATCTTAGTGACAAACGAAGTGACACCGTTATTTCTTCACTTGATTACTTCAATGGGAACAAAAGACGTAACGAAAAGTGATCTTTTTAAGGGGAATTTTTTTTTTCGGAAAAAATCTAGTCGACAATGTAAAAAAATTAAAATGTGACGTCTTTGTATGTCTTTTTAACAGTTAACATGAACAAATAATGTATAAAAAAAAATAGTTAGTTATAGAATATTTAATTAAGAAAGAAATTATTTACACATTTTTGGCAAAAAATGTCGGAATAGATCTTCTTTATGCATTCTTTTTTCTAGATAAACATTCACAAAATTTTTTGCTAAATAAATATCTCTGTTACAAAGAATGATTTGATAAGTAAAAAATTACGTTACTGTTTTGAATGTTTAGTATTTTTTTATTCAGGTACGTAAAAATTTCGTCATTAAATGTCACATATTCTATTATAGTGCATTAAAACAACGACATTTTATTCATAATATTTCTAAATAAAATTTTTTCAGTGCTTTCATTTATTGGTGTTTTCTGAAATAATAAAAATAATAATAAAACATTTTAATGCTTAAGTGGAGTTATCAGTTTTTGAACTTTCAAAACACGTTTTTTTTTTCTTTTTAGGTGCGTTCATAATTATATAAATACGTAGCACCTCTAGTCGTCGTTCAGTCCGTCCATCTGTCCGTCCGCATATAACAGAGCAAAAACTACCAACCGAATGCTCTCAAACTTTAAATATATAATTGTTTCAAAATTCTGTCGAGCCATTTCAAATTTTATGAAAATCGGATGTATTGTTTAATTACAGGCATAGTCAAAAGTTTTTCGTTACATTACGGCCAATGGAAAAAAAGTATTTCAAGGATATTATAATGATGTTACAGCCTTTCGAACAGAATGAAATTGATATGCACTTATGAAGTGCATTAAATTGTACATTCATTGCAATATGCAGCGCAAAAAATATTTATAAAACTAGTTATAGTAGCAACGCACTTCATTTGCCAAGTTTGACGAGCAATTTTCAACTTGTTTTTATTTCTTTTCCTTTACACTCTTTTCTTTTTAAAAGAAAGTTTTCTTACTTTTTACAGATCTGTACATTTCTAGTTAAAAATAAATATAATAAAAAGTGCATGAAGTTATTCCATTTAAAACGAGGTAGATTTGGAACTGAAAATGTATGATAAAAATAAAATGCGAACATTAATTGGTGGATTTTTAAACTTGCCTGCGTTTTTCTCAAATTGCTTTTATTTTTCTGCCGAAGGATAATTTATTTTTCATTACAGCCTACAATCGCTACCTACCGTTTTGTCAATTATTCGACCAAATAGTACTTTTTGCGATTAGAATGTGCTTTGTTTAAATGATATACCTGAAAAAGAAACTTTACAAGATGCAAATTGCATGGTTTAATTCACAAGAGAATATGTGGAGATTGTATGGATGATCATTTTATACATATCGAGGAAAAACAGATTATCAATTTTTCGCATTTTTAAATATATTAATTTTCGCACAACTACCTAAATATTCTCAGAATTTAACTTCATCATGTATTATTTATATTCATTAAGCGCTTCACATTTACAATTCATTCATTGAAAAAAACATTCTTTAATTGCCCCAAACAATTTTCAAATTACACAATAAGTAATATTTCACAAAAACCTCGCATTTACAAATATGTGTTGTAGATAATATTTTAGGATTATTTAACTTAATTAATTAAAAGGTATTCAATTTACCCTTTAAAGGAGCACTCTCATGATTTTTTTCAATCACTTGTGGTACTTGAATGAACAGAATAGCTTAATATCGATCGATCCTTCTTCTGATTCATCATTCATATTTATAAAGTGCTTCACATTTACTTTTCTTTCATTGAAGAAAACATTCATTCTGTCCCAGAAACGATTTTTAAATTCCACAACAAGAAATAAAAGATAAAATTGTGCACTTACATATATATGTTGTTGAATAATCTTTTAGGGTTATTTAACTTAATTAAATAAATGTCTTTTACTTTCACTTATGTTTCTCCTTAAAGAAGCAATCTCAGAATTTTCAAAATCATTTATGGTACTTGAATGAAGAGAAGAGCTTAATATCTATCGATCCATCTTATGCTGATTACAGATTTTATTTCATGGCGATATGTTAGATAAAATAACTTATTCCAAATTCTATTCCTTGATCCTTTAAATAACACAGTTCGTATGTTCAATCATTACATCTGAAACGCATAATATCCGTATGAAGTAAACAAAAAAATATTTATAATCTCTATTGGATAACACATAGATTTATTTTTATTCATTTATTTTTAACAGATTATCTGATTCTTTTTATATTACTCAAATGTATCAGAATATACATTTAAAATATTTTATATTTTATGTGTTATCTTTTCTGCTATTCCGAACAAAAAATAAAAATAAAATTTTCGCGTACACACAATTGTTCAGAAAATACATTTAATCTTGTAATTATATAAAATCTTTGATTGTGTAGTAATTAGAATACTACATTACTCTGTGTACATTAAAAGAATATTTTTAAGGGGTCAGGTAACCTTTGAAGCGGCCAGAAATATATATATTTTTTAAATAGCTTATAATTAAATATGATTCTTTGGGAACATTTAAAAGCAAACCCCATACAAAAATTCTCATAAGAAGAGAAGTTATGTCTAAAATACTGTGAGCTTTTGCTATATGATCAACGGATTTTTTAACATTTAAAGCCGATTTTCTCAAAACGGCAATTTTGATAATTGCGCACACGATTTCTGAAAAACGGTTCCCTAGAATTTCACGAAATTTTTGATGGATGTATTAAACGTACAGAAGCGCAAAATGACCTATTATTATGTTTCTCAAATAAGAAGCTTAGAATTCACGGCTACATTTGTATAAAAAAAAAAAAATCTCGATATTTCCAATTACTCTAATTTTTTTTTTCTCTGGATCTACAAGTTTTATTTTTTTCATTGTAGGTCATTTTGAAAACACTTTATATCTGTACTTATTAAAAAAATCTTGGCTTGTTTCAGCCATTCAAATGGTAAAAATTATGCGCGCAATGCATGCAAGAATAATTCTTTCGTAAAAATTGTATTATATTTAAAAATAAATTAAAAAATATATATATATGCGTATACCTTTTCTAACAACTTTGATTGATAAAATAAATCGTTCTAACATGTGTTTTCAATTTTATAATTAAAAGTTAATTAGTTAAAGAATGACTGCGACTCTTACAGAGGTGCACTTTATTGGTTCAAAGGTTACCTGACCCCTTAAGATAAGAAAATATTGAAAAAAAAACCGATTATTTCAAATTGCAAATTCTGTAATATTTTGTACAAAATAATAACACAATGATAACTATACAAGAAATAGCTTTACAAATGTGTCTTTCTCGTTTTTTGAAATATATGTATATATATATTCCGTAAGATATACTCTTAGACGGTGATACACGTTTTATATGGCCTTTAGTAATCTCAAATGTCACTGAATATTACAAAAGAAAATCTACAAATAACGTACCTAATATAGCTTAAAAAAAAAAAAAAAAAATACAGCCTCCTTCTAAAGGTTTTCATAAATTTTACGTAAAGTTATATTGAAACTTCGATTAAATCTTAAATGTTATTGACAAGCTATAATTTTAACAAGTTACTTTTCTATGATATAGTCATTGCCACGATGGTATTTGCATAGACGATGTAATTTATATGTTAAATAACTTTAAATTTTGTACAAGAAAAGTACGAAAATATAAATATTAACTAAGGCAAATATTAGACAATGCAAACAACTTTCACATTTAAATTTTTTTCTTGAAATTTCAAGGAATCAATTTTATTTTACCTTTTACACTGAATTCGACTGGATATTGAATGTAAGTTGTTACTTCGTTTGGTTGTTCTCATTATATCATATCTTAAAATATCAGAGCATAGTAAATGGAAAAGACGAATCTAAAAAGTAAAAAAAAAAAAAAAAAAAAAAAAAAAAAAAAAAAAAAAAAAAAAAAAAAACAGAGATGGGCACTGTCGGCCCTGATTCTTCTTGGATTGTATAGCCACAGAGTTCAGTTTTTAGTTAGTTTAGTAAATGGAAAATATTTGCAAGTGCACTACATCGGATGAACATACAGTGTTTTTTCCTCTTAATATAATTGAAAGCTGGTATTTCAAATACTCTAACTTATGATTTCCAGAATTTTTTCAAGATAATGATATTTTACAGTGAAATATGAAAATACCCAGTTTTTGGGTATTTACCCAAGGCTTTGGTAACTTCCCACATCACTGTTCCATGGTAGAATAAAACTTTAAGTATTAATTTATATTACCAAATGTAGATTGAGACTTACTCGCTCACGAATTTAAAGACCTGTATATTCTCCAATAATCAACATTGCAGACGCTACAGTTACAGATAGATGTGCAGCTGTTATTAATAAATTTGTTATTTATGAATGATATTATTTTTCAAGTTACCTACTTTAACATGAATAATTTTTATTACTTTCATTTCCACATTAAGTTCTTCTCTTTTAATTTGTAAATTCTTATCCTTTAAATAATTGTAACTAAATATCACTGATAGTTATATTATGTTCCATTAATTATACGTAGTTTTAGAAGAAGCCTTGTAAGTTCATAATTATTAATTAACGCTTGTACAGAAAAAAAATATTACTTCCATTTTTGTTTATTGCATAACATTTTTTACGGAAATTATATGTGTTATAATTAGACATCAAGAAATATTTAAGCACAATTTTAACAGTATTTTTTTTTTTTTTTTTTTTTTTTTTTTTTTTTAAGCACAAACATTACCTTAGTGGACTGAAATCTTTCAGAGATTTTTTTTTTTTTTTTTTCTGTTACCTACTTTACAATTACACTTAAAAAATATGTTATCTAAAAACACATCCAGTGGAAAGAAAATGATTAAGATTAAATCCGATAAAATGAAATTGAATTTTCACAGGCTATGAAGTTAAAAAATATAGCCAGATAGCATTTACTTTTTTTATGTTTTAATCAGATTTATGTCATTATTCTTTTGATAAGATTTGTGCATGTGCATTAAAATGTTTAATTTAATTTTTGCGGAGTTTTAAAGGGAAATTATTTTCTGTCATTATACAAATTAAGGGATCCACCCCGAGGTTTCAAGGTTTCAGGACACAATGGATATTTTTTTTTATGAAAATATTATTAGATTTTTTTTTACATTTAAGAGTTTTTTTCTTATTTCACACTAACAATAATAAGTATTTTTATTTGAAAAATCTCAATAATGTATTTAAATAAAGCTTTCAAATTTTATACTCGATAGTTTCGTATTAGCCGCACGGCAGGAGTTAAATAGCCGAAAACAGCTCAAAGTTGTCCGTAAAGAAAGCAGCATTTTAATTCTGACAATCTATGCATTTAAGGAAAGTCAAAATTGGGTGCAATCCTACTGGAAATATGCGATCTTTAAGACCCGTTTCCCTAGAAGCTACTGACTAATTTTGGTGAAAATCGGAATCCATATTCACAGAATTATTCTCAAGATTTATAACAGATATATTTTTTTCTGCGACTAAAACTTTGTATTTTAGAGCAATGGCAATTTTTCAGAATTTTTTTACTTTTCAGATTTTTTTTTCTGAAACTAATTAAAATTTTTAAAAACTGTCTGCCCCACCTGATCATACATTTGTACTCTATTACAAAAACTTTTTTTTTTTTTATCGAAATCGCTTTAGTACTTTAGATGTTAACGGGGGTTTTAGCTGAAAAGTACAATTTTTTCGAGAGCTAAAAACCTTAAACACTTATAACTTGAGTGAAGTTCTTTCACAGTTTTATTAAAGTCATGAATTAAAGTATATATAAGTACTTGATACTATTTATGTATATGGATATATTATTATATGTATAATTACATATAATAAATAAATATAAAATGTTTGAGTAAAATTAAATGTGAGAGTGCGTGGATTCCCAGTTGTGTCTTTCCTTAAGCAAGTTTTTAGATAACATGTGTTAAAAATTTGCGTTTTATCTTATTATTTTATTTATTTATTGTTGATGTTTTAGTTTCGTTACGGAATATTAGTTGGCAACAAATGCTGAATTATTTCCTTTGTGTTAAGTGCATACGGTTTAATTTTCCTTAATATGTCAAGCGTTGGGAAATAGTTTTAAAATGTCCATGCTTGAGATTTATTTTTAAACACACACACACACAAAAGAAAAAAAAGTAAATTCCGATGTAGTTTTTTTAAAAAGTAAATTTGTAAGAACATTCTTTTTTTTGGAGGGTGGGGGGGGGACGACGTAAAAATTGAAATTGTAGGAGGATTAGAAATTTAGAAAAATATCAGGAAATGTTGTGAAATTTTGTAAATTTGTGAAATTTACTGTTCAAGTTTTGCGACCGTTGATAGGACATCAACGTTACACACGGAGATGTTTTTACTTTTTAATATAGATTTTTACTGTCTGCTCGGAGCTTTTTATGAAAATTGAATATATATTACACCTTTTACTAAATGTTATAAAAGAAGAAATCATATTTAAGATAAAAGGTAAAAACATGCATTTTTTCCTTCATTCTATATTTTCTAGCAATACATTATTTGAGCTTTCTTCGCAAATGATATCTATATTACGCGTTTCATTGAAAATCAGAAAAAGAAAAACATGTTTAATGAAATGAAGAAAGAATGCGTTGTGCCCTTCATTGTATGTTTGTTAGCGATACATTTATTTGAGATATCTAAGAAAGCGATATCGATATTACACGTTTAAACAACAATCAGAGAAAAAGAAAACATCTTTAATGAAGTGAAGAAAGCATGCATTGTTTCCTTCATTCCATGTTCATAAGCGATAGATTTTATTCATTGTTAATTGGGCTTTCTAAGAAAATGAAATCGATATTACATGTCTCATTAAAAATCGCAAAACAGGCAAAACATATATAAAAAAAATGGGGAAAGCACACATTATTTCCTTTATTCTACTTTTATTAGCAATAGATTTTATTGATATTTTTTGAGAAATGGAATCTGTGTTACGTATTTCATAAAATCAAAACAATTTTAAGGACAATGTGAAATTATACATTGTCTCTTTCATTCTATGTTTAATAGCCATAGGTTTAAGTGTATAATTTTAGATTTCTTGTTTTGCCTTTGTGGTATATTTTTATATCCATTATGGAATATGTTACACGTTAAAGAGTATTTTAACAGAATAGACCTGATAATTCTTTAGCCAATAAAAGCTCTTCGAAATATGTAATTTCTTTAATTTTAAAGCTTTTAATATTTTTTTAATAAATATACACTCATGTTTGTAAAAATTACAACACCGTGAAAGAATCATTAGAATTAAATGAGAATTAATACACAAACTATAGGGATTGGTGCAAACAAAGTATTACATTTTCAAAGAAATAAAAAACTATATTTAGCCTCCGAAATCAGTATTTAATGTTGCCATCACATGCTGAAATAAGTGCTGCTATACGAAGCGGAGTGAAGTCGACCAGTCTTTCAATGTCTGCCAGGGAACAGCATTTCAAATTGTATGTATGTGTACCTAAAGTTCATCTGTAGAAGCTGTAGGACCAGGATCATGAGCGAGACACCGACCATTGAAACACCACACATTTTCAATTGGCGACATATCCGGAAAACACACAGGCCACGTAAGAAGCTGTGTTTCTGCTGACAAGATGTACTGAACATTCCTTGCAACATGTGGGTGCGCATTATACTTTTGAAAGGTAGTTCCATGCCTTGAAGGAAAGGAATGACTTCGGGCTCGTGCATTTCACTGATGTACCTATTGCCGTTTAGAATACCTAAAATTTGTAGCAGCTTGGATCGTAGCAACTGAAAGTAGGTCAAGACCAGATCAACCCCATCTGGTCTTCTTCCACTATAAAAATCTTTACACCCTCGGAATACTGATCTGCGGGACATACATTCCGTGCTATACCCATTTTGCATTCAACGATAGATTCCCCTAGGTCTCAAATTTCTGGCTGTTAAAAACTGCACAGTCGCGTGTTGACACCGTTTCGAATCATCCATGATGCGAACGATGCCGTTTAACGTACCTCCGCGCTATCACACACGCATCTAACGGAATCTAAAGATATCGCATGCATTCCCAGCACACTGCAGACATATTTTTCTTCAAATGGCGGCATTATTACAACAATACCACTTTCATTTGGGTGTCCATATTTATGTAAATTCAAAATTTTATTTACGTATTTTTTAGGTCAATAACTACAACTTAATTTCGCTGACAAAAAATTCAGTCATTACAAGTTTTATATTTATTTTTCTTCTACGTTAAGAAGTTCAGCATATTTGATTTGTCGTGTATGTTACTATGAATTTTTTTTTTTCGAAATTACTTCCCACTTATTCAAAGATTATTGTTTGAGTTTATCTAAAATCTACAATTAATAGATTAAATTATACTTACAATTGATATATAAATATATATATATATATGGGTCATTCTCCCAAAAGTGAACATTTTCAATACAATTTTTTTTTTCTGTAAGAAATTTTGTTTTTCAAGACAAATGTTATCTTTCTTAGAAAAGTATCACTTACTGCAAGTAAAAATCAGCAATGGCCCAGCTACATTGTACTTTTTTTTTCAGAAACACTATATTTTTATAAACATCATTCACGGAGGTGAACTTTATGCTACAGTTTTGTTTGTGTAGTGCAACAAAGCATAAAAAAACTATTTATTCTATTAGGATAACTATATAACTAAGGAACAATTCTATATAAGAATGCATAGCGAATTTATTGGGAATGAATTAAAAAAAAATACAAAAAATGCATCTCCTATCTGGGGCTTCTTTTCATCACCCATATTTTATTTGTTATTCAATTCTCCTTCTTTTAAAGTTTTAGAACAACCTTTTTTTGATTTACAGTCATTGTAACTTCTTGTTAAGCAGTTTCCTCTGAAATATACATTTTGAAAATTAGGAGATTCACGGAGGTAATATTCACGGATCTGAGGAACAAGCTCTAAACATTAACCTACATATTTATTTTTTGAGATTTTTTTTCTGTTTTAATCAACATATGTTGATATATTTACGTAAAAAATATATAAGCAAATATCTTACTGTTGATTAATTCACCTTGAATTACTGTTCACAGATGTGAGAACAACCATCTCCAACAATCATCGTTACTTTTTTATAACAAATTCTAATACCTGATTATAAAAACAAATTTGTGGCTTATAATTTAACAATAACAAACATACTGGCAAAGTTTAGTATCATGGGAAACAAAATCTGATGATAATTTTGCCATTTTTAACATGAAAATGCAACTTAATATTTGGTTCACGGAGGTGAGAATGTATTGTGTGACACTTATTTTCGTACTCAGAAAGCAAACAAAAATACAAAGAAAGTAATTAACTATTCTAAGTTACGTTGCTCTTGAGATAATAGTAGCTATAATATATGTATTGGCAAAAAAGTTATCGATAGGATTATTGTAAAGCATATGAAACCCCCCTCCCAAGATTAAAGACGAATGTAAATCCACAAATATCTACAGAAAATTTGGTTATGTCACTGGTATTTACGAGAGATTGAAAAGGTACTTTATAATATTCACATTGTTGCCATTCCTAAACCAAGGCAAAAGTTATCGATAGGATTATTGTAAAGCATTACAGACGAATCTAAATCCACAGTTATCTACAAAAAATTTGGTTATATCACTGTTATTTACAAAAGATTGAAAAGATACGTCAGGTCATATAATATTCACCTTGTTGCGATTCCTAAACCAAGACAAAAGTTATCAATAGGATTATTGTAAAGGATATACCTCCCCCCCCCCCCCTCTCAAGATTAAACACGAATCTAAATCCACAGTAATCTACACAAAATTTGGTTATGTCACTGGTATTTACGAAAGATTGAAAAGGTACTTCAGACCATATAATATTCACATTGTTGCGGTTCCTAAACCAAGGCAAAAGTTATCGATAGGATTATTGTAAAGCATTAAAGACGAATCTATCCACAGTTATCTACAGAAAATTTCGTTATGTCACTGGTATTTACGAAAGATTGAAAAGGTACTTCAGACCATATAATATTCACATTGTTGCGGTTCCTAAACCAAGTCAAAAGTTATCGATAGGATTATTGTAAAGCATATGACAAATCCCCCCCCCCCCACACTCTCAAGATTAAAAACGAATCTAAATCCAATGTTATCTACAGAAAATTTGGTTATGTCACTGGTATTTACGAAAGATTGAAAATGTACGTCAGGCATAATATCCACCTTGTTGCGATTCCGAAACCAAATGTTATTAATTTACTTTCAAGAAAATTAGACCCTAACCCCCTCTGAGTTCATCCGACGTTTACGAGATATCAATCATTTTAGGTAGTGGGGAGAAAGTTCATTACATAGGTATGGCGAAAAGGAAATTTGATATAAGATTGAAGGAACATAAAGCTGGCATAAAATATAATAGACAAACCAAACCCCTGGAGAAATTCTGTTCTAGAAGTCAGATTAAAGCTATAGATTATGATAACGCAAAAGATCATTCGGCCATGCACCTATCCGCATAAAAGTTTAATTAGGGAATCCATGGAAATTGAATTGAGGAATGATAAGGTATGTAACGAAGGTGTTTCTTATGGCATTCATAAGTTGTGGTTGGACAATCTGAGACAGAATTTAATTCTAAGTTGAAGAAGTTTGACGTCATTAACGACATTTATAATCTAGTTTCCCCAGTCTTTTCCCTTCTATGGATGGATGGTTGCGTGCAGTTATAGAGATATTTTGAAATAATGCTGTTTCCAGATGTGCTCAAAAAAGTATGTTTATTTTTTTTTACTTTCACGGAATTATTAGTTTCTTTCTCTCATTTAATGGAATATGACCCTGATGAAGGCCACAGAATGGTCGAAACTTGTTGTTTTTTTAACTTTTAAAATGTTTATTTAATGTTTTAAAAGTGTTTTTATGTAGTATACGTCTTTAAGTTAAATAAAAAAAAAATAATAATTTATTGTGTGATTGTAGTTATAATAATAATTATTTAACTATTTTATTATCAATTAAGTAAGTAATTAATCATTTTCCTTAGTAACATTGGGTTTGTGACATGACACGGAGGTGAGATTTCATATACCGTGTACTAAGAAATAAAAAAATATAAAGTAATTATAAAAAATGTATGCACACAAAACATTTTTTCTTCTTTCACTTTCAATAGAAAACATAAATTGATTCAAAAATGTTCATGTCAATTACTGGAAGATCTTTGTGACTGGAATAGTACACTTTTAGGAGAATGACCCATATACATACATCATTATTATTATTTTAGGTAAAGGTACAAAGTTTATTTTGATTTATTTCAACGTAAAACGGTGTAGATATATTAAAATAAATCAATTTGAATGAAACATTTATTAATGTAAATCTTAATTGGAGGAAGATATTTTTATTAAGAACTTTTTTTCAACATACTTAAAAATGTGTTTATGAATTCGGTTTTTCTGTCTGTCTGTCTGCTGTCTTTCTACAATCTAACTCTCCACAAAATTATAATATTGCATGTAATGTGTCCATGTTATTGAGTTTTACCAATGCAATATCGCTACTCGAAATATAATGTGTAGCATATTTGGTTTATTTAGAAATACACTTGAAGTAATCCCCTTAGATTATAGTCTCAGGGTAAAAATCCTTTGATTTGTATTTAAATGATGTTACACTATTTTTAACATAATAAAAAAAATATGCATCTCTGAGATGCACCTAAAAATGTTTTTGTAAAATATGGAGGGCAAAGCTGTTATCATTTCTTTACAGGATCACGAAAATATTTCTATTACATTACTGTATATTAGTTAAATCCTGGTAAAGCCTGGTAATTTTTTTATGCGTTTTCAAGTTAAAATATTTGTTTGTGTACTTTAAAAGTATATTTAAATTCAGAAAATTAGTAGGAGAACAGAAAAAAACCCATAAGCATTAGATTCTTAATGTTGTTTTGTAATTTAGTTTCTTATTTTCCAGCTAAACCATTTTTAATATACAAAGGAATGTTTATGGAATATAAATAAATTCGTTTAGAGGGCTAATCAATGAACTGGATACATTGACGTGTATGAATGGTTATGTATCAAAGAACGTTTTCAATTTCTATGCGATTTATAAATTTTATTTACTTAAGATATCTCCTTTCACCATATTAAATGCTGAAGTTCAGTTAAAGTATACTGGAAGTGCTGAATGCCTTTTATAATCTATGGATGATGCGTGATTTTTCGTTATTGTTAAATTTGAACTGCATGTGCATCAAAAATCAGTTTCATTTACATTTTATCCTGAGTTTACCAAAATATTTCTTTAACTAATGTCCTTCTAATAAAAATAATCACTATAGTATAACTCTATTTTCCTTTGTGCGTAAAATTGAATAAAGTTTAAATGATGTGGTAAAGGAAAACATTTTTTCCCCATTTGCGTTTAACAAAGCCGCCTGAAAGCAGTAATTTACGAAGATTAAAAGTGTGTTTTTCAATATAGAGAAATGATAAATGGATGGAAAAGGTATTGAAATGTTTTACTTAAAGAATAAATGTTAAACCCTTGTTGCTTTCGTATTATTAATGGATATTTACGGAAACGGTGAAAAAATGAATTATTTATTTGAAATATAAGACTTACAGGATATATGCAAAGTGATGAATATCGGTGTTATAAAGCAACTATTTAAATAAAACTGAAATATGTAATTGAATTAGCAATAGATACGAAACAAAAACAATGCTATAATTTTAAATATAATGTGTGCAGGATTTCTGAATATCTATTTTTTATTTTTCTAGGGAACTCTACCCCCTAAAAGCTACGTTAGCCAACACTCGTTTAAACAAATCAAGTTCCAAAATGAGACTGATTTTCTCTGTTCGGAAAAATATCTTTTCACGGATGATTCAATGGTATTATCACGGCCAGTAGAGATCTTTTATATTCAGGTTGTCATAATTTCTATTTGATAAATTTAATTTTTGGTGCACATAAAAACATTTCATGCTATCTCAAGCAATGACGGCTGTTTTCGTGATTAATTAAGTACGATCTATTACATAATTGAAATTCAGCGTGTACAAAATGGTTAATTAAAAAAGTCACTACATTCAGGACTTTTATAATAACATCTATAAGAAAAATTTACTTTAAAAGCTGTAACGCTGTAATAGAATCTTTTTAAATATAATGTATTAAATATATTGTTTTAAATATGACGAATTTTCCACAGGTAAGGCTTTTTGCATGAAATAATTTAATTATTTTAAAGATTTCTTCCTCATTAATACCAATTTATAAGTATTTTTTATATTGAAGAGATTTTGGAAATATATAATTATTTTGTCTTTTAAATATGAAAAAAAATATCATCGTTAAATACTTTTTGCTCGTAATAATTAAATATTTTAAAGTTTTCTTTCTTATAAATTTATTTTCAATTGACAAATTTTTGACAATATTGTGATTTGCTTTTTTTTTTTTTTTTTTTTTTTTTTAATCTGTGCTAACAAAAGATAAAACTAGTTGGATGTGCCAATCCCAAAACTTTCTTCTATCTTATACATCTTAATATTTCAAAACCTAGTTACACATGTTAATACTTCAATATTATTAGTTCAATACTATACCAACTTTGATTTTCATCTTAAATTTCTGCTCAAGCCAATTAAACGGACTAAAAACGAGTTAATCTATATCATGATATTTGTTAAAATTCTTAATTTTTCCTTATTCTGTCGTTATCAGCTGTTTGCGAATAGCCGGCATAGCAGGAAGCGAGTTCCCGCCGCTGCATGAGCCGCCGATGCACAATAGAACTACGAAAAATCAAGAAAAGTATACAAAAATCGCTAGCAAGGAGCCCCTTTATCGCGCAATATTTCCAAATTCAAGGAGAACCTGTTGGCTAAAGCCAAAAACAAGCACAAACATTTTGGTTCAAATGTATGCATAATTTTATACACTGTTCGATGGTACAATAATGAAAATGGCACAGAGATCGGAATTATAGCGCCCCCTTCTTTCGGAATTTTTTCAAGTTCAGGGAGGACTTGCTTGCCATAGCCAGAAACATGCACAAAAAATTTGGTTCAATTATATGGATAACTTCATACACTTTTCGATGGTACAATAATGAAAATGATACAGACATCGCAATTATAGAGCCCCCTTCAGGCAGAATTTTCCCAAATTCAGGGAGGACCTTCGTGACATGACCAAAAATAAACACGTAAAATTTGGTTCAATTCTATGCATAACTTCATACACTTTTCGGCGGTACAATATTCAAAATGGCACAAAAATTGTACAAAAATCGCTATTACAGCGCCCTCTACGAGCGATATTTTTACAAATTAAGGGAGGACCTTCTTGCCATAGCCAAGAACTTAAAATTTTTTTTTGGTTCAATTCTATGCATAACTTCATACACTTTTCGATGGTGAAATATTCAAAATCGCACAAAAATCGCTATTACAGCACCCCCTAACAGCGAATTTCTTGCAAATTCATGGAGGACCTGCTTGCCATATCCAAAAACTTAAAATAAAAATTTGGTTTAATTCTATGCATAACTTCATACACTTTTGGACGGTACAATATTCAAAATCGCACAAAAATCGCAATTACAGCGCCCCCTACCGGCGATTTTTTTCCAAATTCAGGGAGGACCTGCTTGTCATATCCAAAAACTGAAACTAAAAATGTGGTTCAATTCTATGCATAACTCCATACACTTTTGGATAGTACAATATTCAAAATCGCACAAAAATTGTTATATCAGCGCCCCCTACCGGCGAATTTTTTCCAAATTCCGGGAGGACCTGCTTGCCATAGCCGAAAACTTATAATAAAGTTTTGGTTTAATTCTATATATAACTTCATACACTTTTTGATGGTACAATGGCGACAGACAGACGGACAGACGGACGGACGCACAGACGGACAGACGGACACACAGACAGACAGACATTTTCTATAAACATGTTTTTTGGAATCTCTGACCTCTAAAACATGCAAATCCGTCGAAAACCGGAAGTCGAAAAAAATTTCGATTACAATACTTTCTTCTATTGAAGATAGAAGAAAGTAAAAATGACTTTTTCGAATTCGAAATAATAAATAAGCATTGATGTACACAAATTTTAAAGAGAAAATTAAAAAAATATTGTTAATAAAAAAAAATGAAAATTGTAGAACACTATATCGTCAAATATGTATTAGCAAAATGTGTATTAAAATGGTATGCACAGTTTTTGATCCTATAAAACTTTCTTACTGAACTATTGTCAGTGGTGTCATCTTTAATTAGCTCTTAAAGTAATGCTTTGTTTTAAAAATTGCCGTCGTAAGTCTCTTTAACACACATTTATCTACTATATATATAAAATACAAATGGAAATTTCGTTCCTGCTGCTGATAACACCAGTTCTACTGAATTGATTTTGTTGAAGCTTGTACTGTTGATAGCTAATTTTTCAGGACACGTGTAGGAACAGGGTGATTAAATAAAGATGGGCAAAACTTTTAGAGGTGATAGTACATATCCAAACAAACAACATTCATCAAAGAATTCATGGTTGGTAATCAAACACAAAAATTCTTGTGTTTTTGGAAACTTCGTTCATGCAAACGATAAAGTTCTATTCTTGTTGGAGTTATCGTGAGAAGAACGACACTAATAGCATGCCAATATGATATGGAGAAGAAGGAGCGTATGCAAAATTTCGGCTCGATTAATGCATAAAAGATTCTAATCCGAGTGTGCAACTTTCAATATCGTAAGGTAAGTATTGGAATATGCTGTACTACACTAAAAGGAAAAAAGGTGATAAGCATTTTAGCTACGGATTTGCAAATGCAAATGGCTCAGAGGCTCCTTGACGAAACTAAAGAGAGCAGTCTCCAACCTTGCTTTAGTCACTTAATTGTTGTTTGAGTGGTTTTTTTTCTCGTCTAAAAACACCAGATTATGCTCTCTCTATCACATTTGCGTTTTAATTTGAGCCATGCATTATTTGACGAAAGTTGTTTGTTTGAATGTGTAATATCACCGCTTAAAGTGTTGCCTATCTTTTATAAAACACCCTGTATAACATAGCGTTCTACGTTGATTATCTATAAAATTATGGTAGGAAGTTCCATAATCAAAATTAACCCGATTATGAAAGAATAGATTTTTAAATGCTCTGCAGAAAAAATTTCGTCAACTGTAAAGTAATAATGAAACTCCTAGATAGAAATGATGTTTTATAGCTAATATATTGCTTGTTTTTACTTATTTTAAATTTGGAAACCAGGACTAAAAAATGATAAAACATGTTAAAATATTTCATCCATCTTTCAGATTAAATTTAAAGGATTAAATTTTAACTTTTGAAATATTTTAGAGTAAAGTACAAATAAAATATGTGACAACATCACAACACATTTATACTTATCATAGATATGTACCACTTAATTACTATATTAATTTCTATTAATTTGGATCATTAAACATTATTAATAACTATAATATGGGAAACTTTTTTTGTTACATAGAAAGACATTTCTAAAGGTCCAATGCATAAAAAACTGACAAAATGCCATTCACGTGACACTTACATAACTACCTATATCTATTAACAACTTATAAGTTGATAAAATACAAACTATACATTAAAAATAACAAAAAATCCAATATTTTTAGGATAGTCTTGTTAAAACAGTAGTAATATCTGGAAAAGATATCCCACATGTGATTGGGACAAAAGTATTTTCGATTTCGGTTTACAGTCACTCTCCGCAAGTCGATACTGTCTCTTTTTTTTTTCTTTTTACGCTAGCTTATTGACTACAAAGTCGAAAATTATCCTTTATTATATGTAAAATAGTTTTTTTTTTTTTTTTTACTGATACTAGTATTTGCCATTCACGAAAATTTTCAAAGAATTTTATTTTTCACTAAAAATGAATAACCGATGAGTCTCCAAAAAATAAAGTTGTTTTAGGGTGTATGGCGTTGGCAAAAGTGGGGGGCATTTTAATTCGAGGGGGCGGGAGGAAGAATTCAGTATTTTTGAAATAAATTAAGTAGGATTTTGTTTACATTTGTTATTTCTGAATCAAATGACACTCTCTGTATGTCGATACAATTATTCGTTACAAACTTATGCAATTCTTATGAATATAATGTCGAAAATAACATTTTAATATTAAGCACAGCTTTCAAACATTTATTTTACGTTCAAAACATTTTCTTTTTATCATATTAAATAATTTCCAACTTAATAAATTTCATCATAATAACAATAATCAAAATAAGGATAATCTGCGTCTTCTTCGTGGTTATTATATTTGTTAAAATCCATGTATTCATAATTTTATATTCGTAAAACAATTATTGATAATTTATGCACAAAACTATCCGTAGCATTACAACGAATGATCGTATCGACTTGCGGACGTTGTCATTCGATTTGGAATTAAAAAATACATAACAAACGTTAACCAACTTGACCATTTTTAAAAAGTGGAATCTTTCCTAAGTTAATTGCCGAAACGTCAGTGAAGGCTTACTGTGGAGACACGAAAAGTTTTGGTTTCTGTTAGTCTGTCTGTTAGTCTGTCTGTCTGTTCCGCGATAACTGCCGCAAAAAGCATCCGATCGGCTTTAAATTCACTGGTCATATTGATGAGGTACCCGGACTTAGCTGTATAGTTTTTGGTTAAATTTGGTTCATTCGTTCGGGAAATATGGAACATTTTATTTTGCTCTATAATGCTTTTCAATGGCAAGTCAGACGATTTTCAGATTTTCATTTGTTGAAAGAAATTGCTCATATGAAAAATGGATTTAAATGGTAAATTTTTGATGCTGATATTTTTAAATAACATTATTAAATTATTCCAATAAATTATGTCAATATATTTGCGAGATTTTTTAAATTAGGTTTATAATATTGGGGGGAATTTTATGCATGTTTTGCAATAATATAAAGGATTTTGTTTTATCAATTTGACATAATGCATATTTCATTTTTTTCCTTTTCTTTCTCTGTTGCCTAGCAACATATTTGGTCCTAATAATATTAGTATAATTGCGTGTATAATGCTTGAGTAAAGCCAACGTCAAAACAGATGAATTAATGCATTTGTATCTTTGCATATAGAAGGATTTTAGCCCAGAAACAAAAATAGGCAATATTTCTTTTCTTTTATTTATTTTATTGAAATATTTTGCTTAAAAATACAAAAGTTCATTATTTTCATAGAGAATAACGTAACATTTTCCCATAACATTTACCAATATTTCTTTAATTGTTGCCAAGAAAATCAAAACCCGGAATAATATTTTCTTTTAAACAATTTTCAATTGAAATGTTTTGTCGTGAAACAGGAAAATGAAAAATAAAATTAAGAATAGAAAAATTAATATGGCGGCATATTGGAAATAAAAAGAAAACTCTCGAGTATTTCTTAATATAACAAGATGAAAAGTTTTGAGTAAGTACGCATAGCAGGTGAATTAGACGTCATTTATCGAAAACAAAGATGCTGGAATAAAAAGATCTTGGGTAAAATAAAATTAACTATTATTCACGGAGGAAAGAGATAGATGGAGATGCAGTATGCCGTAAAAACAGTTTGCAATACGATGTGCGTTATCGCTCAGATTTAAATGCCCTCATTCGGCCCAAACAAAACAAGCACGTGGAACAGGGACCAAATTCTTTGACTTCATCCGTTTTTTTGTTTGTTTGTTTGTTTTTGTTAAGCACGTCGTTGTGTTGTGCCGAATGTAGCTGATTTTAGGGTTACATTTTTGGCGTCACTTCAAGATTTATTGTCTGTGTACGGTTAACATGAATATTTTATTTAAAATTTAAATTTTATTAATTTATAAAAAAAACTTATGCTTATCCTTATAAATCACAGCGTAAAAAAAAAAAATCCAAGATATACTATAACCATCCGCACAATCAATAAAAAATTACGAATGTAAATTTAAATAGACTACGGAGAGTTCAGGGGTGCAGAGCCCCCCTGAAGAAATGCAATTTTTGATTTAAAAAGTTACCAGAATAAGCAGCTCATCAGAATTTCAGAACATCAATGTACAACCACTTGTTTAACACTTTTTATTTCTGAAACTTTACGAAGTATTTTGTATGCTCATAAATATTTATGTAATTTGAAAACTTTAAAAAGCGATTTGTAGGAAGTTGAATATTATGCAATGAGTGTTAAAAAACAATGACTTGCAAAGATGACATTGAGGCTCCTGATCTGCAGATTTACTAGTTGACGAAACGTCAGTGAAGGCTTAAAGTGGAGACACGAAAAGTTTTGGTTTCTGTTAGTCTGTCTGTCTGTCTGTTCCGCGATAACTGCCGCAAAAAGCATCCTATCGGCTTGAAATTCACTGGGCATGTTGATGAGGTACCCGGACTTTGTTGTATAGTTTTTGGTTAAATTTAGTTCATTCGTTCGGTAAATATGGAACATTTTATTTTGTTCTCTAATGTTTTTCTATGGCAAGTCAGATGATTTTCAGATTTTCATTTGTTGAAAGAAATGGCTCATATAAAAAATGGATTTAAATGGTAAATTTTTGATGCTGAAATATTTAAATAATATTATTAAATTATTCCAATTAGTTTGAAATTTTATCAATATATTTGCGAGATTTTTTTAATTAGGTTTATAATATTGGGAAGAATTTTATGCATGTTTTCCAATAATATAAAGCATTTTGTTTTATTAATTTGACATAATGCATATTTCATTTTTTCCCTTTTCTTTCATATGTTGCCTAGCAACATATTTGGTCCTAGTAATATTAGTATAATTGCGTGTATAATGTTTGAGCAAAGCCAACGTCAAAACGGATGAATTAATGCATTTGTATCTTTGCATATGGATGGATTTTAGCCCAGAAATAAAAATAGGCAATATTTCATTTATTTTATTCAAATATTTTGCTTAAAAAAACAAAAGTTCATTATTTTCATAGAGAATAACGTAACATTTTTCCATAACATTTACCAATATTTCTCTAATTGTTGCCAAGAAAATCAAAACGCGGAATAATATTTTCTTTTAAACAATTTTCAATTGACATATTTTGTCGTGAAACAGGAAAATGAAAAAAAAAATTAAGAATAGAAAAATTAATATGGCGGCATATTGGAAATAAAAAGATTACTCTCGAGTATTTCTTAATATAACAAGATGAAAAGTTTTGAGTTAAGTACGCATAGAAGGTGAATTAGACGTCATTTATCGAAAACAAAGATGCTGGAATAAAAATATCTTGGGTAAAATAAAATTAACTATTATTGACGGAGGAAAGAGATAGATGGAGATGCAGTATGCCGTAAAAACAGTTTGCAGTATGATGTGCGTTATCGCTCAGATTTAAATGCCCTAATTGGGCCCAAACAAAACAACCACGTGGAACAGGGACTGAATTCTTTGACTTCATCTGAGCATGTTTTCTGTAAAATGAAAATGATCTGCTTATATTTAAGCAATAAGCATTCTAAGGTAGCAATTCATTGTAATATAAATTAAAAACTGTGTTAGTAAAAAAATTATTCTGTTTTTTTTTTTTTTTTTTTTTTTTTTTTTTTTTTTTTTTTTTTTAAAGCACGTCGTTGTGTTGTGCCGAATGTAGCACATTTTAGGGTTACATTTTTGGCGTCACTTCAAGATTTATTGTCTGTGTACGGTTAACATGAATATTTTATTTTAAATTTAAATTTTATTAATTTATATATATAAAAAAAACTTATGCTTATCCTTATAAATCACAGCGTAAAAAAAATCTAAGATATACTATAACCATCCGTACAATCAATACAAAATTACGAATGTAAATTTAAATAGACTACGGGGGTTCAGGGGGGGGGTGAAGAGCCCCCCTGAAGAAATGCAATTTTTGATTTAAAAACTTACCAGAATAAGTAGCTTATCAGAATTTCAGAACATCAGTGTATAACCACTTGTTTAACACTTTTAATTTCTGAAACTTTACGAAGTATCTTGTATTCTTATAAATATTTATGTAATTTGAAAACTTTAAAAAGCGATTTGTAGGAAGTTGAATATTACGCAGTGAGTGTTAAAAAACAATGACTTGCAAAGATGACGTTGAGTCTCCTGATTTGCAGATTTACTAGTAAGAAACTTTTGTCAATCTCGGATAAAAAAATACGGTTAAACAACTTTATTTTAGGAAAGACATGGGATCTTCATTTCCACTCCCAAATCGAAGTTCTTCCCAAATTTTTGAATTGACATCAGTTGTTGCGCATTATTCAATTTGTGGTCTATTTTAACTACGGATGAAAAGTACAATGCAGATTGCAAGAGCTGATGATATATGTTTATATTTAATCTCCTACTATCATTTTTATTCGAAAGTAATCTTAGTTATATTTGCTGCATATGTGATTGTCATCGACACATTTCTAAGTCTTCAATTCCCTTTTTTGCTGGAAATCTGCTAATTTTGTAAATGTATAAATCCCTCCTTTTCCTACACCGGCGACGTATTTTTCATTCTTTCACGCATTTTATATTTTTTATCTTGATTTTTTAATGTCTTCTCTTATTTTTTTTAAATCTTCTCTGCAATATATTTTCATTGCTTGATAACCCTTCTTTCGTTCTCCCCCTCTGTCTGTCGTCTGTTGTGATGTACGCTATAAATCAATCCTCTTTCTATCGTATTTATTTTTATTTTTATATTTAATTATCTATTACTATTTTTCGCATCCTTTTATTCATTTTAAACGTTTTGTTATAATTAATTATTTATGTATGTAAATTAATATTAATAGTTTAATAGTTATATGTAATATTTATTAATATTATTCTTATTATTTAGCCTTTTTTTATACACGTTAATTCAGTTTATCTTGTACTCTAATTCACCATGCTTACGTTGTTGCTAATCAGCTTCCCCAGTTTCCCTTTCATTAGAGTTTTCATTCGTTTTCCCTGTCTATTCCAATTTTGACCTGATTCCTCGTCTTCTGGATATACCTTCAAATAACAGCCTTCTTTGCAATTAATGAAGGATAATGAATCTGTACCATAATGTTCATTTTATCGTTTTAAATATCTTATGTTTTATATTTTTTTAAATTGAAAAATAAATCTTTTTAATTTTACTAAGAAAAACAGAGTTTCTGAAAAGTTTAGTATTAATTAGCTGTAAATATCCTTTAAGATGAATGTGTTAAGAAGTGTCATTATAGGAATTTACCATAAAAAGTCATTTTTTAATTTGTTTTTGGTCAAACGTAAAGAAATCCTTTAATATTTACAATGTGCGAATGATATAGCAATAGATGTTAAATGTAAGAATTGTACAAATCATTCATTACAAGCTGACTTCTTTAGTAAATCCTTATATTCCTTAGTTATAATAAGTGAAAACTTCATTATCGCCACATGATTAAATTTATTGTAAACAACTTTTTAACACTAGGCGACATGTTTATTTACATTAACAAATGCAAAACAGATTAAATTTAATATGTTTTGATAAATGTGGTGTATTTCAAATGATGAATAATTTTATCCTTCACTAATGACAAAAATCAGTAGTTGTAATTTAGTAAAATTTCTATCTTATTTTTATGAATAGAAAATAAATGTTTGTTTACCATTTAATTAATGTAATATTTATGTTACGACGTTCCAAGAAGCATGAAAGCTTTATTTTTACGAAATGTTGTTTTGTTCATAAATTAATAAGACCTAAAAAATAATTATTTGATGTCTGACTTAGGTATTCATAAAGGAAAATATGCATGAGGTATTTAGAAACTTATTATTTGAACGCATTATCAAAATTTTATATAATTTTCGGATACATTAAGTTTAAATTCAGTAAACAAAGAAATACAATTTATAGGCGAGACTACTTTTTTTCTTAAATCTCTAATGTTTGCGACTCATTTACTGATTTAAAGGATTAAATGAAAAAATACATTTCGGTGAGCGAAAATGTTCTGATAATTTTATCTTGAAAATAACAAGTAAAAGTGTGTTCAATTTAAAAATGAATTTTAGATAGACTTCAATATTTAAAATATAAATTTCAAATGCGTTTTGAATTTTAAATAGTACCACGTTATCAACGAAAATGACAAACTAGGCGCCGAATGCTCTGTTCAAGGAATCAGAATATTTATTATAAAATACACCTCTGGAGACATATTCTGAAAAAACTTCATATTCTGCCCACATAATTTTGAACATTCATAAAAAGGATTAGCTACTGTCTCAATACCTCTAATGCATATCGAAATCACACCAAGAAGATTCACAAATGAACATATTATCCCGCGCGTTATGCGACATCCAATGAAAGCCAATAACAACTCAATTTTCTTAGAAAGTAACCATTGCATAGTATTGACTGCAGACAATTCTGCTTTACGAAAATTAGAAAAAAAAAGATGCATGATAAAATTGTTTACCTGTAATCGACGTTTATAAGTAAATAATCAAACCAACATTAGCGTATAAATTTAAATTTGCTTATCGGATGTTTATTGGAATGCTTTTGAGATTGTAATATTGTCGATATTTGAATGAAAATAAGTGTATTCAATGAACATTATTATAAAATGTAAAATATTTAAGTTGTCATGTTTTAAAAAATAATTATTTCGTTCACATATATCAAATCATTCATAAAAAGAATAAAATACTTCAAAATGTGCAAATGTTTCCATTTGTAATAACTTACATAAATTAAAGAATTCCATTAATAAATTATTGTATCACAATTAATTATTATATCATAATTTATTTAGAGGCTTTATTTTAATGTTAATTTTTAATATTCACATACATTATATGAAACAGGTGACCTGTAAATCCTACCGTAATATACTCTTTCTGAACACTAATTCAAATATTTCATTTTTCCCTGTTTTGTATTACCCAATATAAATTTTATACTGGATATAATGTGTATAATTTTTTATTTAAAAAAAATGCGAAGACAAGTCTTGTAATATATATGTATATCTTATACTAATAAATATATTTCTCTTTTTTTTGTTATCCTGAGGGTAGAAATCTATATATATATAAGCCGTTCTCTGTGTGTATGGCCTTTATACAAATCCTCAATTTTAGACCGATTTGCACGAAACTTGCTGCACATACGTTTTAGAACATGGAAAATATCACTGTCTACTTTAAAAAAATCATTAGACCCGTATTTATCACTTTTTTCTACCACCTTCCAAAATTTAACATTATAGAAATATCTCCATTTATAATTTTCTAATTTACTAGTTTCTTTCCTGTTGCCACACATCTAAAAAAACTGCTCAATAATTTTAGAAAAAATGAGAACTCAAGTACTTTCTTTAATAAGCCAATAAAAATTCAGATTATCTCACTATATTTTTTATGTTTTTGAAATATATGTCATTCAAAGAAGAAAATGCACATTTTTCATATATATATATATATATATGTAAAAACTTTAAATAAAGATGTGTTAAAATGACGTAGAACATTAGTTGAAGGTTTCTGAAGTTAAAAAATCTATTTTAATGAAGTCATTTTAATATCAAGAATACAATTTGGAAAAATATAATAATAAAAAAAAATCGTTTGCTAACTATGACATCACTTTCTAATAATGTTTTATGCTGAGGGGAATCTCTTTATCTTCTGAAATTAATTCCTATTATAATCATCCATAAAGTGAAGGCTTTAATTTTGAGCCACGCGAACTAAAATTTCAGTTAAAACAAAGTAATTTGGGTGTATTTATTGCATTTTTCTGCGTATTGCCAGGGAAATCGTATTTTTTTGTCACACTTGCTGATGAAAAGCATTCTGATTTTAAAAGCAGGAATACTTTACTGTAATTACGTCAAAAGGGTGTATTTTTCTGAAATACAAACGGTTGCTACGTTTTATTTCCTATTTTGTTGGCATGCTAGATCATTAATTGCCCATTTAACTAAGTGTTTCAATACATTAAATGCAATGAGAGCATTCTATGATTTATATTATTATAATTACATAAAATACGATTTTTCTAAGATTTATATTAAATAGAAAATGAAAATTAGCAAATGTTTCTAAGAGTTAGGTTTTTCTCTTTCAAAAGAAAGCTTCCAGATTACACACCAGGACTGAAAGATAATGGAATTTGTTATTTTCCTGTTATTTTCAGGTTAGTCGCTGTAGATTTAGTTTTCATGAATGAAAGTTTCCGCTTAAAAATAATCAGGCAATCCACCCTGGAACATCCGTGGTTAAAAATTGCCATATTCTGCCCATTCAAAGCTAAAAAAAATTAGCTTTTAATTTAAAACACTAAAAGCTTTTTACATTTACTATATATTTTAGTGTGCCCAAAAGGTAAGCCAAAAAAAATTTTTTTGGTACTTTAGGATTACCAAACTGTTAATTGTGTTCTTTTTTTCTTACTATTTATAGCGACCTTTATTAATCTAACATTTTGAAAATTCAATTTATTTTATTTATTTATTTATTTTTGTAAATTTTAATTTCCTTTGCCGATTTAGTTATGGAATATTACACGAAAGAAAATGCTGAGTTATTGACATTGTACGAGCAACCGGATTCATATTTTATAACTGGGTTGCACGCATATTTATAAAATATTCATGGTTAAAAATTACTTTAAAATATATATAAAATCAGTATTCTGGAGTACACTTTAAAAAAAAATCTCATTGAAATTACTTTTTGTTTTTCCTTCGATGTTTGAAAAATATAATGTTCGATGTTTAGAGGTTAAACAAATTGCAGTAAGTTTAAAATTTGTTGGTGAGGTCATTGCCACCTTAAATATGATGCCAGCGTTACTCATATTGACATGTCTTTTTCTTATAATACAGCGTTAAGTGCACACGGGTTCATCTATCGTAATTTGGTTGAACACACATTTTTAAATATCCATGTCTGAAAAATACTTAACAATCCATTAAAAATCAGAAACATGAGTTACGATTTTCAAAATTTCATTTGAGAGTACTTTTTTCTATTCGACAACGTCAAAAATGAAATTGAACAATTTTTAGAAATTAAGAAAAAATCCAGTAAAAGCACAATTTATGGATTAGGCCGTTGTCTCCATCAGTATGATTGCAGCGTTACTGACATGTTTTTGCTTTAAAATTTAGATAGATGGCATGGTAACGAGAATTTCACTAAACTGTAACCAAAACTGCTACGCCATTTGGTTTTATTATTTATTTATTTATTTTATTTATTTTTTTTTTTGTATTGCATTTAAAATAATATAATATTATTACACCCGCAAAGTAAAAGCGCATTCTGATGCTTAAAGTTGGGTTTTTTACTATGGTTGCCACTTATTAACGTGGTATTTTCTTATATTTTTTATCTTTTATTGACGAGAATGCACAAAGCTCCATTATTGTGATTGCCATAATATTTCATTTTACTTTACTTGACCTGGAAGGCCCCCATGTTTAACACGGACAAAGCCGTGTAATTCTGCTAGTAGATATAATAAGAAGATAGTCGAAAATGCATTATTATGTAATTTTTTTTATCTATATAATATCACATGCACATTAATAATCATATCTAGATGTAGTTTTTTTTAGTTGCTGTTGCTTCTTTAATAATACCAATGAAGAGTTTATTTCCGTTGCAGAAGTTGAATTCCCCGTAACAATTTATCTTTTGTCAGAGGAGAATCTTTATATTTACCTTCGAATCCTTTATATTGAATCTGCAATCCCACGTATAAGCTGACCGATTTTTAATTTTACAAAATTGGTCCTAGATGCATACTTCCAATTACAAACATGGTCTAAATAAGGTAAAGAATTATTTTTAAAGCGATTTGAGTCCAGAAAAACATTTATTAGAAAATTACGAAATTTGAATTTTTATACAGTCCCCCTGTACTATAAATGATATTTAGTAAAAATTATTGTAACTCTAACAAGTAAGACAAATAATTTCCCATTCCCCTAACATTAAAATTAACCGAGTTATGAAACTTTGAAATACATGACTTATACCAATTTTTGAATATCAAAACAGATGATTTCGGCCATGCTTTTAGGGGTCATATATAAAGTACTTAAACTTATTTCAAGGTATCTGCGCTTTGAAAGCAATCATACAACTCTCATGACTAAGTTAATTTATATTATTTAAGTTTCAGATTAGTTAAAATAATTGTATTTTAACATATGTTTTATTTTGTAAGGATTCGAGGCTATGATTTCTTTTAACATAAAATATGTTATTTTCACAAGGTTTTATTTAACTTGCAACGATCGTCTTTCCAGTTTAAAATTTGCACTCGAATTTTAACTCACTTTAAAATGTCCGATAGAAGTTAAATTTTACATACTGGCTTAAATCCGATTGCAATGTAATATTATTACAATTTTCGATGCTTACAATATTATACATATTTATATTAGAGGATAATCCAAAAAAAAAAAAAAAAAAATCGGATAGATTACCGACAACAAGTTTAAGAAAGAGTTTTAGATCAGATACATAAACCTGCGATGAATTTGCTTTTTGACTTTTATAATTACGTTTTATGTATTTTTTTAAAGCTGAAGAAAAAACGTACTTTAACTTTTAACCATCATGTCACGATTTTTCTCAAAGCGTAAATTTCAAGGTTAAAAATTAGCTAAAAATTTGATACTATAAAATAGATGTAAGACTTTTTTATTCAGTTTAATTTTATTTAATTCAGTAATTTATTCAATTTTTTGGCTTGTACCGGGTTTATTGCAGCAAAACAGTTCAGGGATCCGATGAGGTTGGGTGGGGAGGGGATCAATTTTAACATTGAAATTTGCGATTTGAGAAATATCCGGACGTGATGGTTTAAAATGAAAGTAATTTTCAGATTCAGCTCTAAGAAATACATAAGAATCTATTTTCAAAAGCTAAAAAAAAATTACACATCCCAAAATTTGTAACACAGTGTAATCTAACAGCATTTAAAAATATGTTTCATTTTGTGAAGAATTGATGCTGTTGTTTTTCATCCTTTTATTTAACAAAAAATTCTTTTATTTTTATCCTCTTGTATGTTCAGTACAAATTGTAAATTTTGAAGTAATGTGTCAGAATGAATATAGATTTCATTTTTATATTAGATTGCAATGTTAATTTTTCTCTCAACTATTTTCTAGTTATATCTCACGATTCTTTATATTTCTACTACTTTTATGAATGACCTCTATTTCGCAGCAAATAATATAATCCAAATTGAAATAGCTATTCCTGCATTAGTTTTAATCATAGAAGAAATTTTTCGAGTAATAGTGATTATCTCTTATAAAATCTCTCAAGGCAGGGCAAATTCACGCTGTTGTGTTGTGTTTCCTAGAGTTCGGTGTAAGTCAAAACGTGCTTCTATCACTTTGGGCGGCCCATTTAGACGCTATAACACGGAAAGTAGGCTTTCCTTAAGTTTCTGAAAACTGATGTTAAACTAAGATTAGTCGATTTTTCTTCGCATTATCGATCTAACTATTATCTCAAAGAGTGATCATTTGATTTTACCCAAAGACCACAATTATTTGAAGACAAAATCGCGTTTGAATTTTCGCTACACTTATCATCTCAAACCAATACGCAATACTGTGAGATTTGCAGGCTCCTATGCAAATTTCACTCACTGCATACCGATTGATAGACAAAGCCCTCCA
Source organism: Maratus speciosus (assembly GCA_963932465.1). Taxonomy (NCBI): domain Eukaryota; kingdom Metazoa; phylum Arthropoda; class Arachnida; order Araneae; family Salticidae; genus Maratus; species Maratus speciosus. The sequence goes on from OZ010795.1 coordinate 425,117,123, forward strand.
TTGCCGAATAAAAGTGACATACACCGGATGTATTTATTTGCTTCGTCTATGCTTGTAGTTAAAATGTACACCACGGAACAACATATGATATTATTTTACGGCCAGTATAATCGGAGAGGTCGAGAGGGTACAAGGCAATACGCAATTAAATTTCCAAATTATGGCCATCCGTCTGAAACACGATTTAAAATGTTGCAAAGCGCTTACGAGAAATGGGAAGCGTTAAAAAATGTCCTTGATCTGGAAGCTCAAGTATGCATGTCTCTAACGAGGAGAATTTGAGATATGTTTTTGCTTATCCACAGTGTAGTGTTAGAGATATTAGTGAAGCTTGTGGCTTCTCAAAATCCCATGCATAGAACATTTTAAATATACACGGAACACATCCTTATCGGCCGCAATTGGTACAAGCTTTTTTGCCAGGAGATGAATATAGACGGTTCGACAATAGCAATTTCATTATGAACAAGCTACAAACAGACTCGCGGACTATGAAAAACTTTCAACGCTCAACTCTGTTAAAAGTTAGGGGAATGGCTCATAAATAGCCCAGGGAGCAGATATTAATAATAATAATAATCAGGAGAAGAAGAAGCAGATAAACAGTAATATTAAAAATAAAGAAAATCCGAAGATGTTTCGAAAAAATACCTATACATTTTCTTTTTTTTAATAATTCCAAATACAACTTTCTTAAATTGAAGTAAAACAAACTAAAACCAAACACACTTAACATAAGTACATTACGAAATAATACCTAAAGGGAAAAAAAAATAAATCGCTCTTATCAATGTTTATCGACTATTTTTGGAATGCATGCAGCAATATTTTACTTTATATCAGGAATACTTCTTGAATTTCCTTGAAGGACATAAGATGGCTTTCAGGAATATTGACAGATTGTGCGATCTGATTTATCTAATATGCAATCTTACTTTGATATATCGTTGGAATTTAAATTAACTAACATCAAATACTTTAAGTTTTATACTTTTAGAATTTTTACATAATAGTTAAAACACAAATGAGAAAAAAAAATTAAGAAAAATATAAAGACATTTTTCAATGGTTATGAATAAATTGTTTAACAAAATTAATATAGAAATGTAATGTTACTTCTCTTAACATCAAACAGAATTTTAAAAACTAAATGTTAAAAAATGAAATTTTAATTAAAAACGTTATTTGGAGACGAAAATCATGTATGGTATTTATGTTTTATATCATGTTTTTAAGTGTTCAACAAAATATATAGAAACCGGTACAGTTGAAATATATATTTGACATTGAAATATTTTAAGATAATATAATGATATGCTTTTTTTTTTTTTTAAAAAAGGAAGTGCGATATGAATACTTATCTTTCAGGAATGGTCAGTTTACACATAGCTTCCATTTTTCCCGATTTTCAGTGCTACTATCCCAGAATAGAAATACAGACTTTATTCAATGTGACAATTTTGGCATAAAATGAAAATAAAATTTATGATTATTTGTAAAAACAGGAGTCTTTGCATTTATGTAAAAATAAGAATTTGCTTTCTATTTTTTTTTCTTTACAGTTGCATACGTTAATATACAAATATGTAATACTCGTACAGTAAGCATACGTTAATATATAAAAGAATAATTCAATAAATACATACAAAAATATGTATCCCTGGAACCATTAGGCTGCTTCCAAAACTGTGTTGGAAGCAATTTTGTTCTTTTCTTCAGAAAATTTAAATGAATTTATATCAATTAGATTTAAATATAATAAATTGTAGGGTATATTGTAATAAAAATTTTAAATATATAAAGAAATAAAATAAAATAAATACCGGGTTTGTATTAAGAGTTTAGAATAGAAAATGCCTAATTACTAAATATTTTCCCTTATATGGGATCTGAGAATAGCTGTGGATTCTGTATTACACTTGGGTTGTGTAAACCATCGTATGGACGTTTTTCTCAGATTAAACAGTTTAAAATTATTTTCGGAACAATTCACCTGCGAAGATATGTTAATGAAATAAATTACCCGATAAATGTGTTATATTATATAACACAGATGCGTAAGTAGCAATATCTCTAATGAGAAAATGTCAGATTTTTGTATAATTCATAATTTAAAAAAATATTTCAAAAAAATGTTTTGAATGTTAAAATCTTTGCAGTGGAGGCAGATTTGCCAGACGTCTGAAGTATAGAGCCCGATATGTATATATAAATATATATATATATATGTGTATTTTTCTGACAATATACAAAATAATCTTAGCAGATTAATTAAAAATAATATTAAAAAATAATTTCTCACATTTTAACTGCAATTTGATTTCTTATTTTTCAGCAATTATTCAGAGTTTTGTACTTTTTCATACTATATAAAATGAATGTCAAAAAAAAAAAAAAAGAAAGAATTACATCAATAAATAAAACACTAAAACAGGGGAGAAAAACGAAATAGTTTTAATTAAAATTTAATCTGCCAACTTTTAAATTACTCATCTTAACAGTGGTCAGATGCAGTTACTTTAATAGAATAATTATTAATAATTCAGTGTTCAATCGTTCTCAGTATTGTGGTAGAATTTAATGTTCATCTTACTTTGTATGTTTTACTTATTAAAGTTAGTAAATAATTTTCTAAATTAAAATTATTCAAACGTTATAGATAATCTGAATGAGTCATGGAAAAAGTAACAATTTTAAATTGTATTATTATGGAAGACGATAGTATTCCGGGTGACGCAGCCTTAAGCCTAAAATCGTAGAATGGTCGTAGAAGGGCGTAACTCCTATGTGCAGCTAACTGGAGTTCAAAGGAAATGGAAATATACGCCATTTAATAACTCGACAAATGTAGCTTGCATTGTTCTGATTTATTTTTAAGCAGTCTTATATCTGCAGTCTAATCCTATTCTGAAATTTTTACATTTCTACGGGCAATAAATTTTCAGATCTTCAAACCTATTTTTATATAAAATGGATGGTACAATTTCCTAATTTTGTTTGTTATATATTCCGCATAAGAATGGGAGTATTTACATGTTATCCTATTGAACTTCTGAAGGAAAGTTGCAAATCGTTTAAATTTCGTCGAAAAATTGTTTAGATTCATTTTAAAAAATGGGAAAATATTATTTTAATTATATTTTTTTCTGTTTCATCGCTAATAAGTTTTTTTTTTTTTTTTTTTTTTACTGAGAAAATACTTAACATCATTTGACTAACGCAGTGGTTCCCAACGTGGGGCGTATGCCCACAGGGGGCAATATGATTTTTTAGAGGGGCAATTTCAGATTTCTTATTAACACATTTTCTGTTATTTGTTTTCTTACGAAAGTAGTGTCGTAGTCTAAAAATAGAAATAATAGCTGAAAAATATTTTAAATAACCGAATGAAAATTAATTTTCTAAACGTTCCCATTTGAAAGTTTAAAATGCGGAATAATTATGACAGCGGAATAATTATGTGAAATTTTTTTTAAGTATTTTAACACATTTTTATATATTAAAAAATATTTTCAATTTTCCTGGTTGTAATATTATTTTAGTAAAAGACATCTTTTTTTTTTCTTTTATTATTTTTTAAAAATAAAAACTTGTACATCTATTGACAGTACAATATGTCCCATGAAGGAAGTTTTACATATGAATTTTTTTAGGGTACATTTAATATTGACTATTACTTAATGACTTATCAGAGTTAACGCTATTTTTGGATCCTTCCGGGAAAATAGAAGTTTATTTTTTAAGTAATAACATTTATATGATACAGAAGAGAGGAAAGGGGACATCATGATTTTTGAGATGCTTAAGTGGGGCGCTGTCAAAAAAAGGTTGGGAACCACTGGTTTAGCGTGTTAATCATCCATATCCTTTCGCGAAAAATGTAAACACTGTGCTTGTGCGACTAGAATGCGAGATATACATACAGAAGATTACAAAACAAAACAAAACTTAAAAAAAAAAAAAAAAAAATGCCGTGAATCACATTAATATTTTTGTCATTGTTATATCGAAAAGATATTGACAACAGATAATCTAAAATCATTATCTATTTAAATTACATGAAATAGCTGTATACGTACACAACACATTCACTTCTTTAGAATTTTCAGAGACATTAATTTGTGTTCCGATTGACTTCGATTTATAATGTTAAAATCTGGTAAAACGTTTATATTTGTCCTTCTTTTCTTCTTTTGTTGTATTTTTGAAATTACTGGTTTTTGCTTTTTTAGAATGACTGCTGTTCTGCGTTGAAGAACATTTCTCTTTTTACATAGACTGTATAGCCCTTGTTATGTCATTATTTAAAGTTTCATCTCAAATTTCTTTAAATTTTCAACCATATTCACTTCCAACCAAATCAGTATCACTAAATATTCACACTAGATTAATTGTAACCCAATTATTCAAGTTGGTAAACAAATCATATTAGATGTAAATTTCCAACTGGCCGAAAAATGTCCGAACCAGGATTCGAACAAGGGATCTCCTGGCTGAAGCCGCCAGTGCTCTGACATCTGAGCTATCCCAGACGAATTTAGTGGAACTTTTTCACCCAGCTAACCTTAATGATTATAGCAACTGGTCTGAAACCTGGTTCAGCTAAACAGAATAAATCTCAGGTAATGGAACTCCAGAAATCGCTGTATACAAAATTACACTAGATTAATCTAATCTGAGCACTTATATTTTTTAAATAAAGAGTTTTAAAGAATGTAACTGTATTTTTTCTTAATATTTTTCTTAAGAAAATAAAATTTTTTCCTACTAAAATTTAACGTAGCTTTTTATATCTGTTAAACAAACCAAGAAAAAAACAATTGAAGTATGAGGCATTCTTCTTTTTGTGGTAAGTGGAGGGAGATTAAAGGTGAATGGAAATCACGAATATGAATTCATTGCTTTTGTCTTTAATTGTTGTTGTTGTTGTTGTTTTATCTTTTTATCATTAACCTAAAAAAAGTAATAATATAAATACAAAAACCCTTAAGGATTTAAAAGTTTGTGACGCAGAACTTTTTTTTTTATGACTCTAAGAGCTTTAAATTTTATACTTAAAAAGTAATGGGATCAAATTTTGAGTGACGCTATGAAATAATTTATATATTAAAATTTATTTATTGATGCTGTATCATTTACATCTATCGTATATTCGAAATATTAATTTTAAAGGATATGATATGAAAATTTAAGTGACGCCTTGATGTGGCTTAAAACGATTAGTTTTAAAATTATTATTTTTTTGTTCTAAAAAAATTACAAATCTAAACAATACTTTTCATTTTCAAATGCATTGTTAAATATATCAGTTTCACTGAATCTATATAAGGCACTGAAATGTATTTTTTAATACATTATTTTATCTTTTGTGCCACGCTAGTAAGTAATATTTATCTAATGAGGAGCTTTCTATGAAAGGGGAATATATATTACATGTTTTATTAAAAATCATTGCATCTGTAGTGTCTCCAGAAAACTAGTGCATTGTGGAAAACGGTCCTATGATGTGAAATATACGAATAAATATTTCTTTAATCCTGCAATGAGCTCTCTTTTTGGAAAACATTTTGTCGATTTCTTAATTGTCTCGCCATTCGACTGCATTTATTGATTCGACTGCACTTAATTTGATGTGACTGCTTTTAATCTGATTCGACTGCTCCTAATTCTGATTAGTCAACTGATTCGCCTTACTAATGAACGTATTCAATCTCACATTAAATCGCAACATATATGAGCCATTAGAACAAACTTTTGAATTTTCTATATTTTTCTGTCCCTGAATAACATTTTTTATTTTAGTACAAATTCGCAGTTTTTTTTTTTTTTTTTTTTTTTTTTTTTTTTTTTTTTTTTTTTTTTTTTTAACTTCTTATACTGGAAAACATTCCACTGCATGACTGCATAATAATATTAACAAGATAAATAAGTTTTGGTCGATGTTGAGAGTTCAAATATACTACGAAATTGCTATACCATACATGTCCTTGATGATGATTTTTAAGTTTAAAGCTGTTTGTATAAAATTGTTTCAATAAAAGGAATTTGATGTAATTTTTTCCCAAAACAGAGACTATTGTTTTATATAAATATTTAGCAAAGAATTAACCATAACAAATTTTTAGGGTTGTTATTATTTTTTGAACTCTGTCCCTGGGTTTTAGATTCCTTACCGTCCCTCTTTCTAAACTTATATAGAAAATCACTTCAGATGGTGCCACAATTTCTTTTCAACTTTTTCTCGTGCAGAATTATAGTAGAGAAAAAATAGCTAAAGTTTTTTTTTTACAGTAAATTTACTACAGAATTTAAGTTAGCATTTAAATATCAATTTCAAGCATAGTGGCTATATTGGTAGTCTTACAATCCCCAAGGTTTATTCCTTCACTTTTCGAGGTATTTTTTTTCTTTTTTAATTTAATCCAATGTAAATAACTGTTTCTAAAAATCAATGAATATTGTGGCTATTACTTAGTCTTAATATTATTTGCCTAAAAATAGGTAGTCATTTTCCTTACCATCCCGTCTTTTCCATCCATATTTTTTTTACACTCCCTTTTTTCCTATACCGTCCCCCTTTTTTTCCTTACCGTCCTTCTTTAACATCCCTTTAAGACAGTTTTATACCAAAATTTTCTACTAAAAATACTGCATTGTTATTATTTCTTATCTGAATATCCTGTTGGTACTATGCAAACTCATTATAAGTAACAATTTAGAAGTTTTGGCGGTAAAATGGTAAGTAAAATTGAACTCGCCAGTTTAACTTAAACCTCAGTTTAAAAAGAAAAGAAAAAAAAAAGAAAAAAAACTGTTGACTATTCTTTTTTTTTTATTTTGAATTATTAAGTTATCAGTCTATAAGTTTAAAATATTATTTTATTAATTTAATTTCATCAGATTTTTATTACTGAAAAGTCAAAATATTGTGAAAATACCCAATATATATATATATATATATATATATATATATATATGTATATATATTTCAAAAACTAATTCTGCAAAATATTTTGAAATGTAGCTTAGTGGTAAATTCCTTATAAACGTGTCTTAGTGATAAACGAAGTGGTAAGTATCTAATACACTTTTTTTTTTTAATATCTGTTCCTTCATTACTTGATTACTTCACTGGGAGCAAAAGAAAACACAAAAAAGTTTTTTTTTTTTTTTCTAACAAAAACATTTTTTTTCCAGGAAAATATCTAACCAACAATGTAAGAAAAATAAATTATGCAAAATTTAAGTATTTGTATCTTTTTTTTAACAGTTAACGTGAACAAAATCTGTTTGAAAAAAGTTTAATGGTATTATTGTATGGTATTATATTTCATTTTGAAATAAATTATTTACACATTTTTCGGCAAAAGATGGCAGAATAGAGACTTATTATACATTCTCGATAAACTTTCACACAATTTTCTCTAAATAAATATTTGTATCTTGGAAATTGTAAGAGAGTTTAAAAATTTACATTTTTGTTTTTCATTTTTAGTATTTTTTTTATTCAAGTACGTAAATATTCCGTCATTACACATAATATGTTGTAGTATTATAGTGTATTAAAAAAAGGAATTTCAGTCAATAATTTATTTTCTGTATTTTTATATATTGATGTTTTCTAAAATAATAATAAAAAACACATTTTAATGCTTAAGTGGAGATATCATTTTTCATTTTGTAACACTTTTTGTTAAAGTTTTCCTACTTTGTACAGATTTGTACATTTCTAATTTTAATATACCAAATAAAAATAAAAATAAAAAAAAAATCTTGAAGATTATACATATAGAACGAGGTGTATTTGAAAACTAAAATATGTACTTTATTATAGTATTCGATGAATTTTTGAATTTGACTGCATTTTTTTTTTAATCGAGTTCTTGTACATTTTGTGCATTATAAAGATAAAAAGCCGTTTGTCGAAGGCTAATTTATTTTGCATCCCTACCTCCAATCGCTACCTACTGTTTGGCCGAATATGATCGAATATATATATCATCAACCGAAATAATACTTTTTTGCTATTAGAATGTATTTTGTTTAAATGATATACTTTTAAACGTACTTTCACAGTACCTTCTAGTGTATGGTTTAATAAACAAGAGAGTACTTGGGTATTGTACTAATGATTATTCTATACATGTCGAGTTAAAAGAGATTACCATTCAGCAAACATTTACTATATATCTATATTTCTTATCCTTTTTTGTATTGTTAAATTTATTAATTTTATTACAATTACGAAAATATTCCCAGAATTTAACTTCCTCATTCATCATTTATATTAATTGTTTACTTCGCATATACATTTCTTTCATTGCAGAAAACATTCTTTCAGACCCGCAATCAATTTTCAAATTACACAATCTATACTAACAAGTAAGGAATAAAGTATCTCATGAAAAACATCTTATTGCAAATGATCTCGCCAAGCCACAAATCTAAAACATCAATCACAAAAAGAAGTGATATCACATAAAAAGAAACGACATAAGTATGCATACTCTGATGCCATGTAAAAATCTATCTCTAATAAAAATGTTTTCAAAGGACTCGGAGATAGGTGCAGTCTCTGTAAAATGATTGACGACCTGCAGGCTTTCACAATGTCTATGTTTCCTGCGCTTCTATATCTATCTATATTATAAAGGACAAACATATCTGTGCATAATGCATACGTCATTTTGCGAATGGCAACACTTTGAAATTCGAATTAAAATTTCGGTTTTGCAGTTATATCTAGGGAAAAATTTTTAAACTTCTAAACATCGCACATTTTAAATTTTAACACCGTCGTATAAGTAAAAAAATGTTCTTTTAAATGCAATTTGTTTGAAAGCTGTATCTCAATTTATTTTTGAGATATTAATTTTTTTGCAGTTTTTAATACAAATTTTGTAATTGTGGCAAATGAAGTACTCCATTTATATTGAAAGTAAAGGGGAAATAGTCATGGTTTATTATTTTTATTGATTATATCTTTATTGATGCCATTTTTACAATACAAATAAAGTAACTTTTTTATAATTTTTGAACAGAAAATGATGTCAAACATAAAAAAAAAAAAAAAAAAAAAAAAAAAAAAAAAAAAAAAAACACGCATTCTTTTTCATAAATCAGTTACATTTCAATATTTTTACATTACGCTGATACTGAGTTTGAGACGCTACGCAAAATGATTCAGTGAGTAAAAATTATGTCATATTTAAAACAAAACGACCATTTATTTTGATAAAACTAAATATTTGACTAATACTAAATGGCCAATACTATGACACTAAAGGCAAATTTCTGAATTTTTTTTCCGCGGCTACTCAAATTAGAACTTAAAGTTTGTGCGAATGTTCATATGAAAAGTTGTATCGGACAAACGTGCCTTTAAGTTTAGAAATACATTCATTAATAATCTATTGCGCGTTAAAATACATTCAAATTGTGAATTTGAATGGTGCGTATGTAAATTATGGGAATGTGAAAATAACGTACAATTTAGATTTCATGGGGGGAAATTTTATGATGTGACAAAGCGAAATCCTTTTTACTGGTTTTTCATCTCATGAAAACAAACATAAAAGTCTCACTCGATAAATTCATCATAATTACTCAACTTGATTACGTATTCTAATAGAGTTTAATTTTTCAATAATTTAAGCAGTTGAAGTTTGTGGAAATAATATTTTGGTAATTTTAGGTTAACAAGTAATATAAAAATTTTGTTTTTAAAGTCAATTCCTACTTAGCTCACCAAAGAAAAAATTAATATAATCCCTTAGGCTAATATTAGTTTTTGCTGCAATAAAATATCTCAATTTGCTGATTTTCTATAAGCAAGTAGGTTTACAATGGAAGTCTATGGGAATTTGGTGAAATATTAGAGATATCGCCAAGTTGGCGTCACTTCAGGCGACTCATTTTGGTCGCCAAATATGGCGATATACCGCCAAGTTGGCGACAATCTTGGCGACAGAAAAGGGTCCTTCCTATGGTAATCCCCCTTATAGATAGGAAGATGCATTAAATGCCTCAATAACCAATGGCCGCCATTTTGTCTCCCATGTAAAACTAAAATTAATTAATTAAAATACTTAATAAATTAATATTTGAAAAAACTGTATTAACATCAATTGTCATCCAGTACAAGTTTAAAAAAATTTATTTCAACTTGATAGGATGAATAATAAGTATTTTATTAACGATTGAAAATTTAAACAAGATATATATATATAAATAAATAAATACATAAATATAGTGAGGGTGTGAACTAATAGTAGAAATTGAAAAATATTATTTGTTTAAGGAGTGAGACAACCAATGTTAGATGAATTTTTTATTGTAATTATTTTTATAGGTTTATTATAAATTCAATCTTTTGGAAGATCTGCGCAAATTACTCATTATATATAGAAAACAAGACAAATGGAGTAAAGTAAAGAGCACATATGGTCAGTGAAAGCTGGAAAGGGAAGTTGTTTTTGATGGATTTATAACCCTCTCGGATACGAATAAATTGATTTTCGAAACAGGAAACAAGCAATAATTTTCAAGGGCACAAAAACATTATGATACTTAAATAAACTGATTTTGTAGCAATAAATCATTGCGTAATCAACTCTCTCTTTATATCTTCCAAAATTATGCTATTCAGAATAAACAATAACATTACTAAGTGAAATATGTTTGTATATCAGCCCACGCATGATGCAAGAGTTCTACGTCATCGAACTGTAAAGGACTAAAATAAACATTCTTATTATTAATTTAGTTGTTCTATAAATTTCGATCAGCAAAGATGTAATGAAAAATTGCTGCTGCAAAAAGCAGCAGTATGTAAAAATATAACGTACAATGTAAATTTAAAGTGTTAATAATATAATAGTTAAACAGCAAAGAAAAAGTCTCAGGAGTGGATTGAATTTAAATAAGATAAAACACTAAACTTCCACCTTTTTTTAACTCAACACTTTAGCAAAGTGGATAACACGTGTTCCTGACAAATGGATACGCGGTACCAGATTTAAATGCGGACCATCCTTCATACGAGGAATTGCTGAGCAACAACATAAAGGTAAGAAATTACCTATATCATTATATTTAGTTGATTTATTTTGCAAGGCCAGAATTACAGTCTGTTACAAAAGTATAAGACCACAACATATTTTGCTGTTTAGGTAATTAAAGAAATATTTCAATCAAAATAAAGAATATTTTATGTTTGTACATCACGTTTTTAGTAAAATGTAGCAACTTAGAGAAATGAAATTAATTCTGAAAAAAATAAAACATCAATATAACAATAACAAAAAAGTGTCAAAAAGAACTGTTACAAAATTATAGGACCACCTGTGGTAAAGAACAGTTTTCTCAAATTTAGTAAGATGTTGCTCCACCATTTCTCTGAATAACTTCAAACACAAGATTTGGCATAGCGTTTATTAATTTTTAACGAACTATTAGGGAATATTGTCCCATTTCTCCATAATGGCCATTTCTAATTCATATGTTGAATGATATTGTTTGTTATTTTCAAAAACTTGGCGAGGCAAATAACCCCACAAGTTTTCTATGAGGTTTAGGTCAGGGCTTCGACTTGGCCAAGGTAAAACATCAATCTTTTCACTTTTAAGCCACTCTTTTGTTGATTTCGATGAATGGCTGGGAGCATTATCTTGTTGAAACTTCCATTTTGCACCTCCTAAAAGTGGTCCGAAGGGTATCAGACTTCGAAATAGCATCCGTTGTTAACTGTCTGAGTTCATTTTTCCCTCAACTCTTTAAGATCGCATTTTCCTCCATATGAAAATGCGCCCCACACCATAACGGAGCAGTCTCCCATCTGCCTACTGAACAACTCGCGAGATCTTTGTCCTAAATCATGCCAATAGTAATTATTTCCGTCTGGAACATCTAGATTGAATTTTTTCTCGTCTGAAAACAATATATTTCTCCATGCAGAGTTCCAGGCCATGACATTTTTTTCCCACTTAAGACGAGCTTCTTTGTGACATTTCAGTAGTTGTGGTTTACTTTTTAATTTGCGACGAATAACACTAGCATTAGATTTCAAACTTCGCCACACGGTTGAATGTGATACCTTTTTAGTCATGTGTTGTGCTATTTTACGAGTTCACAGGTATTTTTTCGTTGCCAGTTTGACAATCCGCCTATTATCACTATCTGATAACTTCTTTTTACGACCAGATCGTTTATGCGTTCCATACAATTCTTTTTTACTTAAAATATTATGAATCGCAGTTTTAGAACAATTAAGAATCTTACTTATTTTACGTTCAGACTCCCCTTTTCCTTTGTAGAATCAGGCTCTTCTCACTTCTATTTCAGACAGCTCACTCCGAAGAGGCATTTTACTAATAAATTCAAAGAATCAGATACAATTCAGAATTTCTCCACTTTATTATTCTTTAGTTTTACAGATTGTTTGGGTTACAGTTAGCTCTGAATTCAAAATAAAATCGTCTGCTTTATTAATAATATAAGAGTGGTCTTATATTTATGAAACAATGTGTTTGCGTAAAATCGTTTGGCATGAAACAAAAAATTATTCAATTTTTTTTCCCAGAGGTAAATAAACATTATCGAGTTATTTCTTTTCATACAACTACTTTTAAATTCAAAATAATATTTTCTTTGTTGAAAAAAGGTGAAATTCTAAGTGGTTTTATAATTTTGTAATAGACTGTAGTGATTTATTTTATTTATCTAAATATCAGCGCGCGTGTAACTGCGCAAAGTAGAGGTGGTTTTTTTTACTACAGTTTTGTGGGGTGGGTCTACCTGCAGACATTTGCGTAGTGTGACGTAAAATCTGAATTCATGCAAGAACCAGATGGCCACGTATCTTTAGTCAATCCTTTTAATTGGGCCTGCAGATGCCTCAGTCTACGTCGCATGTCAATGCATTCACAAACTCCAGATGTGAAGTTATAAACGGTTTTAATGAGATACAAAATTCTCAGTGAAAAGTGGCTGACTACACGATTCGAAACAAATAAAACTTGTGATGCGATGAATAAGTCTCTGACGTGGTCAACCCACTTAAGACGAACTAAAAAGAAGTCGTGAGGCCCCCGGAGAGGAGATGTCTTTTTGAGAACCATCAAGGCGGCTGTTTTTGGCCGTCGCTAAGACAGGGGGCGAGCAAGCCTCCGATGGACTGTGAAGTTTTAATGTTCTGTGTTTTTTTTGTGTGTGTGTGTCGTGTGCTGTGCTGTCCTAAAGTGGAATAAAATGTAAAATAACGGAACACAAGTTCTCTTTATTTAATTTTAAGTATAGTTATCGTATATTTTTATTTTACGTTACAGTAGTAATAAAAGATAGGCAAGGATTAGCATACATATCTACGGATGATCTGCAGATCAAGGATATTGGGAGGTAAGGATTTGTTTGCAGAGAAAAACGAGAGGAAGCAGCTGAAGACTTGAATAATAGACACGTTACAGCAATTTTTTAGAATTGGTAAGCTGCTATGTAAATATGATCAATTTTGCACGTCATGTAGCACAGGCTATCGAGAAAAGACAAGAAAGATCTTCAAAAAGTACGAAGAACGCTAGAATAGAGCAGAATGAAGGACGAAATGAAAATCCTAAAGGAGATGGAAGAAGTTCATTGATTACATTCCTGTCCAAGTCATTTATAAATATGTTAATTGCTCATCTCGCCATTTATATCCAAGTAAACACTACCGTTGAAGTAAAACAATCATGTTCATTCAGTAATGAATTAAATTTCGCATAAGATACATCGGTAATTCAGCAGTTACCACTTTGTATTCACCATGTGTAACATGGTAAAGTGAAAGTTCGGCTTTTAAAAAATAGTGATGTCCCCAAAACAACAGGGGAAGTTTTTTATCTCCAGCTAACAAACGTTTAAACTGCCTTCTTCACAAACAATTGGCACTTCTTTTGATGGTGCAGCAAATATGAGAGGAAGATATAAAGGTCTGCAGGCACAAATGAAAAAAGGACAAAAATTATACATTATGTGCATTGATATGCACATGTGCTAAATTTCATTCTTACAGATGCATCAGAATGTTGTATATTAAAAATAGACTTCTTGGGTTTAATGCAAGCCACAACCATGTTTAGCTCAGAGTCGTGTAAGCGAACGAAAGTATGGACTTCAAGGAATAAGGAGTCTGTAGGTGGAAATAAACTACTTCGCCGATTACAAAAAGTAAACGCTACTAGGTGGTGGAGTAAGGATCGAGCACATAATAGCACGTTTGACGATTCAAAATCTTTTAAAGATCGACATAAGTTTTTAACATTGCTTAAGTGCCTACAAGCTATCATTGAAATTTACAATTTCCCGTTACATATGTCTTTGTCAGAAAGATCACTGATTGATAATTGGTAAAAGTTTTAGTATATATTAATAGCAACCATTTTCAGCGACCTATTCAATATATCTATGCCGACATCGAAGTATCTGAAGATGCGCGGACTGGACTACTTGGCTGCTGCTAACAAAATCCAATCTGGTACACAAAAGAAATAAGTTTGATATGGTTCTGAGAAAGGCTTCTGAATTTGCGGAACATCTTCATAAGCAACTAATGGAAAAGGGGTACTTCATTGAAATTTAAGAGTTTTTACCGGAAAAGAGAATGTCTATAGTGAAACGTGGATGTGTTGAATATTCTCACGATGAGGCAATAAGTATTGTCGAGTCAGTATCAGAAATATATAAGGTAAACGTTTATAATGTCATTTTAGACACAACTATTCAGCAGCTGAATACACGATTTACTGAAATTACTTGCTCATGAAAGACATTGCCTGGTTCGATCCTCACCGCTTCAGTAAGGTTAAATTATTGGATGAACTTGCTAAAGAAGCTCTTAGTACTTCTGTCTGGGTTGGCGAAAGTCAAGAAAGACTATGTCAGAAAAGAGGTGCTGCAAATTTCCAGGTACTATGCTGATTATAAGCAGTCGCTATTGCAGTAACAATCTTGACGTAGCGAGCTCTTATCCGCTTACAGCAAAGAAACCAGCGATTCAGAAGAACTCATTAAAGATGATGAGAATCGATGTTTAGTTAACAAGAAATGTAAAAAAACATCCTAGCTTGTGCATTAGAATTATTGTGCAAGTTGAATGCTCATGGTCATATTTATCCAACTTTGTACATAGCTGATAAGTAGTACATATTGACTTTATCATGCACTCAAGTGTCTTTTGAACGAGTTTTCTCAACGCTTGAAACTATAAAGAACTGTTTGCGTTCATCTCTTTGAAAAGAACTGCTAGATGAATTTAACCTTATTCAGTTTTGAATGATTTTTTGATTACGTTTATGATAAGATAATAGATGAAGTTGCGTCAATTTCAAAAGATTTGTCCCGATATCTAACATTCTAATTAGTTAATAAAGCGGTGTAGAGAACTGAACTATATCAGATTCGCCAAATAGAAAGAACTAATGCATTTCTAAAACAGAGTAAAAATATGGTGAAGTCCACTAAGACGAGCGGTAAGATGAAATAAACTACTCAGTCACCATTGCTCTTGGACATGTGACAATCGGTGACAGTTTGCTAATGCAAAGGAGCAGCCGGTATTCTTTTGATCTTGAGCGTGGGAAGAGAACCCACATACTTTCTCACGAGAGCATATGATCGCAGGATCCGGGTGCAAAAAAGAGGAGGTCCTCAAGGTTTCCACTCAGGGGATAGCGGAAAAGTTCCCTGGGAGGTTCTTGAAAAGAACGGACAGTTAGTGGCTGAGAAACTCACTATTGTTTTTAGAGGGAGATAATTGAGATATATATACGAGAGGAGGATGAGGAGAGATTCGATTTTGGCTGGAGTTGGAAGAGCGACTTTTGGAGGGGAAGAGGTTGAAGGCCGAAAGGGCCGGGATTTACGATTCCTAGTACCGGGGAATGATACCTGAATCAGCGGCGACAGGGCACCGGGGTGCCGTCGCGGAGAAGAGATCTTAATCTCTGAGACAAGACAAGCGTCTTCCGATCAAATAATGCATTGCCTGTGGACTTAATAGACTAGCTGCCACCTTCTCATAGACACTATTTTGATTGATGCATAAACTTTTGTTCAACAAAATTTACATTGTTGTGTACATAGCGACTTATTATTACTCCAGAATATATTTTATTTTGTTATAAAAATAAAAATCATGTTGTCATATTCTATGAGAATATAAGTTGTTAAGCCTTTGAAGTAACACCCTCGACCATCGCTACCGCCTTCTTAGGACACGGCACAGCGGGTATAAAACAAACTATTCAATTTTCAGGTACTATGCCGATATTTTAAACAAACATTAATCAATCTGCAAAGTGTATACATGCTGATAATTTCAAATAATAAAGTAAAATGTACAAATGAATATAATGATATTTCAAATAACACATTAATCAATGTATGCCAGTTTTAATAGTACGAACTCTTCCCCGTCAATACTAACACATTTCCAGTATACAATTTACAATGAAGTGTACAGACAAGTCTAAGAAAATTTTGACGGCATAGTGGTTAGTACGTTAGCCTACCACGCAAATGGGCCTGGGTCGAAATAACGGATGAGGCATAGATGTGCTTAACTGTTGTCAATGTACATAGGTTAGGGCCAACGATACCCTGTTCCCGGTGGGATCCCTTTTACAAGTAACCATAATTTATTCTAACGATATCGATGGTCGATGCTAACAGTGAGACTGACCCGTCATTGTACCAAGCATTTTTTTTTTTTTTTTTTTTTTTTTTTTTTATACAAAGAATAAAAATATCTGAACTGAATTCCCATAAGAAATTTTAAACGTTTTTATTTATTACCTGCATACCTTTAAATTGTTTAAGCCTTTATGTATTGAATTGTGAATTCATGAATATTTTATCTTCTAAAGCATTTTTCGTGAATTGTTTAAACCACATAAGAAGATTTACATAATCATTTAATAAATTTTAGAAGGATTGAAGGATTTATTAAATTTGAGTTTATAGGGATTTTGTGCGATATTTATTACCATACATAAATCTTTATCTTAAATATTTTTCTTAGTATTTTGTAGAATTAGGAAATGTGCAGATATAATGTTTTTACAATAGAAATATTTCCGAATTAAAAAATCCCCCACCCCCCTCAACGCCAAGAAAGCTGGAAAAATTCAAAGGTAGAAGAAATCCTCGATTTAAAAATATTTGTGTTTTGTGTAACAAATAATGCTTTTGGAACAAGATAAAGTAATGTATCTATAACTCATTCTAAACTGTATTACAACTAATCGATATATTAATTTTATAAAAAGTTATTTTAATGGTACTTATAAGTACCATCAATAGATAAAAGTTTGAAGTTTACATATTCAAAAAATAAATAAAAATTAAGTAAGTTAACCCCCCCCCCCCACACACACACACACACCTCCCCGACAAGATTTTTTTACCCGATGATGAAATTACTACCTATTGGAAATACACGACTACAAAAATGCTAATATATCTCGAATTGGAGTTAAATCCTCTTCATGGAGTTAGAGCAAACGGTCGTGTTGGTAGTTAGTATTCAAAATTTTAACAATGGAGTTATCGATTAGTGGGCCAATGAATAAGTCTAGCGGGGTGGGCCAAACTATGCCAGTCCGCCCCTGCTGAAACATTTTGTTTTTAACAAAGTTCGCTTCTGAAAAGTTTTAATCGCCATCTTAAGGCAATAGTTGAAAATTTATATTTCTTACTTTAAATTAAATAAAAATAACTTACGAAGTTTTTTTTTCTTTTGGCGTTAACAGAAAATATCTCAATATTCCAGTCGACAGTCGGAATTTTTGTTTTTCAAAATGAACTCATTCCTGAAGCTTGAATATGTGAAAATAAGTTTGTATTTCTTGAAATTTTCTTTCAAAATACAATTCAATGACAATATTAATTTCGCTATTTATTCAAATAAAAGTTAATTTCAATTTAAAAATGATGTCAAATAATGATATCTAATAATCCCTATCATTTTCCCTTTTTTCTCTTTTATCCACCAAAATGGAGCCAACATTAAATAATAATGTCATTAAAAATAACGAAAAAAAAATATATCTAAAGAACTAATTCACATTTTAAAATTCTACGACCACTTTTGACATCCTCGAATCAATGCGGATAACTGGCGTTAATTTGATCGTACAACGTTCCATTTTGTAGGAGGAGGAGCTGTGAAATACAAACGGGCAGTCACTTTTTAATATAATAAGACTGATGAAGTTTTTATTTCGCTATGAAAATTAGCCGGAGACAAATGCTCAACTATTTATATTGTTTTAAGTGCAAATGGGTTATTTCGTAATGGAGCCTGCACGCAATGGAGATAATTTTAAAAAGTTTGCTTGAAAATTATTTAAAAACCATGATAAACAAATAAATGACGATAACGTTTTCAAGCAAATTGCATTTGAAAGTAGATTCGCCCCCTCCCCTATATAACGGTGTAATATTGAAAATGGGTAATGTTTACAACTTAAAAAAATTACAGTAGCAAAAATTGCAAAACTGAAATTTAATTTTCAAGCATTGCCATTCTCAAAATGACGCCAGCGTAACGCACGGACACATTTTTCCTTCATAATGTAGATAGACTTTCAAATTTGAAGTCACGTTTGTCAACTACAGCTTTGCATGTGAAAATTCATTCTTTTTACTTGCGGTTCTAATCTCAGTACCGCCAAGTACAAATTCCAGAAATTGATGTCTTTTAGAGGCATTCGTGGCAAAATATCTAGTTTTGTCTAAGAAAAGGATTATTTTCTTTTAAATACGGCACTTACTGAAGCTTTGCGCCAAGTGTCTCAAATTCGGTATCAGCGGAATGAAAATATACTGAAATGTAACATAGCTTTATGGGGGGGGGGGGGCGTCTTTTTTAAAGCGTGTCGTCATTTTCTGTTCAGACTGAAAAAAAAATGTTATTTCTAATTATTATGAGAAAATGGCATCAATAAGGATAAATAAACCCCATTATATTTTCCCTTTACTTTTAACAGAAATGGAGTACTTCTGTTGCCACAATTACAAAATTGGTACTAAAAACTATAAAAAAAATTTATATCTCAAAAATAAATTGAGATACAGCTTTCAAACAAATACATTTAAAAGTACATTTTTTTCCTTATACGACGGTATAAGAACTGAAAATGTGCGATATGTAGAAGTTTATAAATTTTCAGTAGCGAAAACTGCAAAACGAAAATTCATTTCAAATTTGAAAGTGTTGCCATTCGCAGAATGACGTATGCGTTACGCACAGATATGTTTGTCCTTTATAATATAGATATTCATAGGCGAAACTTGGGCTCTAAGACTGAGCGGGGGGGGGGGGGGGGCAAAAATCTTCAGGCCCTTTTGTAAAAATTTATATCCCTCCCCCTCCCTAATTACCACGTACACACACACACACATACAAACGCCCATACTTAAATTGAATACTAAAAAATTCTTAATGTTCAACCTTACACATAAAATACAGAAAAATCATAAGTTACAAATTTCATGTTTTTAAAGAAATATTTAAAAATATTGAGAGCACGACGTTTTCTCATCTGTGATGCAATGTTCAATTAGAAAAATGTTCAACCAAACTTTCAGGTTCAGGCAGGGTGGGTTCTCAAGTTCCCTGCTCAACAAACGCGAAACTTTCTGACATATTTTCTGACTCATTTGCACGAAAAATCACAAAATTGGAAGCTCTGCTGTTGAAGGGATATGGAATCGAAATGGGTTTTCCATTTTTTGATAATGATTTTTACTTATCGAGTTATAAGCGATTTTGGTCATGTAACAACGGGTTTCTTTCCCTTTCATGCAAAAATTTGGTTCAAAACGCCAACTTTGACAGTATTTTCTTAACGATTCTTTGCGTTAACCAAAAAATGGAAAACATCTTTCGATTTCATAGTTTCTATTACAACACCTGCTGCCAGTTTCATGCATATCCGAACAAAAGCGAGCTAAAAAATGTGTCATAAAGTTGCCCTTTGGATTTGAGAACAGCCTTAATAAAAATTTGTGAAACCCTTGGTGTTGCGATTTTTTTTTTTTTTTTTAATAGTGGTGGTGATGGTGAGAGAGGTGGTAAATATGCTTAAAGGCTTTATTCAGGGTTTCAACAAATTATAGATGCTTTTAATAAAATCTCTAGCTAATGTTCTGATGGGAATGACTCACAAATTTTGCTGTGATGCACATTAGGGTAGATGGAATAATTTTACCTCAAGAATTAATATATATATATATATATATATATATATATATATATATATATATATTCTTTAAACCTCAAAATTTTGAAATCTACCTCTTCACAACATTTCAAGTCAAGTATAATAAGAACGAAATCGTGTGCATTGGTTATATATTACGAAATATTGTTCAACATTATTAAAATATTAATAGTACTGACTATTAAGGAATTTCATTCTTTCACACAATGAAATGAGATATCCAAATAAACAATTTAAAAGACTCAGTGCAGTTACAAATCTATTTTCAAGAATTCTTGTTCATGGCAGATAATGCATATGAACTCTTTTGTGCTATCGGATATAGGATCGATAGTGCTTTAAACATGCCACATAGTGAAGATAAAATTTAAATCAGCTGCAAAATGAGTAAAACATTTGAAAGTGTATTTTCAGGAAATCCTTCCACAGACGTCAATGCATTTTTTTTTATTTAACCAGTATCTATTACGCTTGACACACATCACATAATATGCTAAACTTTATTTCAGCTAGAAAACTCGCAACACAACTAAAAACGTATTTACAGCAATTACCGCCCATAGGTGGCAAAGTATCTCAATTTTTTGCATAGGAATATGGATTTATTTATATTCTACAAGCATCTTTTAGTACAATAAAATATAATTCAACATACTTCAGAATGCCTAACATAGTAAAAAACACATTTTAGGAATTCATGCCCATAAACTGAAATTTTTATTATTTCTTTCGTTCAGCCTTTTTATATGATCTATCAAATTTAACCTGGCCACGTAAAGCACAAGTTTTTTCTTAAGCTTAAAAATGCCCTGAACAGCTGAAAACTCATTTCAAGCAGTTGTGGTGTCATAGTCAGTTCTGTAAACGAAGTACATTTATGCTGCTTACTTCATGCTCTTAGAAAGCATACTGTCCACCTCGGTGGCACATATAAGTTTTGTCATGTTTTGTTTTGTGTATCATAACATCACTAAAATGCACTGAAAAAGATTTTTCCATAGACCATAAAATAAAGGAAGATTTTTGTGTATCCCTGTAAACGAACTATAACAGTTGTATACTTCATCTTCAATAGGAAATATGTTATAGTAAGGCTGAATAGAATACATTTAAGAGTCAGAGTGCACACAAACTCCCTAAAAGACTGTCGAACAAATGGAAGTCATAAATAATTTTTAACTATATCGGAAAATGTTAAAAACTATGGATTATAATTGTTTTTTAAACTTTATGTTATCGAACATAACCTAATGGTTCTTGAAAAACAATGTTATAAGTTTTATTAACAAAATTAGTCGTTTTTTTAATAAAATAGCTCGGATTGTGCAAAAAAGTTTCATTCGTGAGCTTTAACTTTAAACAGTTTCAAATCTTATTTTCTTAAGTGAGCACCTAAAACATATAGTATACAGAGACTTTACATGCTTTGACAAATGAAATTACATATCAATAAACTATTTTAAGTGTTATTGTGGACAATGAAATTATTATTATTATACTTTTATTATTATTTAAAAGCTCTATAAACTGTGCCTGGCATGAAACATTACCCGCGTACATATAGCATTTTGAAATAAAGTATAAAAACTTCTGAACAAAAAAAGCTTATTTCTTAGGCATAATGCATTTTTTATTAACGTACCATGGAATTCCTTAGAGATTCAATGTCAATGATTATTTAAAGCGGTTCTAAAAATATTTTCCATGCACAACAACCCGAAATTTTCTGACTTGCTTTTTAGCATAAAAGCATGATACTTACAAACATGATTAGTAAAGGGACTTGTAATGAGTTTTTTTCATTTGCCGATAAAAGGATTTCACCTTGAGTTATAAGTGATTATCGTCTAAGGAAGGGATTTTTTTTTTCTTTTCCTGCGCATATGCGTCCCGATATTCCGTTCGTAGAGCACAGTTTAACATAATTTTTCTTAAATATCTTCTGCTTTTACTGAAAAATGGAAACGGTTCGATTACATAGTTTCTTAATAAAAGCACCTGCCAATTTGATACGTTTGCGAGCAAAAATATATTAAATGCGTACGGAAGAAGCCAATTTGGATTTGAGAACACCCTTAAAAATGTTTCTTAAAGTGCACATACATATTACGTATTCGTTTTAATATATATCTATTGTTATTTAAAATTATAATTTATTTTCCACATATTGGGTGATCTTTCTTGATATTTCCATTAATAAGGCATTTTATATGTATTCTTTCTTTTCTATACTGATACTTGTTAAGGGGGGGAAATATATAACATATTTGAGAAATTTAAAACTAGTTCAGGGAAAAATAATTTCGTATGGAACACTTTAATCATAGGTGAGATTTTCGAACTATGGAAAGCTAGCAACATTTACTTAATAATTTGATTGGATAGAACAGAAAATTAAAATACGAAAATGGGATTTAAACGTTAATCAAAAAAAAAAAAAAAAAAAAAAAAAAAAAACTGGAGGGGCAAAAGGTAAATCTTGCCCCTGCTCTCGGAAAACTACCCGGCATATGCCCCCTCCCCCTTGCCCACGCCAGATTACGCCCATGCTTATATTTTAGATATTAGATATTATAGTTTTAGACATTTTCAGGAAGAGGTATAGCTTAAGCCTGAATTCTTTTCTCTATTATGCACCATCATGCATATCATCATTTTATTTCTTAAATGTAAATTATTTATTTTAATTAATAAGTGTAAAGAAAATTTCTACTAATTTATCAAACAGTAATTCGTACAAAATAAATCGAAAATGCATTTACTTGTATTAATCCTGCATCAAGTGATGGAATATATAAACATATTTGCTAGCCGCGTTATTTTTACACCATATGATTCCCAATGTGACGTTACGTGAATATTGTTCATAAAAAAATAATTTTAAATGTATTGGTTTAATATATGGTGTAATTTTCACTATTAAATGCGTTTCGCGTAAATAGTTTAATTATTTTAAAGTTTCTTTCCTCTTTTGAGATTCATGTGTATATATTATTCAATTTGAAAGGGTTTGGGGAAAATATTATTTGAGCTTTCTAAATATTAAATAATTTTCACCATTAAATGCTTTCCATACGTAAAAATTTAATTATTATGGAGATTTTACACATGACGATATTTAAACTTTGGGCGTTTTATATATGACGGAACTGTCACCATAAAATGGGTTTCTCGTTTAATAATTTAATCATATTAAAGTTTTCTTACATATTATTATTCAATTGTAAATACAATTTTTATGAAGTAATTTTTCCAATTTCCTGTTTTTAACAAATGATCATTTAATTGTTATTTTAAAGTGTTATTTCAGTTTTTTATAGCCACATGTCATTTTTTATTTGAGAGGAAATAATTTTTTGAGCTGTATTAAAAAAATTGTAAACAATATAAGGCAAGTGGGAAATTACACGTCAAACGTGGGAAATGAGATGCGTTCGTACTGTATCTAGTTTTATAAATATTCTGATCTTGGTGCAATAGCTGTTACACTCTTTTGCGAATATGCATGAATACAAAATTTATTACGATTCTATGTATTAAATTCAGTATTGCGGAAATATGACTCCATCTTAAATAGGGCGTAATCACCGTGCCAACCTAGAATCATTACCTATAATGGGATATCACTGAATTAGTTACGTATGATAGGATTTAATAGAATGAAGAAAATTTTATTAATATTTTTCTAAGTTTCGATTCAATTTTATAAATTTTGAAATGACTCAAGAAAATTCTGCAACGATTAAATATATTAAATTTCAAACCATTCCGTTATGGTAGTTTTTGCGCTGATATATACGGACAGACGGATAGACAGACGGACGGACCAGACGACGACTATAGGTGCTACGAACGCTCTTGAAAAATGACTTTTTTTAAATATGAAAAAAATATATCTTGAAATAATGAAATTTTGATACAGATTTCACCCCCCCCCCCGCCCAATTAAATAAATAAATAAATAAATAAATTTGTCAAATTAAAAAAATAGGTTTAGTCTGTACACTATAAGTTTATGAAGTATATCACTAGAAAAAAATAATTAATTTCCTATGTATAGTTTTGCTCCAAATATATATTTTTTTTATGGAACGATTTTGACCGACTTTAACAATTAATAGCTCTTAAAATAATTCTTTGATTAAAAAAGAGTCTGTTTCAGTGCGTTTATCAAACAATTTTCTATATACCTACCAATTTTCATATTTTCGTATGCAGTAGTTTTCATAATATTAGCGAAGAAAGACCTCCGGTCACAAAAAATTCATTTACGGCAGCGGCGGTGGGTTACTTTTCTTTTAGAATAGAATAGAGAAATGCATTAAATCTTATCTACGCATTTCTTCAAGGGCATATAATAACAATTCACAGCAAAAACGGGTACTGTACATAAAAGGGAGACACATTCCAGGTGTCGAATATCTAGCTTTCGGCGACAGTAAAATGTTGTAGCGCTTGTATGTGTTCCCTTTGCTGTGACGTCAAAATGACGTATGGGGACACTTATCATGGGGGCAGATTTCCAGTATTCGACGAAAGTAAAATTCTCTAGAACTGGAAAAGTGTCCCCATCTGCAGTGACGTCAAAATGCAGCATGGGGCTACTTTTCATGGGGGCCGATATCCAGCTCTGAATGAAAGGAAAATTCTCTAGCACTAGAAAAGTGCCCCCTTACGTTTGGGGGCACTTATCATGGGGGCAGATTTCCAGTTTTCAATAAAAGTAAAATTCTCTAGAACTGAAAAAGTGTCCCCATCTGCTGTGACGTCAAAATGACGTATGGGGCTACTTTTCATGGGGACGGATATCCAGCTCTCATTGAAAGAAAAATTCTCTAACACTGGAAAAGTGCCCCCTTCTGATATGGGGGCAGATTTCCAGTTTTCGACGAAAGTAAAATTCTCTAGAACTGGAAAAGTGTCCCCATCTGCTATGGAGTCAAAATGACGTATGGGGGCACTTTTCAGCGTCCCCGTCACATGAGGGGTTTCGGCAAAATTTAGAAAACTGCCCTTTCAGGGGGAGCAAAGTAGGCGGAGGGGCATCATATGCGCATAACATGAATAAGAGGTCACACGTCTTTCCAACAGTATGTTATATGACAGGGGTCGGTAAAAGTTATAAAAGTGCCCCTCTTTGGGACTAGTATTGTGCCCTCCCCCCTTTAAAATTTTTATATATTACAAATAATATTTATCGGAAGGCTCTGTAAAAAAATTCAATCTAAAATGATGAAAATACTGCAATAAAAAAAAAAAATCTGATAAGTAAGACATAATAAAATTCCCCAAAGCAGAATATGGTTATAAATGCGCCATACATTGACTTCACTGCAGAACATTTCAAATTTTCATGGAAAAAAAAAAAAAAAAAAAAAAAAAAACCGGCAAACTCTTTAATCGTTCATTTAAAAAGATTGCGAAATTCATCAATCGGTCGCAAGAAAACTCGTGTAATTCGTCAGTCATGGAGAACAATTCATGAAATCCTTTAGCTTGCTGTGGGAAAACATACAAAATTCGACGAACAGTTGCGAGGAAAAAATCCATGATTTTCGCCAATCGGTTGCAGATAAAAAAAACGCAAAACTTGTCAGTGCACCTCTAGAAGAAACAGCGAAAAAAAAAACTACAATCTTCTCTAATCGTTCGCAAGAAAAAGCCTCAAAATTTGCTATGTTACAAGGAAAAATTCGTGAAAATTGCAAATCGGTTGCGGTTAAAAAAAAATCGTGAAGATTGTCAGAAGAATCTGCAAAATTCGTAGATCAGTAGCGGAAAAAACTCACAACTTTCTCCAATCTGTGTCAAGACTTGCTTACTGGTTCAAGAGAAATATCGCAAAATTTTAAAATCGGTCACAGGAAAAAAAAAAAAAAAAAAAAAAGTGAAATTCGTCGGTGTATTATCGAAAAAAATAGAATTAGTCGATCAGTCGTGCAAAAAAAAAAAAAAAAAAAAAAAAAAAAAAAAAAAAACATGCAAATTTGGCCAATCAGTCGCAGGAAAGCGACAAAGTTCACCAGTCGACCGTGTGAAAATAATCACGATATTCACCGATCTGTCGCAGTAAAATGCGAAATTCCTCGATCGGTTGCAGAAAAAAAAGGGTTTTTTACCAATCGTTTACTCGAAAAAGAGAAAAAATTTGCCAATCAGTAAAAAGAAAATATAATGAAATTCGCTTATCAGTCGCATGCAAAAAAAAACTCTGAAGTTGTCGGAAAATTCACGAAATTCTTCGATCAGTCGTGGAAAAAACCAACGATTGTTTCCAATCTGTCTCAAGAAAAAATTGGAACATTTGCCAATCAGTCTTCGGTAAAAAAGCATGAAATTCATGGATCGGTCGTGTGAAAAAAAAAACTACGATTTTCGCCAAAAAGTCAATGAAAAATATCACAAAATTCACCCACCAGTCGTGGTTAAAAAATGCGAAATTCGTCAATGAATTGTGGAAAATATATCAAAATTCTTCACCCAATCGCAGGAGAAAAATTGTGAAATTCATCGATTTGGTCAGAGAAAAAAGGCCAAATTCGCCAGTTGACAGAGGGAAAAATCTGAAATAATTCGAAAATCATCAATCGATTGTTGGAAAAAAAAACCCAGCTAAATTATCATTCGAATAGGGGGGGGGGGGGGGGGAGAGAGAAATCACAAAATTCACCAATAATTTCATTCGCGTGAGTATGTCAGGGTTTTATGAAATGTCTTTTGCATTTCTATAAAAGATGCAATTGCACTTCTTCATATATAAAGAAAATTTTCCTGTGACTTTTTTTTTTTTAATTCACACAGAACATTTGATTAGCTGAAGTACATTGCAGAACATTGCAAAGTATTCAGCTTTGGGAATGAAATTCTTTGATCAGCCGCAGAGAAAATCTGTGAAATTCAGTCAGCGACCTTATGAAAAAAAAATTCAACAACTGTTTATGGGAAAAAATGAAGTTTGTTGATTAGCTGGGAAGAAAATCGGCAAAATTCATAAACCGGATATGTGAAAAAAATCACACGAGTTTTGCCAATCAGCCACAAGGAAAAATGCAATATACGCCAATCGGTATGGTTTAGATGTATTATAATCCCGCATTTGCCATCTTTGATTTTTTTTTCTTGCATGAAAACTCCTTTTTCGCCAAGTAGTAAATGTCGCCAATGGTTAAATATTGTTGATAGATTAATATAACATTGAAAAACCTGGAATATAATCATTATAACTATTAATTAAAAAACATTTTTAATTCACGCCAAGAAAAAAATCCAAGATGGCAGATGTGGGATTATAAAACATTTGTTCTGAAATAAAATATCACAAAATTTATCAGTTGGTTGCGGGGAAAAAATTGCAAAAATTATCATTCAGTCACCTGAAAAAAAACTGAGAAATTCAACCGTCAATTAATGGGGGAAAAAAAATCTAGAAACCCTTCAGTCGATTGCTTTAAAATATTGTGAAATTCGTCAATTGGTCACAGGAAAACAACATGAAATTCAGCAGGCAATCATGAGAAACAATCGTGAAATTTTACAGTTGGCTGCAGAAAAAAATGTGAAATTCGTCAAACAGTTACAGGAGAAAAACATAATTCGCCAGTCAACAGGGAGGAAAATCAAGAAATTTCATCAGTTGCAGGAAAATATCACAAAATTAAAAAGGTCAAAATAAAAAAGGACTAAATGCAAAATATTTTCAGTGAACAAGGTTCTTGAGTGTTTTTTTTTTTTTTTTTTTTTTTTTTTTAAGTGTCCAGCTGGCAGTAATTTTTTTCTAGAGTCCGTACTGTTGAAGGCATTTTTAATATAATTGTAGAATAAAATGAAATAAGTGATTACTACTCTATTGTTATTCATACTGCTTAGTATGTTTCTGAATAATTAATTTGTTAAGACAGTGTTATCATTGTGAATTTGTATTTTTTTTTTTTTATTTACATTTGCTTGTGGATATTTGATTTAAAGGTGATTTCAATATAAAAAAGAATGCAGGTGTGCATTTTTATTATCTGCCTCTTAAATAGGAAAAAAAAAAAGAATGAATGAAATCTTGTTTTTCACCCTTTTATGATATGAATCCATGTATATTAGCATTGAGCTTTAGCAGGGCGCAGCTCCGGCAGCCTTTTTTTTTTCTTTTTTGAGCATGGCAAAGCTCTTTTAAACCCTTCTGCTCTTTTTAACACTTCCTATGCTCCCTGTAGCAATTCAACTGATCGCGGGAAAATATCGCAAACTCTAGGGACTCTAAACAAACCAGTTCAAAATATTTTTGTGAATAATGTACAAGTGTGCCCTTTTTTAGAATAGTGTTTCCTTTTTGAAAAATTCCCGCCAGGCAGTCCTTTTTTTTAGAGTCAACACTGCGTATATGTAATGTAATATTAATGTTAAAAAACGGAAGGAGGCACATAATAAAAATGCACACATGCATACTTTATACACGATTAAATCAAGTTGACAAAAAGATCTAAAAACAAATATAAAAAACACCAACTGACAAGTAGAAGAATTGACATAAAAAAGCCACTGGTCCCAAGGAACAGTAAGCATGAGAATTTCTTTGTCCACAGTCATCATCACTGGTCTGCTACATAAAATTCTATTTCATCCCTTTAACCCTTTGAGTGACAATTAATTACTTCATATGACTAAGATTTAATCGAATTTTCTTTGTTTCTTTAAATAAAATAAAGTTATGCGATATGTGCTTAGTTGCAGTTTTTGCAGGGAGAGGAAAGTTTACGTTTACCTGTCAGAGAGGGGGGAAGGAGTTACTGGTCCTGCAGATTATAAAATTTTTGAAATTAGTGGTCCAATTGAATTTCTGGTGGCACAGAACAGTCCCAGCGGACCCCCCAAGGAAATCGAACGCTGAACTGACAGTGAATAATATGACTTTTTAAATATTTACTACTCAAAAACATATTAATCAATATGAACTGAACAAGCACAGAATGAAATCAGTTATTTCTTTTAAGCCTGTAAATGATAAAAGTAACAATGCAAACAAGAGAAAATTACACAAATAAAATTTACATACACAATAAAACATGCGAATATGCTCAAAACATGGAAGATTCTCACCCATTAAAGAACAGTCCTTTTTAATAATTGTTTTGTACACACAGGAGGTAAACACAGGGGTCGATCCAGGCAAAATTTGAGGGTTTTTTTAGGGCCCTTTCACAAAAGTCTATTTAATAAAATAGGCCCCATCACAAAAATAAATATTATAAAAAGAGCCCCTTTCACAAAAATAAATTTAATAAAATGGGCTCCTTCACAAAAATAAATTTAATAAAATGGGCCGCTTCACAAAAATAAATTTAATAAAATGGGCCCATTCTCAAAATTCCTTTTAATAAAATAGGCCCACTTCATAACATTCTTTTGCATAAAAACTATTTTAAATATGTAATTAGTAAATAAAACCAGGTCATGCGAAACAAAAACTTTAACTGAAATTTAAAGAAGTTTCTGTTAATAAATTCTTGATCCGAATTTGAGTAACTGGATTTCAACTATAGTTACAAAATATTACTTTTCACAAAAATAACTTTTAATTTTCACAAAATGGAACCCAAGAATAAAAACCTGCATCGACCCCTGTTTGTTAAAGGCCCCAAGAATCTATATATAATTTTTAATGATGTTATGCACTATAGAACAATATTATTGCTCTAAATTTGTCTTTAAATGTTTTTTCGTGAAAAAATTACTACTTTATTTAAAATAATTATACACATGTAAAGAATTTTAAATTTTTTTCCCCATATTTCATATTCTGTATTATAAATTATTCTACAATATATAATTTTTTTTAATTAATTTTATGAGTCGAATATTGCAGCTAGAGACATTAAACCCCGCTAAAAGATTTGCCAGAGATATTACACCTCCACTGAGTATTAATCAAGCATCTATGTTCCTAAAAAGATTATAGCTGCTTGATTTTTAAACAAACCAAATTACTTACTCATAAAATGATATTCCAATACAGTGATCTGCTTAGAAAGAACTTAGGTCCTTTAAAGGACCCTTCACAAACTTTTCCCCCTCAAAACAAGGGCTCTTCACAAAACGTTTCCACCTCCAAACTGAGCTTTTTACAAGTTTAATTATCAAGAAGTAATTTAATCCTTCTATCACTTTTATGCATAATAGAAATATATGTGGCGGAAAAGTAAACATGCTTTCTGTGTGTTGAGTTGATAACTTCCTTCTCATTCTCCCATGACATGGAGTCAGAAATACAGCTACATGAGGGCTGCTGTCATTCGAGGGCCCGGGTTCGAGTCCCTGGGTAAGACATTTATGTAATTGTGTATGTCCCATTGTAGTTATATAATATATGTAATGGAAAATAAAAATTGTTGTGACTTGTTGTTGTTTCTATGTATAATAAGGATCATTCGAGGCGACAGCCATTGTAGCTATAGGCCCCAAAGCATTTTCCACCTCGGTGGACATCAAATGTCAAATGACAGCTACATGATCAAAAATCAAATTTTGCAACGAAAACTTTGTTTTTGAAGAAGCAACATTTATAAAAACTGGAATTCACGCCTGATAGAGGATAAGGGCAAATTATGCATGTAATAACCCCACCTATATTTTTCAGCTTTAATCGTGGACGCTACCAAAATGAGGAAAGGGGGGGGGAGGGACCCTGCCCCTCCCTAGATTTTAAAATTTAAGTAACTAGATATTTCTTTTTGTTATGTTTTCAAAAACAATATAAAATGTATTATTTTTGAGTAACTAAATTAAAAGAGCCTCTTTTCTTTAATGTTAGTATGTGCAAAATTCTTAGTTTCTCTTTTTTAAAGAGGTGCTGTTTGTTTTGTTTTATGATGGCCAATTGTCTACACTTGGGATATTGGGCCGAAGGGGGGGGGGTGCCTGGGGTCTTTTAAAGGGAAGCTAATCCGTATTTAAGCAAAGAAATCCAAGGTTCGAAGAAAACCACAAAAAAAACTCCGAACGACTAGGCCGACGGGCGCGATTGGGTTCGAACCCAGCATCTCCCGTCTACCAGCTTTGAGAGCAGAACCTCTCGGCCACTGGTGGGGTGGTTTTGAAGAGGAACTAAGGATTTTGAGCTAGGACGACAGGAGTGGCATGGTGGAAGAAGGGGGGGGGGGAGCGGAGTGCATTGTATCCCTTCCTGCATTTTGAAATGTAATTAACTAAAATTTATTTTTTTTTTTGTCAGATTTAGAAGAGCACAGTAAAATATATTCTTTTCGGAAAACTTAAAATGAAAAACTAAATAAGACATTTTTAGAAAAGGGAGAAAGGAAATTGGGGGCCCTCGTTAGATTTTGAAATTTAACTAAAATATTTTTTGTGCGTGTTTGAATAAGATTTTAAATATTAATGAAAGGGACTTTGAAATAATTTGGACATTTTTTTTTTTTTAGTGTGCAATTTTTGTACGTGTTAGACTTCGAAGGGTTATTTTTACTGGTGGTAATTTAAGAGAAATTTATGACAAATTTTAGGATAAAAAGGGGACTTTGAAATACTTTTGTGATTATTTTTTTTCGTCTTAGGGGGAATATTTTGAGATTGAAAATTTTGAGCTTGTTAGAGTTAGAGGTGAAATTGTTACTGGTTATAATATTAGAAAAAATTGTGACAAATTTAAGGTAAAAAAGGGCTTCGAAAAAATTTCGTGATTTGTTTTTCTTTTTAGGGGGAATTTTCGGAGATTGAAATTTTTGAGCATGTTAGAGGTGAAATTGTTGCTCGTAATAACTTCATAAATGGGGTAATTAAAAATTTTAACTAGTAGACTCTTCAAAATAATTTCGAGATTTTTCTTTCTTTTTGTAGGGAATTAAAAAATAGTATTTTAAATGGTAATTAAAAATCTCAACGAGGGGGACTTTAAGATAATTTTGAGATTTTTATTTCTAGAATGGGATTTTTATATCGCTATTTAAAATGGTAATTTTAAATATTAATTAAAAATTTTAACGAGGGGAGTTAAGAATTTTTGACTGAACCGGTGGAAGACGTTAGATTTCCGGGAATTATCTAATATATTAATTTCGAAATAAATTTAAAATATTAATGAGGAAATGCTGGCATATCAAAATCTTAGATACCATAATGTGCAATAATAAAACCTTTAAGTAAAACCTTCATGTTACCTGGTAAAGAAACAATTTTCATTTTCCTTCAACATACCTCATGTGATTTCACGAAAATCTTCTAAGTCATTGAAGGTAATTTGGAGGTGATAACTTACAGAAATAAACCTGTATGAAATCTTTTAAAAAGATGTATACTTCTCTTAAGATAACCTTTAGTTTTCATTTGCCTTAAATATACCCGTTGAAACCTTCAAAATGGCTGCAAAATCTCAAAATTTTTAAAGGTTTTTCTCTGATTTTTTTACCTGGGGTCGGTTAAAAGAGTTATATATAATAAAAGATGAAAACGGTGTACTTACAAATATGCGTTGTAGAATAATCGTTTAGTGTTCTTTAACTTAATTATATAAATGTATTTTGCTTTCATTTCAGTTCCTCTTATAGAAGAAATTTGAGAATTTTATATTCATTTATGGTACTTGAATGAAGAGAAGAGCTTAGTATATGTCAATCCATCTTCACACTCATCGTTTACATTTATTAACTGCTTCATATTCATATTTCTTTCATTGATGAAAATATTCGTTCAGTCCCAGAAACGATTTTCAAATTACGCAATAAGGAATAAAAGATAAAAACGGCACACTAACAAATAAGAGTTGTAGCATAATCTTTTATGATTCTTTAACGAGTCATTTATGGTACTTGGATGAAGAAAAGAGTTTAATATCGATCGATCCTTCTTCTCATTCATCAATTCTATTTATTGAGTGTTTCACATTTATATTTCTTTCATTGAAGAAAAAATTCATTCTGTCCCAGAAACGTTTTGAAATTACACAATAAAGAATAAAAGATAATGCGACACACTGACTTATAAGTATTGTAGAACAATTTTTTAGGATTCTGTAACTTAATTAAATACACGTGTTTTACTTTATTTTAAGTTCCCCTCAAAGAAGTAATCTCAGAACTTTTTCAGTCATTTATGGCACTTGAATGAAGAGAAGGTACTCCGTTGATATTGATTGATCCTTCTTCTCATTAATCAATTTATTTATTATGTACATTTATTTCATGGATGAAAACATTCTATCTGGCCGACAAATGATTTTCAAATTACACAATAAGGAATAAAAGATAAAAACGAAACAATCGTAAACATGTGTTGTATAATAGTCTTTTAGGATTATTTAACTTAATAAAATATATGTATTTTACTTCATTTTAAGCTCCCCTTA
The DNA here is from genome assembly GCA_963932465.1 of Maratus speciosus. NCBI lineage: Eukaryota > Metazoa > Arthropoda > Arachnida > Araneae > Salticidae > Maratus > Maratus speciosus. The sequence continues at coordinate 425,150,729 of OZ010795.1, forward strand.
AAGAGGCAATCTCAGAATTTTTTCAATCATTTATGATACTTGAATGAAGAGAAGTACTTAATATTGATCGATCCATCGTCTCATTCATCATTTCTATTTATAAAGTGCTTCACATACACATTGATTTCATTAAATAAAACGTTCATCCTGTCCAACAAACGTTTGTTGAAATTCCAGAATAAGAAATAAAAGATAAAATGACGCATTTGAAAATATGTGTTGCAGAATAATATTTTGGATTCTTTAAATTAAATAAATGTCTGTTACTTTCATTTAAGTTTCTCCTTAAAGAAGCAATCTCAGAATTTTTAGAATCATTTATGGTACTTGAATGAAGAGAAGAGATTAATATCGATCGATCCATCTTACGCCGAATAGATACTTTCAAGGCGCTGTCTTAGATAAAATGATTCATTCCGGATTTTCTTCCCTGGTCCTTTAAATAACACCGTTTGTATGTTCAATCACTACATCTGAGACACATAAAACTTTTATGAAGTAAACTACAAAATATTCCTAATCGTTATGCAAAATAAATACATTTGTTTTTATTCGTTTATTTTGAAAAGTCTTGCTGATTCTTTTATATTCCTCAAATGTATCGTAAATGTATCAGTATTTTGAAATATTTCATCTTTTATGCGTTATCTTTTTTGCTACTCCAAACAAAAATGAAAAGAAAATTCAAGCATACAGACAATTTTTTAAAAATACATTTAATGTTGGATTCAATAAAAAGTCATTAATAGGGTAATAAGTAATTATAACATTAAAAACTTGTATACATTAAAAGTATCCCTTTAATTTACAGGAATATATAAAAAAAATAATAGCGTTTATTTCAAATGAAAAATTTTGTAACATTTTGTACAAAATACTAAATCAATCATAACCAGAGAGGAAATAGCTTTATAAACTTTTCGTATAAAATATCCTTAAGGTATACTTTTTGACGGATTTACACGTTTTGTATGGGCTTTTCTGTTCAAATGTCTCTGAAAATTGTAAAGAAATCTAGAACTATCATTTATTAACTTAAGAACTTAATAACTTGACTTTTCTAAATAATCAAAAATAGCCTTATTTATTTATACAAACACAACAGCCTGATTCTAAAGAGTTCCGTACATTTTATGTAAAGTTACATGAAATCTTCAATCAAAAGAAAAATATTACATTTTATTAAAATCTATAATTTTATCAAGTTACCTTAAGAGGATATAGTCATGGTTACGACAAAATTTGTATACTCTATAATTACTATTTAATTTATATGGTAAGTAACTGTAATTTTTATACTAGAATATATCGAAAATAAATATTGTTATGTGTTAACTAAGGCACAGATTAACTTTCTAATTTGTTGTGTAAAATGACTTTCAGACAAATGATTGAATTCCAATATTCTAAATTATTCGAGATAGAACCAAGTTCATTTTATGGAATAGAATATAAAATTAAATAATTATTTATAATTTAATTTTAATTTTAATAATAAACATCTGCTAAGGTTAGTTGGGGCAACTGGGACATGATTTTACAATGTGACTCTGGAGCTTCTGACAATTCAGCTTCAAAAAGCTAATGTTCATTTCAATTAAAGTCTCAACTTCTTGAAATGTGTTCAGTTAGGTTCCCTCTATTAGACAGAAATGCTCAAAATTACATTTTAATATTTAAGATTATAAAAATATGCATATTTCATCTTTCTTTCCTCATGGCTCCAGTTGCCCACAAAAATGGGATAACTGGACTTTGGGGCCAATGTTCCACAATCGTTTATATTTTTTCATATCGGATATCAGGTCCTGTTTGAAAAGTGTAAGCAACTGAAAAAAACTTAAATCAAGCAGATCATGTAAATTATATGTCAATAAACAGCGTTGTAAGGGAAACGTTTGCTGTCAGTGTGCCTCTAAAAAAGCACTAAAAGTGAAAATATTAGATTTATTTATACCAAAAATGTGAAACTTAAGTAAGTACTTATGTACTTTAGTATAGATAATAAGTATAAAAGTCAGATGGATATTTTAAGGAAAAAATAGCAAGGTAAATCTCTGAACAAAAGGCTACGTAAGTACTTAAGTACTTTATCTTTATCGAGGGGTTGCATTATATAGGGAAAATTTTATTGTTCCTTAAAGAAAGGTGTGATGAAGATATTATTTTCAAAATAGTGGTAGGGACGATAAAAGATTCCCTATAGCATAGCTGCCAACTTTTACGCTTTCTTCTTACCACTAAAATATTATAGTAAATGCTGTCTTATTTAATCGTCAAAATCTTATGATTAAAAAAAATCTCTATTAAATTTTAGTGGTAGCAAGAAAGCGTAAAAATTGGCAGCTATGCCTATAGAATGCGACCTCTGTGTATAGTACAATTTCAAGGTCTGGATATCTGGCTTTTAGGGGCAAGGTACTTGCATTCGTAAAATGTTGAAATAATTTAATGACACCAATATTTACAAGAGAATCAATCTGAAAACATGTAAAAGGTTATTTTCGTGTACTTAATAAATGTTAAATTTTAATTATAAAATTCAGGTGCCAATGTGGCAATTAGGAATTAAAATTAAGTGATGCCATAACGGTATCACTGCCTCTTAAGGGGTCAAGAAATTTGGTTTGATACCACTCAACATGCTTTTTTTAAAATTTCATTACGTTATTTTAATAAGATATTCTATGATTTTCTTTATTGTGAGCAAAAACCAATGGAGAAATTTACTTCCCGTAGTAAGAGAAACACAAAAAAAATATTTATAAATATCGGGGTAACTGGATCCAGCATGGCCCAGTTACCCCGGATACATGTCCCAGTTACCCCATTCTTGAAGCATTTATGGGGTAACTGGGACACCGGGCTTACATTTAAAACATGAAGTAAATATGTAAAGATACCTAATAATATTAATGTAGTTATATGTCTAATCTTTAAAAAAAAAGATTGTTTAATAAAAGTACTTACAGTATTTTAATAAAAATCCGAGGAATTTCAACCATATTGACGTTGTTTAAAAAAAAAAAAAAAAGAAACGTAAATTTTTGACAACCTATCACAGCAAAGTGAGAGTTATGATTGAGTTTATACACGTTGTTTTAGGAAGTAGAGATAAAGGGGAATTGCTCATAAAAGCTAAAACTTAAAAAACACCATTTTTTTTTTTTATAAAATAGCCTATGGCCCAGTTACCTCGTGATTCCAGTTATCCCAACAAACCTTACAAAATATGAGCAAAACCTACATTTTTAAAAGCACAGTAAATAAATAAATGTAATGAAATAGATAAATATTGCTTATGTGAAAAACAAGGATTTTTTATTTAAAGACAAAAGTTTTAATAATTAAAAATGTTTCAAAAATACTTTGTTTTTAAAACAGTGCTTAATATTCAATAAACATGTAAAAAAAAATCATATCAATAACAATACCGACATAAAAATATTAAACTTAATAAACGTTACATTGATAAAATATTTACAAATTTTGTGATAATATTTTCATCATAGATTGAACATTTTTTTTTAATCTAAAAGAAAACTCAACTGTAAAAAGTATTTATTCACACAGAAAAAAAGCAGTCAGTAATATAGACATAAACTCCCATTTTAACTTTTGAAAAATATAACAATTTTAGCTACAAACATAATCTTCCACAGTTTTGAGTTTATCTCCTAAAAATGACAGGAACCTGTGCCATTTACCCGTGATTATAAATAGCATATAAAGATTGAATATTGTAATTCAATTTATAACTGAAATTTTCTGTTTTTTTTTTCTTGAATAAATTTTTTTATTGCTATATTACTAATACTTCTGGTTTGTTTAATCACTCTGGCTATTATTGACGGAAATTGAATTTTTAAATCGTCGAATTTTAGTTTTCTTAAATGATATTTAAATCTTTGAAAATCAGTCAGACAATAACAGCAGTATTTCGGCCAGTAGAAAACGCCTTTTAAAAGTATTTTTTAGGACTGATTAAATTTTAAAATTGTTTGGTAAATAAAATTGCGAACTTATATTTTTTAACGAACATAAAACAAAGTAAACAATTTATAACATTTTAAACTTAATTTCAACGTTATAGTAACTTTATGTTTTTGCTGAGTTTCCAAACGTTCGTGAATGTGTGGTGTGGTGTGGTCATTGTATATTACTTTTATGGTAATTAATTGTTGTGCATTCGTATATTACATGATTGTATTTTTGGACCTTTAACCGATCTTTTTAAAAACACCTTATAAATCCTCAAACATAGGAGAATGCACCTTTTTAAATCTTACGACTTTGTTGATTTTATCATTTCTATACAAAATCTGTTAATATTCCATTTTTAACTCATGGATGATCGAAAAAATATATATATAGTAAAGTGAGGACAGACGCCGCCGTGGGGCAGATGTCGCAGAGATTATATTGGCGACACTAACGATCCCTAGGCAAAATTAAGAATTTCGTTGTGTGCCTACATGCTGTCTGCTGTGTTGTATGCATTTCCACCGCTTAATTGTCAGTATTTACATATTTATGCCGGTTTTTATGGTTCAATCCTGCATGGTAAATTGCTAAAATTATTCTAATAAAGTTTTAGAACATATTTTAAGCAAAATAAACAGAGATTTCATCCCAAAATCGATTGCAACTGTAGACTAGATCATCGTAGAATACAGACATGTGCTTGTCTCTCTGATGGCATGTTCACTCTCGCGTCAGTCACGTGACACAAAATAGCGACGCGATATCTTACCCGCGACTTTGGGACAGATGCCGCACCAAGCTTGAGGGGCAGATGCCGCAAAATATATTTTTGTTTCTCGGTTCCATAAATTCATCACTGCGATTTAAGTAGAACTTACATTTAAATGAACGTATATTAGCGCATGCTGCTACTTATCAAAATAATCTCAGCAACAGTGATGGTTCACCAAGTATGAATAAGGAAAGCGTAGGCCGTTTACAATTCTCACCATTTAAACTATTAAACAATGGTCAAAAGATCTATACAGCCAAGTAAGAGAAAGCAAAAGGCTGCAAATATTGCAAGCACAGATTTCATAAACAAGAAAAAAGAAGAAGGAAATAAAAAGCAAAAGAAGCAAGAAAGCGTCAAAGAACGGCAGCTTGGCGGAAGTAAAATGTGTAAAAAAAAGGAAGAGAAAATCAACTTGAAAACACCTCACTTGAGGAAGAAACTGAAATGTGAGTCATCTTCCGACAGTGACGAAAGTATTCCTCTTATGGATTCTGAAGGCACTATTGGATTGGAATTTGATGACTCTGAATGTGCTGAGTGTCTGGATTCATATCAAGAAACAAAGTCTAAAGCGGTCTGCATTCAGTGCATAACATGCAATCGGTGGCTGCATGAAACATGCTCACTTTACTCTTGCAACGGAAAATGTGGTAATTGTGGGCGAATAGAAATGCGAAATAGAAATAATGAGAAGAAACGCCAAAAATAAAAATACTATGGCCTAAAATGAATGGAACTAGTACTTAAGAGCAAACAACAATGGTCTCCTGGATATAAACAAGTGGTTTATATATTTTTTGTAATTATGCTGTCTATTGTTTCCAGTGAAATGTTTTTTTTTTCTTTTTTTGCCTTAAGTTTTATTTTATGAGCTTGCACTTTTGCAATTTCGTTCAACTTCTCACAATTTAGTGATATCTATAATTTATGTAAGTTTACTGTTACTTATTTTCATTTTAAGTAGTTTGAGGAAATAAAAATGTGATTTACTTGAAAAAAAAATAAACAGCATAGATTTTTTTCTCCATGCGGCATCTGTACCACACCCCATGCGGCATCTTACGCAGCACATTAAAAATGATGCTAAAAAAAATCGTTTGGGAAAATAATTATGGCTGCTCTATTAAGAGGGTTTTTAATTTCTTTAACATAGAAATTTGATGCTAAAGGGTTTGATTAATGATTTCTTTTACTTAGTTTGTTGCTTTTTGCTTTATTGTGCATTTTAAAAGAAGAAAAGTAAAACTGCGGCATATGTCCCCACTTTAATATATATATAATGGAATAAATTGGCCAATGGCAATGGAATTACTATTTTTTTTTTTCAGACTTTCAGAATTTCAGACTTTCCTACAGCGTCTCATACATTAACAATTTTGAATGGTTTAAAAAATATATTTTTTAGGTCCGAAATATTCATTACATCGGTAAACAATTCCTAATTCGAAAACTTCTCAGTTCTAAGTGAAACTATCCGTTTCATAAGTTTCTTTCCCTGAAATAATCAAATATGTTTTTAACTTTTACGCTAAGAGATAAAAATGATTGAATAAAGTAAACAGCAAAGAACGTTCAGCATGCAGTTTTGCAGTTTTGGGAAGTTTTATAAGCATATATATAAACACATACATATATATATATACATACATACATATATATATATATATATATATATATATATATATATATATATATTATTTAAAATCTCATATTAGAATATCTATTCGTGAATTTTTAAGGCATACATATTTAATAGTTATATAAGTAAAAAGTGTCAGAAAAAAACGTACAACCATGCTACACACAAAATATGCACAATTTCCAAAAATGCTGTTTAAGTTTAATAAATGTTACTCAAATATAAAACTACCTTGATTTTCCCATCTCCAGTTAGCATCATATCAGGATATTTAACTGATCCTGTTAAAACACCTTCTACGTCCTAAGTTACAAAAAATGCATATTTTTAATTAAAATCTGATGTTTTAGCTGTTTTTTTACATTTTCTACAAAATCTGTTAATATTAATTTTTCTACTCTTGATTAATAATAAAAAATTCGATTCAAGGAATAAATTGGTAATGGAAGTACTATTTTTTTTATATAATGTATTGAATCAGGTTTTCCTAACGTGTCTCATACATAAAACATTTTGAACAGTTTAAAAAAAAAAATCTTTTAGGCCCGAATATTCTTTACATCGATAAACAATTCTTAAGTAGAAAACTTTTAAGTTTTAAGTGAAAGTATCCGTTTCATAACTTTCTTTCGCTGAAATAATCAAATCTGTTTTAAACTTTTGCGCGATAAGATGAAAATGAAGAAATAAAAATAAAATGAAAAGAGTGTTTAGTATGCAGTTTTGAAAAGTTCCAATATATATATATTATTATTATTATTTAAAAATTTAATGATGGAATATATATAATCGTAAACTTTTTCGTCATCCATATTTAACAGTTATTTAAATAAAAAGTAGTTAAAAAAAGTGAAAGTATGACACACACAAAAGAGGCAAACATTTAATTAACATTGTTTAAATTTAACGAATGCTGTTCAAATATAAATCTATCTTGTCTATTCATCGGCAATTAGTATCATGTTTCACAAAAATGTGTGAATATATTATTTTAAAATGGAAATGAAAGGGTTTAAACAAATCCAAAGAAAACGTAAATATGTCTTTGTTAAATCTGTTTACCAATTTATACATTCAATTTGTTGCCTTTCAATCATTTAGTGCTAGTTTTTTGCTTGGTAAATTTTCCCATGATAATAATGTATTTAATAGTTTGAAATTTAACTTTCGTGAAGTACTTTTATTTTGTTAATTTTTTAAACGTTTAACCAATTTCACTTATTTTTATTTATTTTTATTTTAGTCTTTCTTTCCTTTTTCCTTTTATTATATATAATTTTATCTATCCACTTTTTCTTCTCCCTTTTTTTAAAATCTAGGTATAAACACTTATCTGATAAGTAATTCCTTTAATCTACTTTCTCTTATTACTAGATATTGACTATTATATGTCCTTTTTATTACAAAAATACTTTATTTTTCTTATATGCGTTGCGTTTAGGCTCACAGAGTTGAGTTTTTAAAGTTTTACACAGGCATTACTTCGTGGTTTCGAATGAAGTGATGGAACAGTGGCGCAGCAGTTGAGTGATTGTCACCGCTAAATTTTTATAGTATTTATTCCCTGCTTTGAAAAATCTCACAAATTCTGTCCAGTAGTTGAATGAAGAATACTAATAAAATTTTCCGGTGCCAATTAATTATCTGCTGATACACTGTTCCATCACTGAGAATGTATATTTTTTTTTCCTATTATTGTATTTTTCAACAATATTTGCAGCATTCATCTAAATTTACATTAACTGGCGTGCGGTGTTAAAAGACTTTGTGCTGAAAATACCAGTTTATTAACATTTAGAAATTAAATTAAAAAAAATAAAAAACCCGACTGTGTAAAAAGGGAACTAATAAAATATTTCTTATAAATGTGAAACGAATTTTTATATTACTTACTTATTTTTTTTTATTGACTTGTATTGATGACTTTTAAGTTATGTTTATTTGTTAGTTCCTATCTATAAACATTGTTTTAATGAGGTCTATAAATGTCTATGATGATTAGAGTTGCAGTAAAGCTAGAGATCCTAACAACACAATATCCAGGTTGTGTAATATTTAAACGGAGCTTCTGACTGTAAAATAGTCAATGAAGCATCTCTTGATTTTGAAAGACCTATCCAATGATATATCACTCAATAGGGTAGGTACATTTTTTTTCGTCTCTACCGCCATTTTGTATTTTTTGGCCGCCATTTTGAATTTATAAAAACAAAACTAAGCCTAGAATCATCGGTCGGTTAAGACGAATCGATAGAGACCTCATTCCTTAAAATCCATCCAGCCGTTGACATGGTTCGAGGGTATAAAGGAATCCACGTACCCAGATGCGCGTGGAACACATAACCCTTCTTGGCAGTCGGGTAAATAGTTACAAAATTAATTTTATTAAGTGACTTATTTTAAGCAAGAAAACATATTTACAGTGTATGTCAACTGAAAATTTCGAAAATTACTCTTACACGATTATAGCCGAACGATTCTTTAATACAATTTTTATATATTGAAAATTAAATTCTGTTGATCGAGATTATTTTGTATAAAAATTTAGATAGATTTCCGTAGTTGAAAAGTTAATGTTTATTTATATATGTAACGTAGTTGTCGTCAGATCGGTTAAGATAATTTTTCCAGCGGAATTTAGCCAAGCTCTGTAGTGTTGGTTGCAGTATTTTTGACAAAAACCTTTATCTGAATATAAGCTATTGTGCATGTTCCAACTGCAAGTTCACACTCACCGTCCATTCACTGATATTTTAAACAAATTAGGAAAGAATTATTTTCTATGGATGAATAATAATTAAATATTTCAGACTTATTAATAGTTATTTTAGTAAATTTGAAAGTAAGCCATATGACTATTCTTTACATTGAATTAAAAAAGTGTAAACTAAAATTTATTAAATTAAATTATTGAAACAAAACAAAAATAAATATATTTCTCGCCATTTGGACAGCACACTATATCACATGATTTATTTTTTTTTCTTTTTCTAAAATGGAGTAATTTCGTTACCAACTTTTGATAAAATTCTCTAAAATGTACAGTAAAATATCTAGAAAACTAATCAAATATTTGAAATTATTAGACCTTAAATTACACCATCGGATCACGTCGATAACCAGTGTTAATCTCACCGTTCTTTGTTCTGTATTTCAAGGGGATTATTTCTGAAAGAGAAAGAAGTAAATTGATTTTAATATAATATATTCACATTTTTAAAAAAATCACTCCTTAATTATATCAATAAATTTATGTAAATTATAGAGTTATCGTCCAATGAAAATTAATGTATGTGTGTGTCATAGACCACGAGTAGGTATTTTGAACTCAGATAATGAACACCACACTTGTACCTTTGAAACAATTTTATCGGACATAACTTTACATATATTAAACAATAATATCAAATCACTCATTGAATGAAAACGGTGAAAGACACAATGATCGAATTTTAAAAGAAAGACATTCTACAAAAATATGATACCCGAAGTTATACAGAAAATTTTGTTGGTATCGTTAAAGATCTGGGGATCATTCGGATCGTTGAAAACAATTTAAATTTAATACATTTTGGATATACAATAAAAAATATCCAAAATCATAAAAATGACAATGTTGTATGAGACACTACTAAGTGTATAGCTATATATATGGTACAAAGTTGTGTGGGAATGATCATTTTCTACACTGTGTACAATAGAACATGATTATATTTCAAATTTTCCTGTAAGTATGTTATTAAAATTTTGGCAACTCTAGAAATATTTGCTTCTCTCCAAATTAGTAATTTGAATCATCCTTTTCCAAAGCAAAAACATATAACCTATGCTGAAAAATATGTACAAATTTATTATATATATATATATCCAAAAACCAAACCAAAAATTCGAAACTACGGAACTGATCCAACAATAAATAAACTAAACCAAATGAGAACTACAAAATAACTAAAGACAACTAACTTTAAAAACAACATACTTTAAAAACAACATACTTTAAAAACGGCAAACTTTAAAAACATTCAAACTAAAACCAGAAGAAATTGGATCCATGGAGACAGGCCGGCATGCACTTGCGACATGCAACTGCGGGGTTAAAACCAGTTTTTATGTGCACAACGCTCTCCAAACAACCTGTCAAGACCAAAAAGAAAAAAACTAACAAATCGAATGAGCTGCCTAGACCCATCGAACCAACAACTGAACATGAAACCCCAAACAATCGTGCACGCAAACCCTGAACAGTCAAAGCCACGGTTACTCCTCTCTTCGCATCCACGTTACCTCTAAATCTCTGCTATAAGTCTTACACTTTACGAAATTTCGTAGCAGACTCTTCAAAAATCTCTCAGGATAGCCATGGTGCAATGCCAGAATATACCAATTGTAAAGTTCTTCAATTTTTTTCCCAGTATTTGATGTCAATCTATCTATACGGTTTAACCCGTTAATAAAAATATTTCTATATATTGAGATATGCACATTTGATCCAAAATTTAAGATTTTTGTAGTTTCAAGGTTAAAGCTTTTTCGTTTATCATATATATCTGTTTTTATCTCACCATTTTTTATCTCGATATTAATGTCTAAATAGTTGACCATGTTTTTACTTTTTGACTCCAATTTCAAATTTAAACCTCTAGGATAGCAATCAAATTTTTCTTTTTTCACATCATTGCATCTGACTATTAAAACGTCATCAATGTAACGAAAGCACTTCATATCCTCATTTATATCAATTTGTTCCTCATACATATATAAGTAGATATCGGCTAAAATCGAACTACAACATCCCCCCATTGGAATACCTCTAACTTGTTTGTAAACAATTTTCCCGTCATATAAGTAGTTCTCACTCACTACAAAGTTAAACAAATTAGTAAACCATTCCTGTCCGATAGTTGAGGAATTATCTCTCTATTCTAAAAAAAAGTAACTACCGCTGTCACCGCCGCCGCCGCAGCCGGTTTTGAATTTTTTGTGACTGGAGGTCTTTCTTCGTTAATATTAACAAAAATAATGCATACAAAAATATGAAAATCGGTGGTTTTATACAGAAATGTTTGATAAACACGCTGAAGCAGACAGTTTTCAAATCGAAGAATTATTTTAAGAGATATTTAATGCTAAAGTTGGACAAAATCGTTCCACTAAAAAAGTTTTATAGCAGCAAAAACTATACATGGCAGTGTAATCATTTTTAGATCATTTTATGCGTTAGAATTTGCCGGAGTGCAGATTGTATTATTATTATTTTTTTTTTTTTTACTCATTTTTTGAGATTTTATTTCTATTTTAAATTCAAATTTTCAGCATTTCTAGAGATATTTTTTACAGATTTTAGAAAGTGATATTAATTTAAACTGTTGCCAACTGTATAAACAGCGGAAGCAATAATATTTGCTTCAAAAAAAATATTTATACGTGTAAATAAATTAAAAATTTATTTACACGTGACTATTATAAACAGAAAAAAAAAACATTTGGAATTAGAATTAAATAATTATGTACAAAAAGCAGGAACTTATTAAAAATTACGTCATAAAAACTATAATTACACGTGAATTTTAAGAGCGAAAGGAATTTGTAAAATAATAAATTTATTAACATGTGTTAGAAGTCTTAAATAGGAGAAATTACGTCATATTTACGTCACATTACAGTTATTACATAAAATGAACACAAAATAATATTGCAAAACGGTTTAAATTTTAAGATTGCGCTAAACATTTATTTGATGTTTTGAGAGGATACTTTTCAACTATTTTTGTTAGGAAAGCACAAATAATATTTCATTTCTAACAAAAGTATATTAAAAAGAGAAAGAATAGTTTGGTCAAAATTACATCAGATTAAAAACGATTAATTTAAAATGTCTCATTTTCTTTTCGCTTTGTTAAAAAATACCAGGAGACAAAGACTCTGTTTACTTAATTCCTTTTATATTAGCTTATTTTGAAATGTTGTTACACGTGTCTACGTCATCAAGTTATTTTTATTTCGACGTTTTATTTATATTTTTATTAATGTTGTACTTATTTATTTGTTCTTTCGTTATTTAAAATAAAAATTATGTCAATTTCTATAATTTGGCGAGTGGTTTGGCGATTTATATAATTTGGCGAAATGGGTCGATGGGATAATCAAGTAGTACCGCAGCGGATTTTGCGTTAAAATTGCCCAATCAAAGAGAAATGAATAGAAATTCGTTTATAGGGAGATCGCCACTGTTTTTTAAATTATAATCCAATCTTTCGAAATCTGTTTTAAAGCCGATCAAATTAGCGTGCATTTAGAGTGTGCGGTGTCTGGACGGGGGTTGGCGAGCGTAGCTCGTAGGGGGCCGAGGCCCCTAGTATTTACTAAAAAACTCCATAATTTTTATTTTAAGATTGTCCAAATCTATACTATTATACAAATCTTCAAAATCATACGCTGTTAAACTTCAAATGTTTTTCATTAGATTTAAATGTTTAATTAACTCAAAGCTGTTTTTTATTATACAAGCCGGTTTATCTTTCAATACTTCATCAAAAATCTCTTTTAATAATTTCAACAATTTTTTATTACAATTTTCCAAATATGAACCGAAACCACATGTAATAGCTCTAAAAGCAACCGGATCTTTATGAAACTTTGGAACCATTACCAAATATGGAAAGCTAGTACTATTTTGCTTTATTTTAATTTTTTTATAATATGCTTTTACTGTATTACTAATAACTTGTTTATTTTATTTGACAATTTCATAGTTTATTTCATTACCATAAGCCTCCCTGAGTAATTTACCATATAATGTTTTACAAATAATTGCGTAATTTTTGTTAGCTTTATCTATATACGTAATTATAAATTTATTCTGCAATTCTGTTATAGATTCTTTCAAATCCTTATAATACTTTAACGAAACCCCCTCAGAGTTACTCTCAAAATTTCTACAGAAATCTTTTAAAATATGATACTTCCATTCCTCGAAAACGCTAGCTGGCAAATTGTATTTATAAACTAATTATTGAATAAAAATATCTAAGTTCATATTCAAGCGTTTTTTTGCCATATTTCTTGTTAATACTCTCTTAATCCTTTAACTCGTTCCGTATTTCATGATTTCACTCAAATTCTTATCTCTCTATTCTAAAAAAAAGTAACTACCGCTGTCACCGCCGCCGCCGCCGCCGGTTTTGAATTTTTTGTGACCGGAGGTCTTTCTTCGTTAATATTGAGAAAAATAATGCATACAAAAATATGAAAATCAGTGGTTTTATACAAAAATGTTTGATAAACACGCTGATGCAGACAGTTTTCAAATCGAAGAATTATTTTAAAAGATATTTAATGCTAAAGTTGGACAAAATAGTTCCACTAAAAAAGTTTTATAGCAGCAAAAACTATACATGGCAGTGTAATCATTTTTAGATCATTTTATGCGTTAGAATTTGCCGGAGTGCAGATTGCATTAATTTTTTTATTTTGACTCATTTTTTCAGGTTTTATTTCTATTTTAAATTCAAATTTTCAGCATTTCTAGAGATATTTTTTACAGATTTCAGAAAATTGTACTAATTTAAACTGTTGCCAACTGTATAAAAAGCGCAAGCAATAATGTTTGCTTCAAATTAAAAATTTATTTACACGTGACTATTATGAACAGGAAAAAAACTTTCAAATTAGAATTAAATAATTATGTATAAAAAGCAGGAACTTATTAAAAATTACGTCATAAAAAGTATACACGTGAATTTTAAAAGAGAAAGGATATTGTAAAATAATAAATTCATTAAATGCGTTAGAAGTCTTAGGAGAAATTACGTCATATTTACGTCACATTATAGTTATTACATAAAATGAACACAAAATAATATTGCAAAAAAGTTTAAATTTAGAAATTGCGCTAGACATTTATTTAATATTTTGAGAAAATATTTTCAACTATTTTTTTTTAGGAAAGCGCAAATAATATTTCATTGCTAACAAAAGTACTTTCACGCGATTATTTAAAAGAGAAAGAATAGCTTGGTAAAAATTACGTCAGATTAAAAACGGTTAATTTAAAATGTCTCATTTAAAAGAACTTTCTTTTCGCTTTGTTAAAAAATACCGGGAGACAAAAACTCTGTTTACTTAATTCCTTTTATATTAGCTGATTTTGAAATGTTGTTACACGTGTCTACGTCATCGAGTTATTTTTATTTCGACGTTTTATTTGTATTTTTATTAATGTTGTACGAATTTATTTGTTCTTTCGTTATTTAAAATAAAAATTATGTCAATTTGTATAATTTGGCGTGTGGTTTGGGGATTTATATAATTTGGCGAAATTGGTCGACGGGATAATCAAGTAGTACCGCAGCGGATTTGGCGTTAAAATTCCCCAATCAAAGAGAAATGAATAGAAATTCGTTTATAGAGAGATCGCCACCGTTTTTTAAATTATAATTCAATCTTTCGAAATATTTTTAAAGCCGATCAAATTAGCGTGCATTTAGAGCCTGCGGTGTCTGGACGGGGGTTGGCGAGCGTAGCTCGCAGGGGGCCGAGCCCCCTAGTTATGTACAATATCCAAACTAATATATATATATATATATATATATATATATATATATATATTTACATGCTGATAGAAATTAGAATGAGATGCAAATTTGAAACTTTCGGTTAAAATTCAAATACCAATAATATATTATATATAATTAACAAAAACTACAACTTAATATTTATTTCCTGTTTTTTATAACTTCTCAGTCTTGAAATATTTAAATGAAAAATATGGTTTAATCAGCTTTTCCAAAACCACAAAAAGACTGTTTGGTTGTAAAGCATATATGAGTGACATAGCCCAATGAACAGCAATACGATTCTTAATTTCGTACTAATTATGACTTATAAAACTCAATTTTAAAACAAACAGCCCATGTAAGGTTTTACGCCTTTATTGCACACGTTCCACTGTTTAACAACTGTACATCGTAAAAAAAGAGACAAATGTTTCTGAATCAAGGAAAATATAATTTAACGACATATGAAAAAATAAACCTAGAGAGATACCAATTATTCCGAAAAGCGCACTTTAATATTAGTAATCTCAGAAAGCAATATATTTTTCAGACGTAACGATATTTTTATAAAGAGAAGGTTTCTTTTGCTGCCGCTGATTTTCGGGAATGTTTCCGATAAGTTTTTATATTGAATTATACGGTTTTTAACACTCAGTACAGTATTTTCGTACGATATAAATTCTCAAGAAAATATTTTCACCTTGTAAACACATGTTTTACAGAAAAACTTCATACACTGGTAGCATTAACATTAAAATTTAATTTAATATTTTTTATTGTTAGATTTGTACGTATAAATTCAACGGAGACTGTTCAGTTAAGATTTGATAACATCTTAAAAAAGTATAAATGGTTCGTGAAAGACGATTAAAGCAATATAAATTTTTTGGCACGTTTAAAAATAAATCAGTAGCAGCTAAAAACACTTTGTTTTTATACATGCTTAT
The DNA here is from genome assembly GCA_963932465.1 of Maratus speciosus. Lineage (NCBI taxonomy): Eukaryota > Metazoa > Arthropoda > Arachnida > Araneae > Salticidae > Maratus > Maratus speciosus. Next base: position 425,166,629 of record OZ010795.1, read on the forward strand.
TTAAATTTCGAAAATAGTTCTGTTTCTGAGGGTTAAACAGATAAAGAACTCTTTTCGAAATCATGAAAACCTTGGAAGGCATTATTGTATACTAGCCGCCCTTGGCGACCAGTTTGGTCTCCCTTAATCATAGGCTAAGCATTGTATCACGTTACTTTTATAAATAATTTAATTTACTTGCTTAATCCTTCGCCAAATCCGAAGATTCCGATACAGAAATCCTGAACTCGGCATTTTTATGTTAGCCGGGCGCAGATGAAAAATCACCAAACATTGTTCCCGTCATATTTCATCGAATTTCCTTTAAAATATAGTACTTTCACTCATTTTATTTAAAATGCATAACTTTAATTTAAAACCGAAATATTTAAAATTTATGACTGTCAATTATCGCTTAAAAAAAGAAATGTACTAATAAATAATACCATAAACCATGACATTTAATTTCAACATCAAAGCTTTGTTCTAATTTACCACGTGAAAAATTGTTTATGACAGTCGCATGAAATGGACTATTATAATACTGTAATACTAATGACATGATATTTACAATATTTGGCGAAATAACAATATTTGGAGATTTATCACCTGCTCCCGGCTAACAATTAAATTAACCAAATTTGCCGCTTGGTACACAAAAAGTGAAGCGGTCAACCCGGAACTGTTGATGATAGTGAACTGACTTCGGCTTTTATTATAGAGATTTTTCTAGATTAACAAACATTTGTCTGTTGTTTACAGTTTATCTTTACACAGATCAGAGCACAAGTATTTAAATAACAATAATAATTACATTAACAACCATTACATTCAAAACAGCAATAATCATATTGTAAAGTTAAAAAAAATGAAATGTTTTAAAGCAGTTGAAAATTAACTTTAGGTTAAATAACAATAAAAAAATATTTAAAATTTAAAAATTAAAAATTATTTTATATATTAAAAATTATAATTTAAATTATAATAAATTATAAATTATAAATTATAATTTAATTTAAATTAAAATTTATATATTAAATATTATATATTAAAAATTAAAAATTATTATAATTTAAAAAATATTAATAATATATCTTATGATTTACATTCATTGAGTTTGAAATATGTTACTCTTCGTATTTAAAAATTCTTATTAATATTTTTATTTCTTCATTTAAAAGAATATTTTATCTGACACATAAACGCATTATGTAACAAAAGAAAATTATAAAAACATTAAGCTAATTTTTATAAAGAGAATTAATTTCCTACACCAAAAATGTCTATAAACAAAAATAAACTTGCTTCGGTAAATGTAAAACAAATAGAAAGCTATAAATCCGACCATAAAAAGCATTTTAAGAAAACTTCATAACATTTTTTTTTCTTTACTCTTTAAGAAAAGAAAAAGCCAAATAACCGATGTTCAAAGCACGTCATTTTTTCTATTACAAACTATTTAATGCATCATTTTATTAAAGCTCTTTTATAAAGTAAGACGTTTAACGAGTTAAAGATAGATTTAATTTTAAGATTATTTTATAATTTCACAGTTTAGGTGATTTCCTGATTTTGTACATATCTATCAGAATATATATAAGGAATTATGCAGGGTGGTCCAAAACTATATGCAAAAAAATGTAAAGGCAGGTAGAGGGGACCTGGATAAGCAGATTTTGTATGGGAATGTTAGTGTTGAAATGCTGTGTTGAGTCAGTAGATGACGTTGCGGCGGATGAATGCTCTTCGTTCACTTGAATCGTCATTTCCCGCACGGATTTTGAGCAACATGGATTACTACACCAATGCGGATCTTTCCGACATGCATTTCATGTATGGGATTGCGCAAGGAAAGGGATTAGCCGTAGAAAGGATTTACTTTGAGCGATTCCCGTGTAGGCTTTTGCCAGATACCCAAACAATTAATCGTCGTCATTAGGAGTTATGCCACCGCCCCCTGAATACTAGGCCTGAGCGCTCACACAAAAATGACACAAAAATGGCGGCTGACGAAGGCGGATTTTTTTTAGCGTAGGTACGGTCCCTTAAATGTAGACACCAGTATTTTATAAAAGATTTCTCTATTCTGTTTATTCTCAGAAAAATGAAGCGGAAAAAACTTCAAAAAATTATTGGTAGGAATATTAAAGGGACCGTACACACGCTGAAAAAAAATCCGCCTTCGGCAGCCGCCATTTTTGGTCCAGCGCTCAGGCCTAGTATTCAGGGGGCGGTGGTTATGCGAGAGTGGATCGCTTTGTGCTTCTAGGCGTGATAAGGGTACTGTAACATATCGCAGAATCCCTGCAGTTTTACGCAAAGTAGAAGATAGTCCTTCGACAAGCTAAAAAGCTGTTGGGCATGCGTTGGGTACGAACCAATTCCTTGTTTAGCCCCATACATGAAATGGATGTCGGTAAGCTCCGCATTTGTGTAACGATGCATGTTGCTCAAAATCCATGACGGGATGACGATTCAACCTAGCGAAGCGCTTTTATTCACCGAAATTAACAGCGCCCTCTATTGCCTGAACGCTGCATTTCTGCACCAACATTTCTATACAATACCTGCTTATTTAGGTACCTTTTACCTGCTTTTACATTTTTTACATATAGTTCTGAACCACCCTATATAGATTATAGTTAGAAATTTTAAGTTTATTTAAAAATCTACAATTAAAATTAAAGGTGAAAGAAAAGTAACTTCGTTATGCAAAAAATAATAATTACATGAACACCCATTATTTTTAAAACAATAATAATCATACAGTAAAGTTTCAAAGAGATAAAAATATTTAAAGCAGTTGAAAGTGACGTTTAGTTATTAAAAAAAATAATAATAATAAACTATATATCTTATGATTTGAGCTTAATATATGTTACGCTTCGTATTTAGAAATTTTTATTCATATTTTTACTTCCACAATTAAAAGAATATGTTATCTAAAACGTAAACGCATTATGTAAGTAAAGAAAAATTATAAACACATTAAACTAATTTTTATAAAGAAAATTAATTTCCTACACCAAACAAGCCTATAAATAAAATTAAATTTGCTTCAATAAATCTAAAACAAATAAAAAAACAACATAAATCGAAACATAAAAAAGACTGTTAAGAAAACTTCAATCACATTTTTTTTTTCTTTTTAAGAAAAGAAAATGTTAACCGTTGATTTAATTTTTATTTAATAACGATCTAGGTAATTTATTTTCTGGAATAACTGATGTTCAAAGCATGATTTTTTTCTCTCCTTTGTCAAACTATTTACTGCAGTATATTATTAAACGATTTTTATAAAATAAGACGTTTAACGAGTTAAAGGTAGATGTAATTTTAAGATTATTTTATAACTTCCCTTTTTAGGTCAATTGTTTTTTAAGTACGTTCGTAATTATATACCGGGTGAGCGAAAAGACAGTATAAACCTTAAAAATTCTTAAAAACCGAAATGAAAAACTGTTTGCAGGGTAGCATCTATAGGTCACGGGAATTTTTTTAAAGATAGAAATAAAAAATAATTCAAAAATAAGCCAACAGATGGCGCTAGTTCGAGCGATTTCCGTGGAAATATGCACATAAAACGAGTTTAAGAACTTGCGCTCTTAATCCAGAACTAGTTCACGGTTGTGAGCCGTGTACTTGATCAAGGATGAAGGTCGAGATGGTCGAGAAGGTCTTAATCAAGGTCGAGAATGAAGGATAAAAGCTTCGTTGGTCAACTTATTTTACGTGAATTAGTTCTGAATTAGGCTCTCAAGTTCTTATAGCCGTTTCATTTGCATATTTCCACCAAACTCGCACGAACCAGCGCCATCTGTCGACTGTTTTTTGAGTTATTTTTTTATTTCTGTCTTTAAAAAATTCCCGTGATCTAAGATGCTAATCCTGCAAACAGTTTTTCATTTCGGTTTTTATGAATACGTTAATAGTTTATACGGATTTTTTTGCCCACCCGGTAAAAATTGCAAGTTTATTTCAAAATCTCCAAATAAATTAAGTGTGAAAGAGAAATAAATGTAAGATATTTAATTTTCCCTATTTTGAATTCTTTTTTAAATTCACCGTGCATGCATGTTTGGTAAAAATAAAAATAAATAGCCATTCATTATTCAAAAAAAAAAAAAAAAATGTATCAATAAATAAAAATCAAAATACTATTCTGAATATAAAGAATATAATTCAATAAAAATATAATTGTTTATTGAATATAAGTATTGTAAATTAGTATTATATATTTATCATTTTGAGTTTGTTCTTGTGTAATAGGGTAAAAAATAGACGTTTTCTGTATGCCTGTTTAAAATATATCTATATTTTCCCTATATTTATTTATTTGTATCTTTACACAAAAAATTGCAAACAAATTAGTTTTCTAAAATTCAGATGAAGACGTGATTAATTTTAAAAATTAGTTACAAATGTTAATGCAGTATTATTAGTTCAATACTATACAAAATACTGTATTGACTTTCATCATAAATATCTACTTCAGTCAATTAATCTGAGTAAGAACGAGTTTGTCACAATCGTGATATGTAATGAAATCATATTTTTGCTTAATCGGTTATACATCAGCCATTTGCGAATAAGTCTTCCCCGTCGCTGCACGCGACGCCGCTGCACGCGACGCCGATGCAAAACAGAGCTACAAAAAATAGAAAAATAACACAAAAATTGCTATTACCCTTTTGGTGGAATATTTCCAAATTCAAGGAGCATCTATTTGCCAAAACCAAAATCATATATATGAAATTTGATTAAATTATTTGCATAATTTCGTACACTTCTCGATGATACAATAATAAAATTGACACATAATCGCTATTACAGGGCCCACTTCAGTTGGAAATTTTCCGAATTCAAGAAAAACTTGCTTACCATAACCAAAAACACATACATGAAATTTGGGTCAATTCTATTCCCAACTTCATACACTTTTCGTTGGTGCAATGTCGAAACACGGAAATACAGACATACGGACGGACATGGAGGCATTTTCTTTTTAAATGTTTTTTCGAGGTTCCTGACCCTTGAAACGTGTAAATCCGTCATAAAACGGAAGCCAAAGAACATCATCTGTTTAACTTTGAGATGTTAAATAATTTATATGCAAACTATGTTATTATTAAATTGTGTTATAAAGTAACTTTTGCCTTAATTCCTTTATGGTAGAAATAATAATTACAATTGTATAGTGTGCAAGAATATTACATTGCATGTTTTGTATTAAGCAAATTGTGGAAGTTGTAATCAATTAATTCGTAAAGCTTATTGCTTTTTTCCCTTTTAGAACTACGTGTGGATGACAATTCTCTTGCGCAATGTTCCATTATTTATGTAAATCGAATTTATTTTAAATAAAAAACATACTAATGCTTATCCAAGTATTAAATAAATACCTCAAGCAGGTCGTGCAGTTTTCTTAAACGATAAATCGAGAAAATATCCTGTATACCACCTGTTGTAATGCGTTGGGAGCAATTAAAGAATGTATTTGTGTACGTATTCAAAAATCTTCAGAGAAGCACGAGAGTTCTTAGACGTCAGTGTGACAAATACTTCAGCAATCTTACGTCATTCCTTAAAACCAAACACCGTTTAAACTGCAATTGCTAGGTGCGGCTGAGATGCTTTAAGAGAAGTGTAAATTTGTCATGAACAAATTATACACCAAGATTCTTGTTGATGAATTCTTTAGAACAAAATAATGTGCTACAATTCTCCACAGATTTCACAGAACATTTTTAGAGTAGGTAAAATAAGTACGTACTTATACGTATGTGAAGTTTGTTATTGCATTCGACAAATCCAGCCGACTACTGCGAAGATTGTTGATACAGCTAATATCAGATCAAGAATTTTAGTGGCGACACCGCGGCTTAGGATGCTGATTTATTCGAGATATGCGAAGAATATTTCGATGTATAGCTTCAAGTGAGAAAACGTGGTGGTTGTTTGCAGTCGTAACTAATTCATACGATAATGCCATACGTGTAAACAAGGCAACGGATTCAATAATTCGGTGATTTCTTCATCAAAAAAAGAAAAGTTAGCTTGTCGTTCGAAGGCGTTTATTCATCAGACATAAAAATTTAAACAATACCCACATTGTAATGAAAATCCAGTAAAGTCTTCAGACATTGACATGAGTCTCTATGTCGTTATATAAGAACTTAAAGGTAAATTTAGAAAACTACGTGACTAATAGACACCAGATAATATCTTCTTGAGAACTTGAAACAAAACAGAAATATGCGCTCCGAATTCTGTGCATCGGCTTTATGTCGAGCTCTCGCGGTGGAAATCAAGTATCGAAGTAGCACAGAAACGAACTAATCAGTGAATGGCTTAACGTGAAAGAAACCCTTAACGAGTAGAGTAGTGTTTTGAAGTAACAAACCTAAAGTCGAAAAGGTGCTGGAAACTATATTCGTAGAACAAACATTGGAAATAAAAATAACAAAATGGCGTTTTAAAACATTCGAGAATAAAAATTAGCTTCTCTCAGTGTATTATAGCTGACAGAATTTATGAAGGGACTAAAAGCTTTAGATTAAGATTTTCAATAAGAAAAATATTAATATACGCATTTTCAAATTAAAGGGAAATTAAATAGGAATAAATAATAGATATTATTAAGAAATAGGGAAATAGTGAATATGTCAGAAAACTACAGTAATTTAAAGGAATATCGCGAACTACAAAATTTGATATAACATGTATGTATGTGTGTAACACTGCAAATGTTTGTATGATTTCTTCAACTTCTTCATTAGATGCTGTATTCTATTATTTTTCTTGTGACATTTACTAAGATAGCTCGAAGGAACTGGTATGTCCGGTATATGTCATATACGACTCAAAACGCAGAAATTCTACTTAAATCAAAGACAGGTCCTTCTTACTCACTGAATTGACTACGGAATTTCGCTATCCTTCAATCTAGCGCAGCTCGCATACCCTTACCTGACGCTGTAAAATACCCGAATGAAATATGACATAAGTATTTTCTTAATAGATTCACAAGTATGCGTAACCTACTCACACCATTTTGGCTTTCCCATAGATATACCTCAAAATGTTTTTCTATGATACTCTAACCATACCATTACAGGATCTTCGAAACTTTAAAAGTAATGTCTTGTGCCATTGAACTTGCCAATTGCCTTATGCAATTGAATAGTTGCCTTGTGCTTTGTACCTTTGTGCCATGAACTAGCCTTGAAATTTTGCAATACCATTACAGTTAGACTGAGCCTAAAGAGCAGAATTGCTTTCCATTTGACGGATTAAAGATTGAACTGAACAAGTTCATGTGGCTATTGAAAAATATTTTTTCATCAGACGCAACGCATTTCCTGACGTAATACCTTTGGTATAGTGAAGTAAATTGATTTTTTACTAATCAACACTGTTGTAATTTTGAAACTTTCGAGTATGTCTCACACACTGTAAAAAAAAAATTGTAAAGTTACTAAAATTTTTCTAGGAAACTGGGATTCCAGGAACTTTTTATGTAACGGCAACAAGAAAAATTCCTGTAACAGATGCTGTTACAGAAATTTTTGCTGTTGCCGTTACATAAAAAGTTCCTGGAATCCCAGTTTCCTAGAAAAATTTTAGTAACTTTACAGATTTTTTTTTTACAGTGCATATTCTAAAATTAGAAAGGCTACAACCTGAATTTAAGCTAATAACGGTTGTAGTCAGTCTTTAAAAAAAAGGAGAATTTCATTGAATGAAGATATCGCCGTGTAAAACGGAACTGGCTCAGATCAAACTTACTGGACAATTTGAGTCTGCATCGTAAAAAAAAGCTTACACTGGTGTTAAAAGGATATTTAAATTTTCTATAAATTCTAAATTTAATTTGCCTTAAAAAATAATAATTTTATTATTACATAATTCATTTCATTTATACCTATCCAAAATTAAAGTAAAATAGGTGCATTGATATTTTTGTTATACTTACATTTTCATTGTAATCTTGTTTACATTACGAAGATTTTACTTTTGTTTTTCAGAAATGCTCTTCAAATCCATAAAAATATTTTTATTTATAATAACTATAAATACAGGCACACGCAATGACATACGATTGTGAAACACTAATTCATGTGAAAAACCTTTTAGAAGACATCATGAGTTGATGAAAAATGTTATCCTGAAACAATTTACTTTAGAATCCAGATGTTGTTATGCTTTCTGCTTTCATCGGATTACTCTTCTTTCCATTCTAGATATATTTAATCCTATTACTTTACACAGAACAGTTTTTATTTTTTTTAGATGCATATGAAGCCATAAATGTACCGTCAGTAGTAATAAAATGTAAGTATATATATATAAGCAGCGACATTCAGTTCTTTAATTTTTGTTATTTCATCAGGTCATTTCATTACGTTTTTCAAAAACATTTAACGTCTTTTGAATTACTTTTGCAAATTTGATTTTCGAATAAAGACTAAAACACAAATGGGTGTGTTTGATTAATGAAGACAATCTTTTAAAATCTCAAAATGTCAGATTTTAAAAACAAAGAAAAGTAATGCAATTACAGATACCTAAAACATGATAGTTTTTCTTATAACAGGATTAAACAGAGTTACAGCATTTTTAAGTATTTTGACACTAACATTTACTGTAACAAACAAAACCTTCCTTTGTTGGTAATTATTAAATTTTGTGTATTTCTCTTTAACTTTATATTTTTAAGATAATGCATATTGTAAATTAAATCCCGATAATATTTTACTTTTTGATTACGATAAAAGATTTCTAAAATGTGATTTAAAGCGCGAAAGCTTTTAGTTTTGAAATAAATTGTAACTTGTATTTTATTTTGTTTGCTTCATGCAAATTTTTCCTTTAATATTTTCTCTAGTAATTTAATTTTTTTTATAATAATATAAAATTAGGAGTTGAAATAGCATAAAATAACAAGAAATAAAAGTAATATATTCAGTGTTCTAAAGTTCCAAAACATTAACTATTAATAAAGTATTAACTATTATAATATAAGGCTCCATATTCAAAAGAACTTTCGGACTGTTGAATAATTCCAGTAGGGAGAACTGATGTTGAAAACAAACTGCTTTATTATACATTATGTATTTTTGTTCTTTGAATTAGCATATTTTCCATTAAAAAAATCGAATAATATACTTTTTAATAATAATTTGTGAAACATCAGGTAAATTACTGATAAATATTTGTCATACATTCTATAAAATTCAGACAGTGCTTAAACCTTAGATTGTAAAAACAACTGAGAAAATATTCTATAAATTTCCCCTACACTTTGAAAATTAGCATGATTGAAAATACTGTAGATATTCTAATTTTAGATGCGCGCACAAACACACAAACACATTTCGCATCTGTGCTGCAAAGCTTATGCAAGCAATTTTTCGGAAGGTATGATAGAAATATATTACTATAAGAAATGCACGTGAATTAAACTTTTATTCTACAGCTGTGAAATTAACTGTAAATGATTGTATCGTATGTAAATCATTTGTATTACGTTGAGTAAAAAGTGTTTCGCCAAGGGAAGATACCTTCGCGCCAACAATGTCATTTGTGCGGTTGTTAATTTTTCAACCAACCAACTTTTGCATTCAAAAGCAGATCATAGGAACTACATGGTCGTGCACTTTGTTTGCTAAAAAATTATTATCTTGTGCTTCAAAAAAGTGTTTCAAATGGAGCTATCACGTAAGTAGGTCAAAAGGATTATGTACTATGAGTTCCGTAACAAACTCAGAGCGACTGATTGCCACAGAAAAATGTGCGAAAGTTTAGGAATCCATACTGTTTCTTATCATACGGTCAAAGTTTGATTTCGGAAATTTAAATCTGGAAATTTTGACATTGAAGATGAACCACGTTCTGGGCGCCCTATTAAAGTTTATTGTAAGCTGTTAAAGCAAATCACTGATCAAGACAGAAATGTTTTAACACGAACTATTGCGTTAGAGCTTAACGTTTGCCAAAAACAATAATTAACACTCTGTAATGCATAAATCTAAAGTATAAGGGGTCTTAGTCCTGTTAAAGCTTTAAAATTTCCGAAATTTTAATTTTTTAGATGTTAAAATCCTATTTTTTTCTGAACATTTTGTTATAATTGTTTCCTTAAAATTCCGATTAGAAAAGAAGTTATGGCTTTTAGAATTATACATTCTCAATAGCTGAAGTGGCGTTTCCGAAACTTTGAAGTCATTTTTCTCCAAATGACGTTTTTGGGCATAACGCGCACGATATCTCAAAAATTTTTGAATCATTTTTAATGAAATTTTCAAAACGTATGTTTCACGTTAGTCTGCATAAAGTGAACCTAAAATTTCCTTTTTACTGTTCAAAAAAAGTATTTTTTATGTATTTATAATCTTGAAATTTTCTACATTTTTCATTAGTTAAATGCAACTTGTATTAAAAATACAAAAAGGCTTTAAATACGAATTGATTTAGGTTCAGGGTAATTGTTATAATCTAAAGTATAAGTAGGCATCAAAATTTTCATTCTAGTTGCCAAATTTATTTTGTAATCCTGCACGTACTCTGTTATGCCAATTTTTTTCTCGTCAAATGTCTGAGATTTCGGAGTCCCTTGTAAATACCAATTCTGTATTTTGCAATTTGTTAAATGTATGGAATGAAAGAACAAACTTATATATTTTATCCCAAGAAAAATTGTGTCTTAAATCAAATGCATTTCAAGATATTAAATGTTGAAAATGGTCTTTTTTATTCCACTTTTTTTTCCATTTTTAAGAGTCCTGAGACCCCTTAAGTTCAACCGCTGGCTACCTTAAGTATTGACTGCAGAAGACAAGCGCAAGAGAAAAGAATGCTGTTTGGCTCTGCTCAGAGATCAAAGGAAAGAGAAAATTCTGGACAGAATTGTGACCTGTGATGAAATATGGGTGTACTACAATAATACAATCCGTAAAGGAGGGTGGTCAGCACCTGGGGAATCAGCAGGCTCGGTTTCAAGACGTGCCCTAACAAACAAGAAGGTGCTTCTCGGCATATGGTAGGATTGTCGTTGAATTCTGTAAAAAGAGTACCTGAAAAGCGGACAGACTATTAACAGTACAATATACAGCAACATGTTAATAAAAGTTCGCGATGCCATTCGCGAAAAACAAAGAAAGGAGTTCAGAAGGAAGATGGTTCTCTTTCATCAAGATAACGCCCGGCCACACGTAAGTACGATGACCAGCTGAACGCTCTACAAGCTCCACGAGCGGGATTTGATGCAACATCCACCATACACCCCGACATGGGCCCTTCAGATTTCTATTTCTTTTCCCACCTGCAGCTGCATCTTCATGATGCAATCTTCGTTTCAAATGATCAGCTCATAAATGAGATCCATCTCTTTCTGGACTCGCGAAAGCCACACTTTTTCGCAAAAGGAATTGCAAAATAACCAAAACGTTGGCAGACAATTGTAGATTTAAACGGAGATTACTATTCTCATTAGCTTTGACGATTTCGTATGTATTTATCATTTTACAATAAAAACATTTTTGGCGGAAAACTTTTTACTTAACGTAATATAATATTTTCGGTACAGTTGTGAACTTCTTTAATCCAACTATAAAAGTATTTACACCAATGGTGGAATATCTAATGGTTAAGAAATGTGCTTTGTAACAGTACAAATCCACATAATATTGTAAACCTTGTTTTTTTTTCTACAGTGATTCATTGAAATGGTATCGATATAATGTTTAAAAGTCTTTAATTAAAGTCATCTTGCTTCGTGTTTTAAAATAAAAATATATTAATTTACAACTTCTAAAAAATGAATGCATCTGAATTGGTTCTATACGTTCAATTTCGTATTCGATTTAAAAAATAAAATCAGTAATGTTTATCTAAATATTATAATATTATTAACTTCTTTAATGAAAAATACATAGACAAAATAGATAGATATATTTCTTGACGAGCGTTTTAATTTTAATGTTTTAGTATTATTACCTGCTTATAATAAATTACCTACTTAAAATTATTAAACTTAATTTTAGTGTAATATCTTTTAATGTGAAAATAGCATTACATTATACAGGGTGCAATATGTTATCCGTCGCCGCCGACCTTCAATTTCTCAACCGTTGGTCGTGGACATATAGATCCAGTTACAAAAACGGTTCAACTGAAGTAAATATTCATTTTGTGGCATTATTTAAAGAAAAAAAAATCAATTTTATAAAAATTACAAAATCAAACATTTTATACGGTCCCCAGTCCCTATATTTATATTTAATAAAAGATTACACATATCATAACAGATATAACACGAAAGGTTTGGCATCTGTACTACAAAAATTGACACAGTTATTAAATTTCAAAGTTTAAGATTTTTTCACATGATTTTGACTTTAATTTAGGATTTTGACTTTAATTTAATTTAAAAGATGAATTAATGTAATTCGAGATCAATTCAGGGCGCAATGTCCTTTTTACGGCGAAATAACCTTTAGCCAGTATTACCAAATAGGGACATCACCAAAGAGGGTTATTTCATATAAAAATTTGAGCTGACTTTTAAGGGTCATATATAAAGCGAAAAATGATATATTGAAATTAAACAGAAAAATAAATATAAATTTATTATAATATCAGAAAACGGTCTACTATAAAAATGAATACATCAAACACCGGAATCTACTACATACTGTTCAAATTGTTCTTTATTGATGGCAATGCACAATTGAATGCATGACAGTACTGAGTCATGGGCACTTTAGAATATAGCAGGTGTGAAAACTGTGCCACAATGAAGGATGATGCGCTGCTTCAGATAAACCATAGAAATCGTCTGAGTTACATAGATTTATGCTTTGATGTAACAGCAGAGGTAGACATCCATGGGAGTCAAGTCTACCGAACGTGGTGGCCACTCTACTGGACCACCATATCCAAGGATCTCCTCACCAAAATCGGTGGCCAGATACGCCCGGACGCTTGATATATTATGCGGAGAGTGCCCCATCATGTTGAAACCACACTCGACATGTATATCGCAGAGGCAGTCACGTACCGCGTTTTGTAGCAGGTGCAGATAACGATAGCCCGTCAACGTCCCATCGTAGAAGATAGGTCCAACAATCTGGGTTTCCCATATACCACCACATACATGTCGTATCGTGCGGGCGATGTGGGGGTTTTCCAGAGACCAGTAATGCACATTGTGCACTTTCACAATGCCACCCATTGACTCATCTCTTTACAGGATGTCACAAAGGAACGACAGATTTTCCTCAAAAGTCTTGAGCATGAAATTACCGCAATCAAATTCTCGTGCATGATCACCCAGCATCAATGCTTGCACCAGTGTCGAATGATATGGCTGCGCATCATGTGCATGTAACAAATACCAGACATGCTGACAACATGCCTCGCTTATTTCCGCCGTACTCAGTTGTGGAATTAAAAGGGCGAAAGCCAGCACATCCTTCGGTGTCACTCGAAAAATCGTGTGTTCTGGGTCGTGGTGAAACATAACCGGTCTCTCTAAGCTGGTGCAATGCATCAGTTATTGTTTCATGCGTTGCATGTAGATCCTTATAGAAACGTTCTGAATAAACTCTCGCAGCCTCTTTGGCATTCCTTCGACATTCACCATAAATAAGTATCATTTCGGCATATTGCATGGTTGCGTAGCTTGCCATCACGATCTCAACGCTAACTAGCATGTCCACTTCTAGATGGCTCGTGTTTTATCCAGAACTTGTGGCGCTGCAGCACTATTGTAATTTGCACAATCCCAATTGTCATGCGCGTTATATCTCGGCATGTCGTTTGCATTTTGCTGTCATTTATCTAGTCCTTAGTGAGTATGGTTTATTTTCCTGTTTTCGATTCTACTTACTTTGACGCTTGTATGTTGTTCGACCCATAACAGTACTATAGGACCTAAACGGCCGATCGTTATCTGCACCTGCTACAAAACACTGTACTTGACTGGTATGAAGAGCTGTCTCTCCGACATGCCGGCCGAGTTTGGGTTCAACATGATGGGGCCCCTCCGTATAAAGCATCAAACGTCCGTGCATATCTGGCATATAGTGGTCCGGTAGAGTGGCCCCCGCGTTCGCCGGACTTGATTCCCATGGACTTCTACCTCTGCTGTTACATCAAAGCATAAATCTATGTAACTCAGACGATTTCTATGGTTTATCTGAAGCAGCGCATCATCCTTGCTTGTCGCACACCATAGTTATACCTGCTATGCTCCAGCGTGTCCAGTACTCAGCACTGTCACGCATTCAATTGTGCATTGCCATTAATGGAGAACATGTTGAGCAGTATCTGTAGTAAATTCTGGCATTTGATGTATTCATTTTTTATAGTAGATCGCTTTCTGATATTATAATAAATAAATATTTATTTTTCTGTTTCATTTCAATATCTCATTCTTCGCTTTGTGTACGACTCCTAAAAGCCATTTCAAATTATTATGTGAAATAATCCTCTTTGGCGATACCGGCTAAAGGTGGTTTAGCATTAAAAAGGACATTGCACCCTGATTTTTATCTCGAATTAATTTAAGGGGGTCTGGGACACAAAAATCTTCAAATTTTCAATTTTTCTTTATTGGATTAAAAATTTCTCTGGCGTTTTCTGCTTAAAATGATGTTTAAATGATGTTTCTATCTTAATTAGAAATGGAAATATTAATTTTTTCGTTTTGGTTTGTTTTTAAAATCAGCCTTTCAAGCTATGGTTGTCAAGGAAACGAGTTCTTGTGAAATTGAGTTTTTTTTTCATGATAGGTTTTCTCACCATTTCTCATATTTAAATTCTTATAACTCGAGAACCGTTAAAGATACAGGGTTGAAAATGGGAACATATCTTTTTCAATTATTTTACTTTACTTTTGAGCCATATATTTGAAAAAAATATTCACTTTTGAAAATATGATTTTTTTTTAAAGTTGCACCACTTTTTTTGTAATTTTTTCGTTAAATATTTTTAATTTTCTTTAAATTAATATGTTTTTTAAATGCTGGCTCTAAATTAAAAAAACATATATTTCTGTTTATTTAAATGAAAAACAATTTAAATTCTACAAATAATATTTCGAGTTATAACGATTTTAAGTTATACCACTTTTTCATAAATTTAAATTAATTTTCTTTTAAAAAGCTATGAGAAGTTTTATCATTTGATTTTCTTTACAAATGATATGGTTAACCATCACAAAAAAATTCAAAATTTTAACTCAATAAAAAAAAAAATTTGAAAATGTGTCCCGGACCCCCTTAATTCATCTTCTAACTGATCCCTTAATGGAAGAGAAGATCATGTGCAACAATCTCAAACTTTGATATTTAACAACTGTGTCAATTTTTGTAGTACAGATGTCAAACTTTTTGTGTTATATCTGTTAAGATATGTGTACACTTTTAATTAAATATAAATATAGGGACTGGGGAACCGTATTAAAAGTTATATTTTGTAATTTTTATAAAATTGATTTTTTTTTCTTTAAATAATGCCACAACATTAATATTTATCTCATTTGAAACGTTTTTAGGTGCGTTCGTAATTATATAAATACGTAGCACCTATAGTCGTCGTTCAGTCCGTCCGTCTGTCCGTCCGTCTGTCCGTCTGTCCGTCCGTCTGTCCGTCTGTCCGTCCGTCCGTCCGTCTGTCCGCATGTAACAGAGCAAAAACTACCAAACCGAATTGTCTGAAATTTCAAATATATGATTGTTGCAAAATTTTGTCGAGCCATTTCAAATTTTATGAAAATCGGATGTATAGTTTAATTACAGGGACAGTCAAAAGTTTTTCTTTACATTAAGGCCAATGGGAAAAATTATTGCAAGTGGATTTTAATGATATTAGAGCCTTCCGAATGATCTGAAATTTCAAAGATATAATTGTTGCAAAATTTTGTCGAACCATTTCAAATTTTAGGAAAATCGGATGTAAAGTTTAATTACAGGGACAGTCAAAAGTTTTTCTTTACATTACGGCCAATGGGAAAAATTATTGCAAGTGGATTTTAATGATATTAGAGCCTTCCGAATGATCTGAAATTTTAAAGATATAATTGTTGCAAAATTTTGTCGAGCCATTTCAAATTTTAGGAAAATCGGATGTAAAGTTTAATTACAGGGACAGTCAAAAGTTTTTCTTTACATTACGGCCAATGGGAAAAATTATTGCAAGTGGATTTTAATGATATTAGAGCCTTCCGAATGATCTGAAATTTTAAAGATATAATTGTTGCAAAATTTTGTCGAGCCATTTCAAATTTTAGGAAAATCGGATGTATAGTTTAATTACAGGGACAGTCAAAAGTTTTTCTTTACATTACGGCCAATGGGAAAAATTATTGCAAGTGGATTTTAATGATATTAGAGCCTTCCGAATGATCTGAAATTTTAAAGATATAATTGTTGCCAAATTTTGTCGAGCCATTTCAAATTTTAGGAAAATCGGATGTATAGTTTAATTACAGGGACAGTCAAAAGTTTTTCTTTACATTACGGCCAATGGGAAAAATTATTGCAAATGCATTTTAATGATATTACAGCCTTCCGAATGGTCTGAAATTTTAAAGATATAATTGTTGCAAAATTTTGTTGAGCTATTTCAAATTTTAGGAAAATCGGATGTATAGTTTAATTACAGGGACAGTCAAAAGTGTTCCGTTACATTACGGGGAATGGGAAAAAGTTATTGGAAGTGCATTTTAATGATGTATCAGACTATGCACTTTATGAAGTGCAAAAAATTATACATTCAGTACAATATGGGGTGCAAAAAGTAATTATAAAACTAGTTATAGTACGAACGCACCTCATTTGCCACGTTTGACGAGCAATTTCCAACTTGTTGTAATTGGAACTATATCTCTACGAACAAAAGTTTGCGAAATAAAAGGTCGGCGATAGATAACATATTGCTACCCTTATATTACGTATATTACTTTTTCAGTATCGTTTCTGTCGCTTGAAGCTTTTATTATCATATGATATAAACAAATGAACATGAAGCTTAACTTGATACATTTGTCATTTATTTCGGATAGTCCTGGCCTATTAAATGAATTTTCATATCACTGGGACTCATCAATGAACAGTACCGCCAACTTTTGAAATATATTGGGTGGGCTCAAAAATGCTTGAGTAAAATAACACATACAGTTTTTTTTTTTTAGTTCGTGTGAGTGGAGAGAGGTGGTGAAGAAGCGTATAACTAAAGGAGATAAGGCGAAGTCCAATTAGGGTTTTGATAAGTTAAAACTAAATTTGTTATAATTTAATTCTAATTTAATAAATTGTATTAAATTTTATTCTTATAATTTCATCATTATAAATATATTAATATTTATAAATAGCATAAAAATCGCTAACTTGAAACGGAAAAAATAAATGTGAAGAAAAACATATATTTTAGTCACCTAAGTAAGTGCTTTATTTATTCAAGACCTTTAAAAAATGACAAAATATCAGGAAATTTATTTTTGAGAGACATTTAACGCATTTTAGGCCAAGCATAGAAATTTTACAAAATGTGGTATTATTTTCATTGAAATACGCTTAAATTACATTCAGTAACACACACACACAAAAAAAGTTTCGAGCATGAAAAATAATATTTCGTTTGATAAATAAAATGCATTCGGCCAACTAACGCACCATTAAATTTTAAATTAATATATATTTTTTAATTTTTTATGACATTTGTTTTATTATTATTTTATTTACAGAACTCGCTGTTGTGGTTACTTACAACCACTGCCATATTTTTATTTAATTTCATTTAGAAAATATTTGTATTAATCTTTATCCATTTAATTTTATTATTCGCATTCTAAAATTATTTTAATTCCCTTTTTTTTCAAACTTCCCCTGTAAGTTTTTTCTTTCTGCCGTAGCATTTCGTTTATTTAAAAATCATAAACGTTGTTTTGAAATCTATACTTCCGGTAAAAGAATTATCTGGAAAATTCCATAACTTTCTATTTCTGAAGTCATTTCCTTTTGTAGCTCCGCCAATAAAAATTAAATCAGTTTAATACGTAATTTCAAAATTTGTAGGACTTTACTATTGTTTGGCATCTTATCTTTATGAAATCTATAAAATTTCTCCTAATTTAAAGCAGTTTTTATATGCTTTAACATTGCAATTTATGCCAATGCATGGCTCTTGTCTGTTTGTTCCGCCAAATTGGCGTCTTCCATTATTATGGTAACATTTTCTCCCTTTTACATCGCAGTACGTTTTTCGCAGTTGAGTTGGATTCGGATTTCATTGCAGAATGGCTCCCCTTTTTTGCCGTTCTGTGAAGATTCATGTCCGCGCCAGCTATTAGAGTTCTGACAGCAAGCGCTGAAATGGGTTGCGGCCCCTGTCTCCATCATTATTTTTTTTAATTCAAATGTTGCTTCCGTTATGAGTTGTAGAATTCTATTTCTAAAAAAATCATATAAAAGACTTGTCTTTTTTTAAACATGCCTCTCTACACTCCACTGGAGAAAATCTGATATACTTATCTCGAAATATATACTCATAAAAAGAGCGATTTGTTTATATTCATCTTAAAAAAAGAGCATATAATTATTACGAGATGTCCTACATAGAAGGTGTCATGAGATCTTCATTATGAATAAAGATTTTTCGAGGATGCTTATCACCTGTGTATTTCATTTCACTAATGAGTCCATCATTTCTTTTTTTTCAGGTCAATACAGGTAATGCTTTTGCTTTTATTTTTTGTTCCTGATTATCAAATATATGAAAAAGCACAGCATTATTTTAATTAATGACTGTGATGTCAAGTGTGGTCTTTTGTGGCCACAGCATAATGTAAATAACACTATACGATTGATCCTAAAAAATGATTTCTGGATTATTATTTGGAATTTCAATATTTAAAATTAACGTAAGGTATTATTCTTCTGCCTGTCTTCCAACCACAGCAGCTTCTGTCCTGGTACCGTGAACCTTTAGAATCATTTATGACATGACAGTTATTAAATTATATTTTGATATAAAAATTTGTTTTAGTGTATTATTATTGAAATATTTGATATTTAGAAAAAGTGGCTTCCTTAATTTTTTACATAATCTTTTTTAAAAGAAAGAGAAAGAATTCATGGAATATTTACAGTTCATTATTAAGAAAAAATGATTGCTTATGCTGCTATTTACAAAAAAGATGAGTTAAGAAAAATAATTTTCTTACTTATAAGTAAATGATTGGTTTATTGATGCCATTTTGTTTTGATAATATTTCGAGAACAATTATTACATTATTCTGTTGAATTGACATTATTTTTAAAAGGTGACTTCATATGATATATATATTTTTTTATACTTCACTTCAGTTAACTCCTAAACCACATTGTTTTGAAATTTATTCGGAATTGTTTTGAATTTTGTTCAAAGTTGTTTTGAAATTTATCACCATGCCTCTAAAAGCAAATTTAAACCTTTGTATTCAACCTTTTGATGGAAATCCTCAGACGGTCGAATTTTTCTTCGTCCAGTTATCAGATTTGCAGGAATTATATAATTACTCTGACAAAGAACTTTTTTCTCTTTTCAAGTCAAAATTACAGGGTACTGCATGACATTTCTTTCTCGAAACACAATTTCAATTTGAAAAATTCTGACCTTCAAACCATTCGAAAAGAATTTATTAACTATTTTCTGCCAAGTAAAAAAACTGACACTCTGAAGTCTCTTCAAAATTTAAAATTGGATTCTAATGAGTCAGGTTAATTTTTTTTTATATATATATTGCCTGGCTAAACAGTTTCGACTTGCTTATCCTATGTTAGCACCAGCTGCTCTAGATTCTTTGAAATTTACTCTTTTTCTTCGAGCTTGCTAATGGATTGAGTGAGAGATGTAACACGCAAATATAGTCATCTGTGCATACAATGGCTTCCCAAAGATTTGATGTTCCAACTGCTTTAAAAATTCTCCAGTCCATATACAACGCTACACCTCATCCAGCCACAAAATTTACTCCTAATCTTCTTCATTTTGGATGGCTGGTGTATGATATTTATGCCAATTATAAAACCCATTTTTCCTGGAAAATCATTAACACTGCATATGAAATCCACAAATAAATGGATGTAATTGAAAAAGTATACTACCAAGCTTACAAAAATAACGAGTCTTCCATACAAAAAGTGTATCAAAAATCAAGGGAAAATTAAAATTTGCTAACATCAAAGTTGATGATGTTGTTTATGTAAAATTCCCCAGTGTATTTAACAAAAAAATACAAGGACTTTATATGGTAAAGAAAATAATTTCACCTGTACTTATTCAAATTCAAAATTGCAATAATAATCAAGCATCACCTGTGTTAATTCATACTAACATAATCTTGAAACTTAAGAAAAGAAATAAAGCTTTGCTTCATCTTTCTGATTCATCTAGAAGTGCAACACATGATCAAACATCTGTTGATAGTGCATCTTCTTCTCCTGTGAAACGACATATGCCTACTCATACTACTAATTGTGATTCTCCTCAAATTCACACCTATTCGAAGTGCCAACAAACAACTTCGCATTCACATAGTTCAGTGCATTCTCAAGCATCTGGTAGTAAAACTTCCACTACAGCATAAATAAATCTACTCAAAGTTAAAAAAAAACAAAAAAAAAAAAAAAAAAAAAAAAACATTATGATCTTTGCCCTCGCAGTCATAAACATTATAAAATATAAGCTAATCTTCAATTTTATTTAGGATGCCTTTATCATTGTACAAAATCTCGTCTATGCTATCTAGATTGGATTGTCAAATACGAAGACTGACTGTTTATTTCATTTTTTACTTCTACCAAAGCTACAGACAGCATTTGTGTAAATTTTATGTTTATTTTTTTTAAGTCGCCTTCGCCTTGACACTGTGGAATTGTCATCCTGCAAAAGTATGTAAATCTTATTTTCTTTTTCCTGTTCACTATGTTGCTCACTGAAATATTTTCTTCAAAACCTTATTCTTTTTTTTTTTTTTTTTTTTTTTTTTTTTTTTTAGAATTTATATTTAATGAAAAAAAAAATGTGCTGATAACTCAGAATTTTTAATTTCATATTTGATTTAAATAATAAGAAAGATTCTTAGAAGAATCAAATCAATTTTTTTTTAATTCAATATTTTAGTTGGAAATAAAGTGTCATTGATTGCTTTATTTTGATAAGGTATTTATCTTAAAAAGTAAATTGTTATTGATATAAAATATAATATGTGTACATATGTGATCACTTTCCCTATTGTGACTTATAGACTATACCAAATATTACTTTATCCTTAATTACATTTCATGCATGTTCTAACATCTAACCTCTTTCTAATATCTAAATTAATAATAATGATAAAAGTTATGCATGCTAATACTTCTACTATTATTATTGGTGTATTATGTAAAGTTGTTGAAAATACATTAAGCTTTTTAAGTGTTTGAAAATTCAAAAATTGAAAAAAAATATTTGTGCACATGAAAATTTTGTACTTTGGATCCAAAATTATTTTAAGTCTTTACAAAAAAAAAAAAAAAAAAAAAAAAAATACTTATGTATTTTACATGAAAAAAAGAAGTAACATGTTTATACTTCCAAAGATTGTTTTAAGTGTTTACAAAAAAAAAAAAAAAAAAAATACTTATGTATTTTACATGAAAAAAAGTAGTAACATGTTTATACTTCCAAAGATTGTTTTAAATCTTTACAAAATAAAATACTTATGTATTTTACATGAAAAAAAGTAACATGTTTATACTTACAAAGTTTGTACTTGTTTTAGGTCTTTACACAAAAGTACTTATGTATTTTACATAAAAAAAATAATAACATATTTATTCTTACATATGTTTGAATTAAACACAATTCGATAAGCATTTCAGAATATTTAGTATAAATACTTTGTGTGATAAATTATTTGTAAGAACAGTGTTATTAAAGTTATGTGGTACTACATTTATGAGAGCTTAAAAATCCTTTCTTTGCATTTATTTTCTTTGAAAGTATTATTATTATGGTTGTAGAATAACACGATATTATTTATTCATCTAAGAAAAGTTGATTTCTTAAAAGTGCTATATTTATGTACAAATATTTTTAATGAGATTGTAAATATTCTCTTTTGACTATTTACTTACATTTTGAATTTTTGTTGTGGAAAATTCTCAGATGAGTAATTTATTGAAGAATTGATAGAAAAATTCAAATGTAGTTCATAGACCGTGTCTTGAGATACAGTTGTGATTTAAAGGTGCTACTTTACATTATTGCTATTTTTTTTGAAGAATAGAAATGTTTTATTACTAATATTGTATTATACTGAATGATCCAAAGTCATTATTAATATGAATGTCAACATATATCATATAATATTATTTGTTTATGTGTACATAATTACAATTTCCCCCCCACTCTTTTAATATACAGTGATCTTATTTTACAGTGTTGTATTTGCTATTTCACATATCAGTGAATGAACTTTTAGCAACTTTATTTTGAAAGACTTTGTGTACATTTTATCAGAAGAATATAACCCATTATTATTTTTATTGTTTCTCACAATTTGAAGTTATATGAATGTTGTATATGTATATAGTTTAGAAAATATTGGCTCAATGTCAAAATTATTAAATCTCTCCATCTTACCAATATTTTCTTTTGGTGAGGCCGGAGTAATATGTTGTGGTTACTTACAACCACTGCCATATTTTTATTTAATTTCATTTAGAAAATATATTTATTAATCTTCATCCATTTAATTTTATTATTCGAATTCTAAAATTATTTTAATTCTTTTTTTTTCAAATTTCCCCTGTAAATTTTTCTTTCTGGCATAGCATTTCGTTTATTTAGAAATGATAAACGTTGTTTTGAAATCTATACTTCCGGTAAAAGAATTATCTGGAAAATTCCATAACTTTCTATTTCTGAAGTCATTTCCTTTTTTAACTCCGCCCCTTGGCCAATAAAATTTAAATCAGTTTAATACGTAATTTCAAAATTCGTAAGACTTTACTATTATTTGGCATCTTATTTTTATGAAATCTATAAAATTTCCTCTAATTGAAAGCAGTTTTTATATGCTTTAGCATTGCAATTTATGCCAATGCAAGGCTCTTGTATGTTTGTTCCGCCAAATTGGCGTCTTTCATTATTATGGTAATATTTCTCCCTTTTACATCGCAGTACGTTTTTCGCAGTTGAGTTGGATTCGGATTTCATTGCAGAATGGCTCCTCTTTTGCCGTTCTGTGAAGATTCATGTCCGCGCCAGCGATTAGAGTTCTGCCAGCAAGCGCTGAAATGGGTTGCGGCCCCTGTCTGCATCATTATTTTTTTTTATTCAAATGTTGCTTCCGTTAAGAGTTGTAGAATTCTATTGCTAAAAAATCATATAAAAAACTTTTTTTTTTTTAGACATGCCTCTCTACCCTCCCCTGCAGAAAATCTGATATATTTATCTCGAAATATATACTCATAAAAATAGCGATTTGCTTACATTCATCTTAAAAAAAGAGCATCTAATTATTCCGAGATGTACTACATAGAAGGTGTCAAGAGATCTTCATTATGGATAAAGATTTTTCGAGGATGCTTATCATCTGTTTATTTCATTTCAATAATGAGTCCATTATTTCTCTTTTTTCAGGCCAATACAGGTAATGCTTTTGCTTTTATTTTTTTGTTCCTGAATATCAAATATATGAAAAAGTACAGAATTATTTTAATTAATGACTGTGATGTCAAGAGTGGTCTTTTGTGGCCACAACACAATGTAAATAACACTATACGATATATCCTAAAAAATGATTTCTGAATTATTAATTGGAATTTCAATATTTAAAATCAACGTAAGATATTATTCTTCTACCTGTCTTCCAACCACAACACACGCAACTTTAATCCATTATAAAAATATATGATTAATCTCAAGTGGAATAATTATACATTTTCAGAAATTCGAATTTGTCAATAACCGTTTCAATTAAGAAACAAAAAAAAAAAAAACCTAGCGAATTTTGAAAATTTCTCAACAGAAAGCGTTTACTGCAGTTGAATTACTGATATTTTATAGATGTCTCCATATCCTTTAAAAACAGAAGAAAAGTAAAATTTGTGAAAAATATTCGTCACAGTGTTAATAAAAAAATGTTTATTGAAATGTTGCGTTTATGCACCTTTCGCCGAAAATGGGTGAAGTATGCCTCCGCTGTTAAAACTTTCGGGGTTCCTATAAGCCTATTTGATGTCCTCACTTCTTTTCAAAGTATTCTGATAATGTCAATGGAACCAAACTGAATTCCCGTGATTATAAAAATAAAATAAATAAATAACGAAATAAATCAATGGAATTTGGGTGGGCGGAGACAACAAATTATTTTGTTTGATCGCACCCCAGGGGTCCGTATACATTGGCGCCTCTGCCAATGAACTTATATTTTGTTTATTGGAAGTACTTAAAATAAATCAATAATGTTACATAAGTATTCTCTTTAAATTTGAAATATTTGATTTAAATGAATTTATTTGGGTAAAAAAGGCGTTACGTTAATAAACATTGTAATTGAAATAGCAAACTTTCCCTGTAATTATTTATGCGTCATTCGCAATATTTGTAATATAATAAAATGTCGGTATTAACGCCAAGAGTTATCATATGATCATAATAAAATTCTCTTATTCAAGTACTATTTTAGTGTTTGTATTGCAAAACAACAAAAATATACTAAAACTTTATATCCTGTCATTGATCCACGTTGCATTCAAAATTATTACTATAAATTATGAGTAGGAAATTTACGACCATTTGGATTTTTTTTTAATAAAACGATTGTAAAACGCCGTGGCTAGTGGATTGGAGCCCCTCGAGACATGGCATTGATTGTTTCCTTTTTCGCGTTCGTCATTTATTTTGTAATAGATTTTCATGGGCTACATAAGGAGTTGAAGACCTCGATTTTTGCTTTGCAAGACGATTTTCATTTCGGCGTCGCTCTTTGTCTCTGGATTTTTCCATATCTGATAATTTGCCCTACCCATTTTGTAACTTTTTCAATTTTTAACGATTTTATGCCTTTCGATTATCTGTTCAAACAATTTTTAACGATGTTATGCCTTTCTATTACCAATCAAAAAAAAAAAATCTTCTAAAAGTAAAGATCATCGTTGAATTTCGTTAAAAAAAAATAAAATGCGGGAATCATTTGACCCCATCCTCAACCGAAAACAACAACCATTTCGAAATGGTTATAAAAGGCCATTCAACAAAAAAATAAGGTTAAAATTCTACTATATTTTTAACATGCTTACCACATTACATATTATTGGACACACGATTATATGAGAAATGCCTATTAAAATTTAACTAAATTAACTAATTTAACTTCAGTTTACACGAGGAAAGTTACGGGTTAATTTTCTTGGCCAACATCACTTTTTACAGCATTCCACAAATCTTGCCAGAGTTAAGATTCGATAACACCATACACATCATTACACAGATTTTTTTTTTTTTTTATTCTTGTGTACATTTTTTTTTTTTTTTTTTTATTGTAACATTTCAATACCTAGCTGCAATATTTTCAATCAATAATATCAAATCGCCGTGAGTTTCGATTTGTAACTAACATGATGACAGTACCTCAACAATAAGATTTTTCATGACGAGCTCGCAAATAAAGTGATTACATTTCTTGCAGTTATCGAGGTGAACTAATAGCAGTAGATCGTAAACCACAAGTGTTTCCCGCTGACTCTAAATAATCACTTTTCGTTATGCAAAATTATCTTTATTTATCGGTGTATCCCACCGCTATAAAAAAAACTCTCATGTTTTTGTTATGAAGCATAAAACCTTAAAAACCTAAGTAAAAATTAAAAAGGAAAATTTTGATAAGGTATTTTGAAAAGGGAAAATATTACTGGAGCATAACAAAGTGAAATAAAGACAAGTGGATTCAATTATATATTTAAAGAGGAAAATAAATTAAAGAATAATAGTTTTTAAAGACAAAAATAGTAAAAGTAATTATTTAGGATTTAAAATGATTTTAGATGTGTATTATAGTAAAACAAATTTCATAGATGTTTTCGAAAATCAGTGGCAACAAAGAAACATTGTTTTTATAAATTTACTATAAAAATTTACTTTATCAAATTATTTTATAAAATACATGTCAATTAGAAAATTAATTAAAAAACTTAAAAAAAATGAAATATATATAGCTACGTAAATGCTTCATTATTATAAATATAATTATATGCCTAGAATTTAATTGTCAAGAGAATTTTAATCTGCGTTGAAAAAATCTAATTCATTTCTGTGATTTAAGAAAAAAAGTGCAAAAAATGAAAAGAAAATTCTTTTATTTTATTATTGTGCTATGGATTCTCTTATATGAGGTGTTCACAACCATAGTAGACCAAGTCCATTTTTGAAACTAGAAAACAGGTATTCTGCTTTTTTTTCAGAATCTAGTGTCGCCCCCGATGAAAAAAAGTATATATGTATATATAAATAGTACAAAACATATTTCAATTTTAAGACTTAAAGCACACACTTTTATTTTATCTTAAATGACGTCATTCGCATCCGCTTAAGAATTCCACATTTACGATCTACTCTTAAACATCTACAGTAAAGCATGCATAAGGATGTCACTATCGCAAAATAATACACAAATGCAGCAAAAAGATGCCGTCATTAAAGAAACTCTAATATAAAACGCCTGGTTATTGATTCATATTCATTCATTTGTTTGTAACATTAATATAGACGATTTCAGACATGACGTAAGTCATGACGTTTTGGTTAAAAACTGACTCCAAACAAATGATTGCTATGTTGTATTTTCTATTTTGTTTGTGTGTTGCAGCTATATCTTATATCTATATCTCACATCTATTTATCACAACATTTTCCACAATTTATATTTAAAAAGAAATGACGCATAGCAACCGTTTGTTTGGAGTCAGTTTCCAACCAAAACGTCATGACTGAGGTCACACTAAAAGCGTCTACATATACTTAAAATTAAATATAATTTATAATAGCTCCGTGTTTTAACGAAATTATTCGTTTATATTCTTCCAAAATAGCACTTATTTTAATTACATTTTCTTTCGGTTGTTATGAGAAAATGACAACAAAAAGATATAATTGCTATTTTTCAACTATTTTCCTTCTACTTTCTATATAAATGGAGTACTTGAGTTGCCAATATGAAACAAATGGTGCTAAAAACCACAAAAAAATTAATATTTCAAAAATAAATGGAGATACAGTTTTCAAACAAATTGCATTTAAAAGTACTTTCTTTTTCCTAATACGACGGTATAAAAATGTAAAATGTGCGATTCTTAGAAATTAAAAAAAAATTGCTATAGAGCATTTAATCGCACAATGATACATCTGATTTGTTTATTGCTGCCTTCTGTAAGCTAACGTTATTTTTTGGAGACAAAATAAGCTGGGAATAAGAAATAGCATACCGTCCCGGGAGCTAAAAATAAAAAAAAAAAAAGATTTTCCATTCAGAAGGTGCATAATTTTTTTATCCACTCCCACAGTAAACCAAGTTTGTAAACAGATGACATATATGAGAAAGTATCTGAAAACAAGCTTGGCTCAATGTGGATAAAACAGCTGTTATGCATCTCGTAATGGACTATCTTTTTTCCATAATGAACTTGGTCTACTATGGTTGTAAACCTCTCATTGAAGAATTTCAAGTTATTCCACAATTAAATCACAGTTCACGAAATTGTTATAGGGAGAGCATTATTATAAGAAGTCAAGATTCCATTTAAATCATATTAAAGTCATCATATTTCACAAATAAAAGTTTTTACTTTTGTGTTTATCATTTGTAAATAATCATCATCACTAGAACTTTTTGTAGGTTATTATTTAC
Source organism: Maratus speciosus (assembly GCA_963932465.1). NCBI lineage: Eukaryota > Metazoa > Arthropoda > Arachnida > Araneae > Salticidae > Maratus > Maratus speciosus. The sequence continues at coordinate 425,194,545 of OZ010795.1, forward strand.
AGTTCGAATATATACATAATGTATATTATTTACATATTTCCAGATGAAACATATTTAGTTGCTTTGCTGCTTCTAGAAGTCATGATTCTAAATACAATTAAATTTCCAGCAACTATTTTCTTCTATTAAGAAGCCATAAAGAACAATAGCATGATTTTATGCTCGAGATAAAATTTTCTTTTTAAAATTAAAACAACATTTCTTCTAATTTTAGAAGACCAAGAGAAAAAATGCAGTCTACTTACTGCGTTCATATTTTACATTCACAAAACCAACTAAAAAGGGAACAAGAAAAAAGAAAATGTTTTTTAATATCAATTCTCTCAAACGTCACGTGATCCTTCGCGGCGCCCGCCTGGCTAAGAGAGGCCCGCGAGAGAAGGTTGCAAAATATTCCACAAACTCCCCCCCCCCCCCCCGATGAACAAGGGTTCATCAAAATGGGGATTCAAATAATTAAAGTAGAAATAAAATTATTCTAAAAAATTATCAGTTACAATATACATAAATACAATACAAAATCAAAATATATACTTACATACTGGACTTCAAATAAAATAATAAACAATTTAAAAATTTGAGAACAAGTTTCTGCTACTAAAAATAGAAAGAACAATTTAAATCTATACAAATTTTTCTAGAATATTCAATACAAAAAAAAAATAAACTAAAAATTAGAAATATTATCAAACAAGAAACATTTTTTTTTTAAGTGAAAAAAATAAAAATCTTTTTTTTAAAGTCAATAACAAAAAGAGTTCAAGATTTGTTTAGTAAAATGTCCATGAGAGTTTTTGAGTCTAATAATATCAAAGTTTTTTTTTTTTTTTTCAGTCAAGTAAGAGTTTTTTGAATCTATTAATAATAAAGTTCAGAGGTTTTTACTTCTAAATTATACACAAGAATTAATAGGTCTTTTAATATAATGTTCATATGCATAAGAATCACATCATATATTTCAAAGTCAGAAGTATTATTCTGGTCCGTGTAGTGAGCAGATTGTAAGTTGAGAAGTACTCATTTTTCAAGCGCTTCCAGAAATGATTCAGAAGAGTCTCACGTAAACGGAAGCATTTCACTAAAGATTCTTTGGTTGCTAGTAAAATCAAATCGTTCACTTTTATGGTAGGTAAACACAAGATATGTTTTAGACGTGCTCTAACTTGTTCACCAGGGCGTGCGTTAGATTTCTTCCAGATTGCACGTTTGTTTAGGACTGATTTTATGCGCTGTCTAGATTTTGAAATCCAAAATTTTTCACAAGTTTGCACTAATGTTCTGGGCACTTCTGAATGAAAAACTTTTTCATGTGCATCTTTCACGACTATTTCAGTAAGTTTATGTTTTGCAGGAATCACAAGGGGATGTTTTTCATAACATGAGGAATCAGACTTTTGTAACCGTCCTCGTACCAACAGCAAAACATCATCTGACAACATAGGATTTAACTGTAGAAGATTCAATTCTTTAGGGATACTCTTGCTACATTTCAAGTATTTTGTAACTTCGGGAAAACTTTCTTCCTGCACTAGCTTTAACCAAAAATTTTCAGCATGTAACATTTCCTCAGCTGATAATTCTGAAAATTTTCTTTTTTCTACCTTTAATTTTACATTAGAAATAAATCTAAATATCCATGCAGTTACTCGATACAATTTCTTTAGGGAGCTATACTTTTCAAGAATAAAAATGGGAATTTCATCAGATTTATTTGTTTGAACAACGCAAGAAATGGTGGCTGCTTTTTTAGACTTCTCTTCAGAAACATCAGGTAATCGAGATGCAGCAATTTTAACCCTAGGCCACTGATTTTCGGGAAGGGAAAGAAATTCAGGACCATACCACCATTTTTGAGAATTTATTAAATGCTTCACAGAACAACCTCTTGTTATTAAATCTGCGGGATTACGTTTGCCATCACAATGTCTCCATAAACTAGGATCAGACAAATTATGAATCTCAGCTATTCTATTACTAACAAATGGTTTCCATTTTTCTTTTGGCCCTTTAAGCCAATGAAGAACAATTTCTGAGTCCGACCAGAAAATAGTATTATTTACTTGGATAACTTTCGTGATAAACTTTGCCATTCTGGCACCAATAAGTGCTCCCGTGAGTTCAAGACGAGGAAGAGTTAACTTCTTCAAGGGAGCAACCCTAGACTTAGACATTATAAAACTAGTTTTAAATTTATCATTAGAAATTGGATACCGTACGTATGCCGCTGCACCATACGCATTAGGGTTAGCATCAGTGAAAATATCCAGTTGGAGATGCTCCTTTTCCATGATCAGGTTGTTGAAATAGTGTCGGGGAATTTTCAAGTGTGTGAGATCAGGGATTTCTGAAAGCCAATTTTGCCAATTATTTTCTAGTTCACCATAAAAACTTTCATCCCATGATATTCCCTTTATCCACAATTGCTGCAAAAGGCATTTGACACGAATAACAAAAGGGGCAATAAATCCGGCTGGATCAAACAACGTAGCTGCAATTTTCAAAACGTTCCGTTTTGTACAAGAATCATTGCTTAAATTTTCTAACAATGGTCGTAATTCTAGTCCTAATTTATCTTCTGTATTGTTCCAGATCAATCCTAAAATTTTCAAGGAAGTATTTGGAGGTTCGGGACTAGAAACAGGAATGTTTTCGTCAACCCATTTTTTCCTAAGTTCCTGAGAATTGCTTTCAAATTTTCTTAACTTCATCCCCCCTTCTTTCAAAATATCAACAGCTTCTTTAGTTAAATTAAAGGCTTTTAGAACATCGTTTTCTCCTGAAAACAAATCATCAACATAAAAAGAAGAATTTAGGATTTCAAATGTTTTATTATGAGAGCTTTTATATTTATTAATATGGTGCTTAATAGTACAAGCAAGGATAAAGGGACTGCAGGTGACACCAAAAGTAGCTCTGGTCATTCTATAGGGTACTATGTTTTTATTCTTATCAAAATCTTCATAATATAAGAATCTAAGATAATCGCGATCTTCCTCGGCTACAGATATTTGCAGAAAAGCTTTTTCAATATCAGCCGAAAAGGCAATTTTATGTAAACGGAATTTCAAAATTATGTCTAAAACATTAGGATTTAAGTTAGGGCCGTGATTCAAATATTCGTTTAATGATAGAGAATCACCATATTTGGAAGAAGCATCATAGACTATGCGCATTTTTGTTGTAGTTTTGTCGTCACGGATAACAGGTCTGTGTGGCATGTAATAGGAATTATTAGAATGTTTCTCGGTGCATAATTCTATTACACCCTCATTAAACTGCTCTAGCAAAATGGAGTTATATTCTTTAAATAGAGAATCGTTTTTCAAGAATTTATTTTCTAAACTAGAAAACCGCTTCTTTGCTACTTCAAGATTATTTCTAAGTAATTCGCGAGAATCTTTCCACAATAATTTTGCTTCATAACGCCCATTTACGAATTTTAGATTTTCTTTAAATTCTTTTATTACCTCATGATCGGTAATGTTCTTTTCATTGCTTTCAGCAATGCCAATTGATTCAAGATCCCAAAATGCTTTCAGTTGGGTATTTATATTTTCAACTGAAACACGCAAACAAGCTACTTCTTTTTTATTAGACTCTATTTGCCCTTGCACCGTATGACCGAAAATAGTTTCTGCAACGTATAATTCTTTTGTCAATTTTCCCTCGATTCCCTTTAATATTTTCCACAAAAAGTCAGACCCTAGCAAAATATTTATTTCCTGCTCAAGACCTGTATCAGCAGGCTTAAAGCCTCTTGTTCTCATTATCTCTAGAAGTTCTGGTTCTAGAGTTTTCACAGAAGCTCCAGTTATATTATCAACCGCAAGAGCTTCGATATTTATCGAGTTAATAGGTTGCACAACACTGGATAATTCTAGAGCAACTACTTCATAACAAGATTCATAAGGGCGTCTCCGCCCAAAAGGATAAACTAATAAATTTTCTCTTCGCAATGGCTTCAATTTTAATTTTTGTACTAGCGATCTCTTCACGAAGCATTTTTCTGAACCACTATCACATAAAACGCGAGCCAACAAGCATTCCTTACCAGCAGACACGGAAACTGTACAAGTCTGCAATAATGTTGCTTTATTTTGTTTATATTTTTGTTCCGACATCATAGATACAATTGCACCTTTCATTTCCTTTTCAGGATTTTCTTTTACTGTTTCTTTAAAACAAAACAAAGTACTATGGGTAGTGCTACCACATTTGGTACAAGGGTTAATTTTTGTTCTACAGTTAATTGATAAATGCGACTTAAAAAAGCATTTGTAACAGCGACCTTCTTTCTTTAATTTATATCGTTTCTGTTCATCAGTGAATTTCGAACAATTTAGTCCTACATGATCAGAAGACTTACAAAATATGCAAAACTGTTTTGTAGATGTATTTAAAGCAGCAGCTGAAGGTATATTTTTCTTTTGGGGAAAATTTTGATATTTACTTGAAGGATTTTCATATTTAGTTTTAGAATTTTCATAAGTCTTGGTTTGGGAATTGTTTACTAAATTAGTAGCTTCACGACATCTTAATTCCGTTTTAATAAAATTTATTAAATCGGTGACTTCACAGTCCTTATCGGGGTCACGTTTTCGATGAAAATCTAGTATCAAATTTTCGGGTAATAATCTTATTAGTATTGGTAGTAATAAATGGCCGTAAGAGCCTGATGTTACTCCTAACGCATCAAGATTTCTCATACTAGTTTCAATATTATCGCACAGCTTCCTTAAAGAAGTAACATTGTTAGAGGATTTCACTGGTTCAAGATTTAGAAATTTATTCATGTAACAGTTTATGATATTTTCCCGCTTACCATACCTCTCTTCTAACAATTTTAAACAAGTAGAATAATTTTGATCTGTCAGTTCAAAACCAGATACAATATTATATGCAGGACCAGACAAAAAGATTTCAGATATTGGAATTTTTCAATTTTTGTTAACGATTCGTTTGAATCTATCGCACTAGTAAATAAATTAAAAAATTCTAAGAACTGGCTTGCATCACCAGAAAATTTTTATATGTTAAGTTTAGGAAGCTTCACTGCCGAAACTGGTTTACTTCCGATTTTTGAACCGTTACTTGATTCTAGTACAACTTTTGGTTCAGTTTCGATTTTACATTTTTTAAGCCTCATCTTAATTTTAAATTTCAAACTGGATATTTTTTCAGAATATTCTTCTACCGATTTTAGTTCTTTTTCATATTCAGTTTTTTCCTGAATTAGCTCATCTATTTCGGAATCTAATTCCTTTAGTTGAGCTTCCTTTTCATTTACGAGCTCTAATGATTCCATTAATGAGTCGCAATCAGTTTTATCAATATCAACAGATAATAATGGATCACATTTTGTGATTAATTTCGTAATGGCTGCACGAACAGTAGCTCTTTTACTTTTAAGCTTATCAGGCTTATCCATGTTTAAATTTAAATTCAATGTTCAAAATAAATGATCATGAAAAATGTATATTTTCAAAAAATCAACAGTCATGCAGAATAATAAAGGTATTTCTTACCTTTTTTCCGGGTCTTTTCGGCACCAAAAACCTGAAGAATTTCAAGTTATTCCACAATTAAATCACAGTTCACGAAATTGTTATAGGGAGAGCATTATTATAAGAAGTCAAGATTCCATTTAAATCATATTAAAGTCATCATATTTCACAAATAAAAGTTTTTACTTTTGTGTTTATCATTTGTAAATAATCATCATCACTAGAACTTTTTGTAGGTTATTATTTACAGTTCGAATATATACATAATGTATATTATTTACATATTTCCAGATGAAACATATTTAGTTGCTTTGCTCCTTCTAGAAGTCATGATTCTAAATACAATTAAATTTCCAGCAACTATTTTCTTCTATTAAGAAGCCATAAAGAACAATAGCATGATTTTATGCTCGAGATAAAATTTTCTTTTTAAAATTAAAACAACATTTCTTCTAATTTTAGAAGACCAAGAGAAAAAATGCAGTCTACTTACTGCGTTCATATTTTACATTCACAAAACCAACTAAAAAGGGAACAAGAAAAAATAAAATGTTTTTTAATATAAATTCTCTCAAACGTCACGTGATCCTTCGCGGCGCCCGCCTGGCTAAGAGAGGCCCGCGAGAGAAGGTTGCAAAATATTCCACACTCATATAATCAACCGATCTTTGGTTAAATATTGCAATTAAATTAAAATTCATTGTTAATGTTTAAAAAATAAATTCACAACAGTTTTAGCTAAATATTCTAAAATATTAAAATACTAAATAAAATATTTTTTTGAAAATAAATATTTATAAGAAAATAAATATTTAAAAAATAAATATTTATAAATAATAAAATATTTTATATTGGTTCTATTTCGGCAGATGCCTGCGTGTTTTTATTCATTATCGCGAAACTGGAAGTATACGTTAGGGTGGTGCGAAAAAAGTGAAGTTCATATTTCCGAGTCGCTATAGTGCGGAAAAGTTGCGATTGGTAAATACAAGAAAAACAAAAAAAAAAAATTCTTCAAATCGGACTTTATCTTCCGATCCCGCAAACAGCCTAAAAATTCCAAAAAATTGAAAATTTCCGATTTTTTCAGAATTTTTTCTTTTTTACGTTTATATATTTTTTATCGCTATAGGGGAAAATATTTGCAGTTTGTACTGTTTAATAATAATAATAATAATAATTGTGTTTAGAGAATATCTTCCGATCGCGCAAGCTCAATAAAAATCTGCAAAAATTCAATTTTGAGTGATTTTCATGCATTAAGAATATAATCAACTGAGGTCAGTTTGCAGTCTCAGGTTAATATTTAAATGTTAATTGATACTATTGAGCATATTAAGTTACTTTTAAACAACCGAGAACTTACCACGAAGAGTTCGTTTCAGGTCTGAAAAGTTTAGTAGTGCACCCAACTGCCGTTAGCCACATTGGAAAACAGCGCTGAAGTCGGCGTACGCGCTCCCACCTAGTCTCACCTAACTCCATAAAATTTACAGAAAAGTCAACTGTATTCAGATGAACTGCTTGGCATATACTATTTTGACGGAAGAAAGGACAATACCCTAGTTAAAGAAAGGATTACATCTAAACAGGTTCGTCGGACTATTAAAGAGGAACACTTTCCTGTCATAAAAGAACGTGGCTCAGTTTATTTAGGCCATGTGCCTCCAAACTCTGGGCCTGCTAAGGACATTGTAGCTTTCATAGTATCATGTCTTACTAAACAAGGAGTTTCACTAGAATACTTAGATTTGGTAGGCTGTGATGGTACAAATACCAATACTGGATATGAAGGTGGTGCTATCAGATAGCTTGAAGTTCATCTCTGACGACCACTGCAGTGGGTTGTTTGTTTATTCCATTTTGTTGAATTAAATTTCCGCCACCTTTTTCAACATTTGAATGTTGAAACAACTGGCCCAAGATCATTTAGTACGCCATTTGGACACAATATCATTGTTGTGTAAAGCTCTCGGTGATAAATTTTCAATTGACTGATTGTGAAATTCCAGAAGTGGACAGGCAACTATTGAGTAAGGACCAAAGATATCTTCTTGGCATAAGTCAAGCAATTAAAAGTGGCAACTTTCCAAATGACTTATTAAAGTGTGACTCCGGCCCAATTTCACATGCCAGATTGCTCACTTGTGCAAATAGAGCCCTTCTACTTTACGCGAGCGTGGAAAACCCATCGGATGCCTTAAAGCCATATTGACATTTATTTTAAAATCTTACTTGCCAGTTTGTTTTGAAATAAAATTTACATAAAGTACATTACAGACGGGCCTATTCATCTGTACAGAGCAATTGAAACATCTCGATACTTTCGTGACAACCTGAAGAAAGTGTAGTCCCTGAAACTGAACGAATCTCGTTCTTTGCTCACCCGGAAAACCTACTGATGGCAATGGTCTTTTATAAGAGGAGGCACATAAGAGAGCTAGGGCTAAGAAGAGTATTAAAAACCAGGCAAAATGTTTCAAAGGGTAAAGGTATCTGAATCTTTAGCATTCCTACAATCCAGAATCAATTGATTGTAATGTAGCAAAATTAACATTTCCACCTCTTTTTCGGAGAATAACCCATGAAGAAATACCTTTCTTCGTTCAATCAGGTCATATATCAGTCTGGGATGATAAAAAGTTTCCCAACTACACGTAAGATGTCAAGCGGTGCGTTAAATCGGTAACAGAAGCATCATTTAAGGTATGTGGGCCCCAATCAAGAGAGCATCAGGACCACACTGAAATCAATGTCCATAATACCAGACATTACCACCAAATCGCAGTACAAAGTTGCGTCTAAAAGTCAGACTTAAACAGATGACATAACAAATTGTATATCTTATACTGTCACGACACTAGTTTTTTAATACAGTGTTTTGACTCTATTATAACAAACTATATATTTAAGTAATGTAAATAGCAAATACCCTCATTGGTTGGATGGAGGATATGGTGTGGTTTGAACTCGAAGTGCAGCTACCTTCCCGTGGTGAGTTCTGGTTTGTTTAAACATTATCAAATATCTAAACAAGCAAAGAGTTGTACATTGTACAATTTATATGCAAATGTTAATATTGGAACGCAAACTGATCTCAGGTGATTATTTTCTTTACTCATCAAAATCACTGAAAATTGAATTTTTGAGGATTTGTATTGAGCTTGCGTGATCGGAAGCTATTCTTTAAACGGAACTGTTTATTTTTATTATTATTAAACATTACAATCTGCAAGTATTTTTCACTACAGCGATAAAAAATATATATACGTAAAAAAAGAAAAAAATTCTGAAAAAATCGGAAATTTTCAATTTTTTTTAATTTTTAGGCGGTTTGCGGGATCGGAAGATAAAGTCCGATTTAAATAATTTTGTTTTTGTTTTTCTTGTATTTACCAATCGCAACTTTTCCGCACTATAGCAACTCGGAAATATCAACTTGACTTTTTTCGCACCACCCTAGTATACGTTTGATTCTGAAATATGAAGTAAATGATTTAATTTGCATTCAAGGATGAAGCCTTTGGTTTTTAACTTGTTAAAGGTTGCACTACATTTGCATAATTAGCTAGATTTATATTGATAAATAATCAAAATTTTCGATGATTCTCTCCACATTTATGTTTTAAGAAAAAGTTAAAATTTTATTTTGTACTTTAAGCAAAATTTATGTTAATTTCAAATGTTTTGCTGGAATTTAACAAGTTATGCTTGTGTTATTGCAATGTTAATTTAAGTAGTTAATTATAAAATAAAGAAAAGGAAAAGAAAAAAAAAAAACACGTTAGCATTCAGTCAGAGATGCACTGGTAAAACACTAGCTTTACGAAATTAAACTAAAGTCCTGTGTGATCTAAACATACTTGATCTTAACTATCTCAAAATATAGTAGTCTACCTATAAATGATCTCAAAAGAGTAGCTTTATAAAAGACTATACAATATTCGAACAAATGAGATTTACAAAATATTTCTACACACTCAAAAGTTTCCAAAATATCCAATCTTACTCTATAAATGATCTCAAGTGTGGATCCATGTTTCATTTTCTCTATTAAACGAAGCAGGATTATTGTACTTCACAGGTTTAAACTGACAGATACTAACCAAGCTGACACTCTTGACTCGATTGCCTAAGAGGGATTTTGCAGACAAGTTAAACAAGTCTGCAGAGCATGGTGTCTCTCTTCTCTTATTCCTCTTATCCTTCTCCTTTATTGGAGTCTTTAAAAAAAAGTACTGTTTTCAGCCAGAGATGAAGTCGCTAGAAAACTCGACAGTAGGTGGTATTTCCATACATTTTCTTGAGAAATGTTTGATAAACACACTGATGCAGACAGTTTTCAAATCGAAGAATTATTTTAAGAGGTATTTAATGCTAAAGTTGAACAAAATCGTTCCACTAAAAAAGTTTTATAGGAGCAAGAACTATACATGAGAATTTAATAATATTTCGATCATATTATGCATTAAAATTTTCCGGTGAGCAGACTGTATTTATTTCTTTAATTTGACTCAATTTTTGAGGTTTTATTTCTATTTTAAACTCAAATTTTCAGCATTTCGAGACATATTTTTTACATATTTTAGAAAATGGTACTAATTTAAACTGTTGCCAACTGTATAAACAGTGCAAACAACAATGTTTGCTTCAAATTAAAATTTATTTACACGTGACTATTATAAACAGAAAAAAAAAAAAAAAAAAAAAAAAAAAAAAAAAAAAAAAAAAAAAACAGGAACACATTGAAGATTACGTTATAAAAGCTATATTTACACGTGAATTTTAAAAGAGAAAGTATACTGTAAAATGCGTTAGAAGTCTTAAATAGAATAAATTACGTCACATTTACGTCACATTACTCTTATTGCGTAAAATGAACAAAAAATAATATTGCACAACAGTTTAAATTTAAAAATTGCGCGAGACATTTATTTAAAGATCTCAGTTGATCTTTTCGACTATTTTCGTTAGGACAGCGCAAATAATATTTCATTTCTAACAAGAGTATTTTTACGCGAATATTAAAAAGAGAAAAAAAAAGTTTGGTGAAAATTACGTCATATTAAAAACGATACATTTAAAAAGTCTTATTTAAAAAAAAAAAAAAAAAAAAAAAAAAAAAAAACTTTCTTTTTGCTTTGTTAAAAAAGAGAGGAGACAAAGACCCTGTTTACATAATTCATTTTATATTAGCTTATTTTGACATGTTTTACTGGTTTTGTTTAATGAAAGATGGGAACAGCCATTGTATATTTTAATAGCAGCTGATTTGGCCTTAAAATTGTCCAATCAAAGAGAAATGAATAGAAACCCTTTTATAGGGAGATCACCACTGTTTTTTAAATTGTAATTCAATCTTCCGAAATCTTTTTAAAGCCGGATAAATTAGCATGCTTTTAGAGTCTGCGGTGTCTGAACGGGAGTTACTGGGCATAGCTCGTAGGGGGCGTAGCCCCCTTGTTTAAAAAAATTGATTAGCAGAATTAGCATTTACAGGGGGCTCCAAACTGTCAGACATTTGACGAGCAAAAAATTGTCATAACAGATTAAGCACAAGATTGCAAAATAAATATTAGAACTAGAATGAAAATTTTGGTGCGTAGTTGTACTTCCAATTGTAATAATTACACTGAACATAAAAAAATAGTGTTTGAAGAGTTTTTTATTTTATTTTTAATACAAAGTTGCAATTAGCAAATGCAAAGTTTTGAAATTTTCAACATACAATCACCTAAAAAAATTGTTTTGAATAATAAAAATGAATTTTTAGGTTCAGTTAATACAGACTATCCTGAAACATAGGTTTTGAAAACATCATGAAAAACTATTCAGAGGTTTTGGAGATATCGTGCGCGTTATGATAAAAAAGTCATTTGGAGAAAATAACTTCAAAGTTTAGGAAACGCCACTTCAGCTATTGAGAGGCAGGCTAAAATTTCAAAAGCCATAACATCTCTTCTAATTGGAATTTACAGGAAATAATTATGTCAAAATGTTCAGAAAAGACAGGAGCATAAAAAAAAAAGAATTAAAATTTCGACCATTTTAAAGATTTAAGTGTCCTGAAATCTGTTAAGGAAAATATTTTAGCTAAGAAAAAATTATTTTCTTATGATTTGCGTACTTTATTTATTCAAATTTGTAGTATGCATTTCCTTTATTGTTTTATATAGTTTTGATAAGGTTTGTTGAAAAACTGAGTTTATCTTTGTAATTTTTTAGGTAGCTTTCATTACAAAAAGTAAAAATCTATTTATTGCAGCTTTCCGGTCGAAAGCACTTCCGGAAAATTTTGGTATATTTCCATTGACCTTGACCCCCAGACACCAAAACCGACACCTCCCCCGTTCAAATGTGACTTATATATATATATATATATATATATATATATATATATATATATATATACATATATATATGTAAATATATATGTAACTATATATATATATTATATATAACTATATACAATTTTATATATATATATATATAATTGTTTCAGATATTATGACACTTTTTTCCCTCTTAGAGATATTGATATAGCTGTTGCTTATAAATATAACATTCCTCTTAGTAAAAAATTGTTCAATTATAGATCTCTTGCTTTTTCTGATGAAATTCCTGAAACATGTAAATGTGACACATGTTTCTTAGATTTTATTGATGATTTCCATAAACATGTTATTACTGGAAATTTAGATATTATACAGAACAAAAATTTACATTTTATGATGGGATTAGGTACAGTTTAGATTAAATAAAACAATTAGCAAGAAAACGGCTATTCAGATTTTTGAAAGGGATTTAAAAAAATTCATTATGCAATTATGTTACAGATTTAACACCCCCTTTGAAGCTTTTTTTGAATGGGAGTGGCATATATTAAAGGAGTTTGAGTTTTTTGTTAATAATTATTTGAACAGTAAGGATTATGTTTATCATAGTCTCAATAAAGAAGATATAAATTATACTCAATTTTTACATAACAATTTTGTAATAGTACCCATGGACAAAGCGGCTTCAAATTATGCAATTATTTGAAAGCTTTTTTACATTGACAAAGTTAAAAATGAGTTAAATAATAGTAAATTTTATAAAGAATGTAAATTAAGTCACAAGGTTGTTGTAAACAAATTTAATGCATACACCAAAAAGGCTAGAAAGAAGTATTCATATAATTTTGCTATTAATAATCATCATACTTTTCCATTTCTATTTATGACCCCAAAATTTCACAAGACACCTATTAAATTCAGATTTATATGTTGTAATTCAAGAGGCATAGGTAAATGTTTAAACGTTAAGTTACAGGAGTTTTTGAAGCGCATTTATGGTTTTTTGAAGTTTAAATATAGAAATACTAGCTATTTTTGGTGTATAGACAATAGTAATGAGGTTTTAACCCTAGAACTACCGGAAATTTTACTCAAGTTTTATAAAAACATTCTACACCAGAATTTTTACTTAAAACTATTTAATTTGTTTATTTAACTTATTATTGTCTGATTTATACATTTAGTTTGTTTTGAAGAAATTTCTGGTTTGAATAAATATTTTGAATGTACATGTCGGGTCCATTGGACCCTTCTGGTAGACAGAGGGTTAAGAAAAATAAAAAAAACGCCCATAAGCCCACAAATTTGTATACCTATGATTTTGAAAATCTTTTTTCTAATATACCTATAGATTTACTTTATGATACACTAAAAAATATTTTTGATATGTTTTGTATTGAGGAGGAGCTTGGAATTAAAAGAGATTTTTTCTTAAGTTTATGTAATTTCTGTTTTCTTAATAATTTCATTACATTCAATAGCTCATTTTTCTACCAGGTATGTGGCATCGGTATGGGAACTAATTTTTCGAGTTCTGCTGCAAATCTGTTTCTTTTTTATTATGAATTTAATTATGTTTTAAACAGTAATAAGAGTTCAGTTTTAAGGTATATCGATGATTTAATAATATTCGATGACAAACTTTTGGTATCGATTAACGATATCTATCCTCCATGTTTAAAATTAAATAAGGCTTCTGTTGATAGTTTACATGTTAATTTTTTGGATTTAGACATTTTAATTAAAGATAGCAATATACTAATTAAGTTTTTTGATAAACGGGATTTTTTTAATTTTAATACTCAATCGATGCCACACTGGTATTCAAATTTAAGTAAAAAGGTTTTTATTAACATTATTGTTAGACAAATTAATAGATTTTATAGAATTAGTAGTAATAGAGAATTTTTGAGTTCACAGATTTTTAAATTTACTGCTAATCTTTTTTATAATAATTTATTTCCATACCAGTTTATTTCTCATTATGTAAATCAACTTGAGAAGGGTTTTCTAAAGTGGCAATAGCTAAGCGGCCAAACACCGTAATGGATGCCAATGTAGCTGCTTGAATGTATGAAGGGTGTGGATTAAAGTCTTTCTAAGAACGTCTGCATGTTGATGTCCTTCAAGTAGAAACTGCGGTGACTTGCAAAGAAAATTAATGATTATGAGGATAATGGAAAGACAAGTCTTCAGGACGCTGGTCTAACTTGGATTATAGCCTTGCTTGCAACTCCTGCGGATGGAAAGAAGTGGAGTGTAGTGATTGTTTTAAAGGTAGCAAGTTTTTTTCAGGTCTTCATGGGTAAAGTTGGGGATATGGCCTTCTCACATGTTCAATACTTCTAATTGCTTAATGATTTAGTCATATTGGAATTTTTATTAATTTTTATTTACGTTTTATAAGCTAAATCGTTTTTCTTGGATTTTGAATTGGTTGGTTATATTTGTTTTTAAAGCAGTTTTGATTCGTTAAATTTTTTTTTATAAAATAGCTTTGTTATGTTGTGTTTTTGAAAGTTTAAATCTATTTTTATACTTTTGGAGTATGTGGGTTGGCCATATCTTGCGAAACCCGTGAGGATCCAATTTCTGTTTTTGATACCTGCTTTTTCACTCCTCTCACTTTCTGAAGAGCAGGGAGTGGTTTGTTTATTGTCTTTTCGTTATAAAGTTTCATGGATTTTTATTGTTGTTTTGCTCCCTCTTTTCATAATAATTTTCATAATCATTCACTTTTAATAGAGCTATATATATAACCATTATATAATTACAATTTATCATCTATTTCCAGTTACTAAATTCATATTAATAAATTTAGCTTCAATAAGTAACACTGTCATTATACAAAATAATAATGAAACCTCTGTTTTATTACACAAAATCCAGCACAATACTGCTAATTAACTAGCACAATGCGGACGATTAATCCTTTTAAAACATATGAAAAATCACCAAATTTTGATACAATAACCTATTAAATACAAAGATACAAATAACCAGCGAAATAATGTTGAACCTTTAAAAGACGTATCATAAACTAACAATAGATCAATTGGTTGGATGTGTCATGAAGCTTATATATCATTTCTCTTAATCAGAGGTACAAATATAAGCAAAACATAGTCGATTTCTGTAAAAGAATCTAGCTATAAGCTAAAAATTGGATTCCTTTTGGTACCCGATTGACTATAATCCAAAAAGCATAAATTTACCATGCCATATAAATTGAATGAAATAAATAATAAATCGATGCAATAGCCGTAATAATGAACAGCATGAGCAAAATTGGAACATGTAAATTAAAGATTTACCCAGAAAGATAATTTCTCTGACCATATTATAATCGCAAACATGTATCCCTTTTTAACACTGCGAAAATCTCGCCTAATTAAATGGTCACAATTAAAAGTGAATCCGTACGATTTCAAATCACCCCACCAGGCACATAATATTAACATTATTAAAAATATAATAATTTAAAATTAATGATCTAAATATTAAAAATTATTTTATGTGCATTCTTAAAGATCCTGGACATATTACTAAAAAGTACAAAAAGAAGTAGATGTTTAAAAAAAAACAGGTAATAATATGTCCATATGTATCTGATTTTTTAATGCTATAACTCTCGTATTTATAAACCTATTTGGATGGAATTAATTGTATACATAGTACATACCAATATCTCGACCGAGTCCGTTGGCGATATATTGCCAAATTTCGCGACCAAAATTAGTCTCCAAAATTTACGCCAACTTTCCAATATCTCTAATATTTCGCCAAATTCCCATCCACTTCCATTGTAAACCAATAGGGATTACTTGCTTATAGAAAATCAACAAATTGAGATATTCTAATACAACAATAACTAATATTATCTTAAGGGATTATATGATTTTTATTTAAGTGGTCCAAGTAAATTAAATTATGAATAAAAGTAACTTAATACAATGCTCAGCATGCTTTCTCAAACATAAATTTTAAGGGAGACTAAACTGGTTGCCAAGGGCGGCTAGTATCTTACTAATTTTGCTCAATTCTCATTCAAATTCAGTACTGACGAATATTCTCTTATCGAGTCGTCGTATTTTAGATTTTTAAAATTTGAGTAAAATTAGCTTCGAGTAAAACTTGCAAAAAACCAAGAAATATGAAAACTACCTCTTTCTCCAGGCAATGGTCGAAAGGATTTTTTAAATCTAAATTTATGAGTTAAGGCTATGCAATATTATACCATTTTAAGCTTTCATCTAGAAAATATGTTTCCCACGGTCTGTAAAAATAAATAAATAAATAAATAAATAAATATATATATATATCCTTCTATATATAAAAAAAAGTTTTGATTTGGAAATGGACCAATGACAATCTGCGTAGATATTCCGGGTAGATCCACATCCAATTTGAATGCTTAAGTATGGCCTTTCATCGTTAATATTAAAAAAACTGTTGCATACAAAAATATGAAAATCGGTGGTATTATAGAGAAATGTTTGATAAACACGCTGATGCAGACAGCTTTCAAATCGAAGAATTATTTTAAGAGATATTTAATGCTAAAGTTAGACAAAATCGTTCCATTAAAAAAGTTTTATTGGAGCAAAAACTATACATGAGAATTTAATCATCTTTAGATCATTTTATACGTTATAAGTTCCCGGTGTGCAGATTGTATTTATTTTTCTTATTTGACTCATTTTTTGAGGTTTTATTTCAATTTTAAATTCAAATTTTCAGCATTTCGAGAGATATTTTTTACAAATTTTAGAAAATGTTATTAATTTAAACTGTTGCCAGTTGTCTAAACAGCGCAAACAATAATGTTTACTTCAAATTAAAAATTTAATTTACACGTGACTATTATAAACAGAAAATATAAAAAGCAGGAACTCAGTGAAAATTACGTCATAAAAATTATAATTACACGTGAATTTTAAAAGAGATAGAATATTGTAAAATAATAAATTCATAAACATGCGTTAGAAGTCTTAAATAGGAGAATTTGCGTCACATTTACGTCCCATTATTTTTATTATATAAAATGAACAAAAAATAATATTGCTAAACAGTTTAAATTTAAAAATTGCTCGAGACATTTATTTAATATTTTAAGATGATCATAATATTTCATTTCTAGCAAAAGTATTTTTACGTGAATATTAAAAAGAAAAAGAAAAGTTTGGTGAAAATTACGTCAGATTATATTTCTCAGATTCAAATTATAATTCAATCTTCCGAAATCTTTTTAAAGCCGATCAAATTATCGTGCTGTTAGAGTCTGCGGTGTCTGAACGGGGGTTGACGAGCGTAGCTCGTAGGGGGCAGAGCCCCCTAGTATATTAAACAAAAACCTAATTTGCAAATAAATCTTAGACTTTTTTTTAAGTTTTGTATTTTGCATGTATCTTATCATATTATGTACAATCGTCATAAACATAATGCAAAATCTGCAGTACAAATATTTACAACTTAAAAATGGAAAAATTCTAAGATTTATTTCGATTTCATTTGAACGGAATCTAAGTTTATAGGTGTTTTAAGTATTATATTGTATGAATTTCATTTTTATTTTTTAAAGTTCAATTGGTTTAACTTATTGGTTACAAAAATTTAACATTAAATGTAGAACGAATTGAATGAAATCTCTTAATATCTCCCTCTTCTCGGGCTTAAACAATTTAGGAAATAAATTTTGTTTTTTTAATTTGTTCTGCAAATTAGGTTTTTGTTTAATGTGTCAAGTTTTTTAATAACTACTGCATTCAAACGAACAAATTTCAAAATTAATGGAGGGTATCATCATCAGGCTTTGATTTGTGCGATATCGCATCATAATTTGTGATGTAATTTACCTGTGTATGATTCAAAAATTTTCACCAGTGCAGTAATGAATATTGCTGTAGTTTGCACGAAAAATTCCAATCTGAACATAAAAAATCTTCTTAAAAATGTCATTTTTATTTCCACTATGACGCCATATTCATCTTCTTTTTAATTCTTAAAAAAACTCTTTCAGTTTATACAGTTTCATGATTCACGTGAAAATCATTCAACTAAAAATAGGCAAATTATTATTACGGCTTTTGAATTATTTACAACAATGAAAAATAAAATTAATTTTATTACAAAATGTCCGTTGAATCTCGATGAAAAAAGCGAAATTTGGAATTAAGAAAAATATTTGAATAATGTATATAAAAATTAGCCCATGTTACTCTCTAGATTATAATCCATCTATATGCAAATGCATTTTATGATCCGTTTTGACCCTGACGTCTGGCAAATGTTTTTACACTTTGAACTTATAATATTATTAGAATTAGCAAAGAATTAAAAATGAGTGGCATCAGGGACAAAAAGGTGGGAAGAAAAAATGAAAAAGTTACCATCTCCATAGGCTTTTCTATGTTAAATTAACATTGAGAAGTGACACTGGAAATAAATAAGTATTGCGCTGCCGCGCAATACTTAAATATATAATTGCATGGAGACAAATTGTCCCTGCCGTCCCACGTCTCATCACCGGTAACGATCCTGTTGAGGCACTCATTGACCTCATCGTCGAATCCATGCAGAAAAGGGCAGAAACGATCGACGATCACCACGAAGTGTCTGTTGCTCCGAAACTCGAGTGCCACGTGTGTCCTGAAGTGCTGAACAACCGAAAAAAAAAAACTGATGGGAACATCCTTGACACTTCTGCAGGGATAGAACAATACGACAACGAGTACCTCAACAGTATATTTTACAAGCGATGATAATTGTATTGACATCTGTGACAATCTTGCTTTATTTCTAGGAGGCAGATTTGTTTGACAATGGACTGCAAAAACTTAGCCTACGCTATGACAAATGTTACAGTAACCGGTGGACTTATTTTGAGAACTAGTTGAAACATTGCTGTATTTTTTGCAATAAATCTTTCCAGGTAATTATGTTTCTGTTTTTTTACCGTTCGTGAGACTTATTTTCTGGATGACCCTCGTATATACTCGTGATTACTCTTTCTCAAAATGTTCATTAAAACAATTTGTATAATCTTTAAATCCATGATACATTTACT
Organism: Maratus speciosus; assembly: GCA_963932465.1. NCBI lineage: Eukaryota > Metazoa > Arthropoda > Arachnida > Araneae > Salticidae > Maratus > Maratus speciosus. The sequence continues at coordinate 425,213,450 of OZ010795.1, forward strand.
AAATCGAAATAATTACTATGGTGTGGATATGGGAGTGCGATGTTCTTTACTAGTTGCTAGACTTTTTTGTTGACTGCCAATTTTTTTCCCATTTGGAGAAAATTTATATCTCTATTGAAAAATGTCAATGAATAAAAGCTTCTATTTTACAAGGATTACAAATTATTAATTTTTATTTTTTATTTATTTTTATTTATTTATTTATTTATTTATTTATTTATTATTATTATTATTATTATTATTTTTTTTTTTTTTTTTTTTTTTTTTTTTTTTGCATTTGCTCTAAAAGTTCAGAAAAGCTCGAAAAGCTCAGAAATACATTATATAATAAATAGAAAAATATTGTTTTTAGTATAGTATTTTCTATATTAACTTTTCCTAAAATATCCGTATAATGTAATTATTTCTTTATAAATGCAAACCGGACTTTAATAAATGAATATATCTATATATGTTATAACTGATAAACATGTAATAGCATTTATATAGACATAATAAGCCTTTTTTCGTTTCCAAAACTACATACGTATATATTTTTCTTATGTACGCACTACAAAATTTAAAAAAAAGTAATAAATAAAAAATAAACGATTCACTTGAACTATATCTAAAAACATATATTTTTCAAAAACATAAGCACCAATATTTTTACAAAATACTTAATAAAGAAAAACTTTCCAAAAGAAAGAAAAAAAATGTTCTTGGGGATAATTTGAAATGCATCTTAGTGGCAAAATCTTTTTGAAATGTATATTAGTGGCAAAAGAAGTAGAAAACATGAAACAAAGCAGAAAAAACAAATTCGTCATTTCTTACCTTGATTACACACTTTGAAACAATTGACAAAACAAAAGAGAAAAATTCCGTCAGGTATTATGCGGTTTTTTCCGATATACCTAATCAATAATGTAAGAAAAAAATTAAAATAATTCGTGGCTTCTGTTTACATTGTTTATTCATGAAGTGTTGGGAAATGCTGTTAACAAAAAGCACATGATAATATGTAGATTCTAAATTGAAACATATCATTCCTTTACATACCTTTCTGTCAAATAATATGAGTGGATAATATTTTGTAAGAATTTTTTTGTTTTAATTATAAATATAAATTCATTTAGTTACCAAGAATTTTTAGCATATTTCAATCTCTAGAGTTTTTTTCTTGTTTCTTAATGACCTAACAAAATATAGACTGTTACAGTGTGAGTGCAGTAACGTCATAATTCAGCATTTCTTTAAACTTAAATAATGTAAGAAGATGTATGTTATTTTATTATAATGTAGGTAACGATTGCTTAGATAATTTAAAAAAAGTAGTTAAATTTTTATCAATAATTACTGCTGACAACTTCCAGCGTCTAATAATGCTGAAAATAATATGAAAACTTCAAATCACAAGCCATATAACACTTTCGAATATATTTGAAAATTACTTATGCATTCTACTTTTTTGTCTGGGAGTATGGACATCCGTTTCTCTGTCTCTCGGTTCATGCTCCACCTCGTGTAAATATAATCAGTTTGTTATCTCTTTGATGTATCTTATGGTGTTTACCATGAAATTTTCGTTATTCAAATGTAAGTGCAAATCATTAATTTTTCGTTTATTCTAAAAATAATCGGTGCTAAAAATAATCATGTTACATTATTCTCAATTTGGAAAATTCGTTGTAGTGTATTTTAATGATGTTACAACGTTTCAAACATATTGAAATTGATATAAATCACTACAATTATGTAGAAAATTGGTTGAATATGGTGTTAACACCTTTTGTCTTTCATTTATTGGAACACAAAAAGTAATCCGATTAGGGTATTATTTTTAAAGGTGCTCAAAAGAATTCCGTTATCTACTTATTAACGGGATTTGGTAAAGTATAATTGACAAATCGTTATGTTTTTCCTACCTGAACCGATGTATTAAAGTTATTTTAATGGTACTTATAAGTACCGTCAGTTAATAAATGGTTAACAGGAAATAAAGAGACCCTATACCCTATATTACTAACAAATCGAAATATTATTATGCGTATCATAAAAAGAAATATTTAATTAAAAGAGGGTGATCGCACATTATAAATATTTCTTTCTATTGCTTCTATTCTCTCATTAAAACAATACTATTTCTCCTATTAGATAACATTAATACTACAAGGATTTAATAATTTGGTGCTCTAACCTATTATTTATGTACAACTGTTCAGAGGTTTCTGAATTTCTAACATTTTCAGATGTATTTATATATTCATATGCAGTAGATGTTTAAACTCGTACTTGTCTGGTTAATACTTTGTACTACTCACTAGCAGTGCTCGGAGGACTTATCGCTAAAATATTTTTATACTCTGCTGTCATTGCTTCAGTCAAACATTTCCTCAAACCCATATCATACCAAGAATTAAAAATACTTATATTTATTTTATACAATCTTAAATATATGTTTCTGTAAGGTAATGTATACACATAAAATGAAAATAAAATCTTACCAAACCTTTATCAGTTAATTGGTAGCGGATGTCCTAAAAATAGGACATTGGTTCAAGCCGCTGCTATTTCGTTGTTACATTGGTAGAATGGGTGAAATCTTCTTAGCCGAAGTCCTAATTTTCATTTTTTACAGATCGTTGTTGGTTTTGTAGCACAGAATTTTAGATGGCAGCTTATTTGTTAGTTTTCTTATTTTCTTATTTTTATTTTTTGCAATAACATGCTCACTTTTAAGCTTTAGAAGATCTTCATTAATTTGTTGAACACCCAATTTTCTGAAAGTCATTTTCATTGGAATACAAAGTGCCAAATAGGCACATTGTAGCACTTTCATAGTTTGAACTGTCTCTAGAGGACACTTGTGTAATTTCGGAACAAGTTTTGCATTTTTCCCATTTAAGATTTACATTATTTTCTTCATTGCTATTTGAATCTAAAATTTCAATCATGTCCGCAACCTACTTTGGAGGTACTTTATCACGCATCGTGTTTCGTATCTTTCTTGCGGATGAATTATCAATCTCCTCAGTATTGCTCGGTGTGTCAGGATATGAAGGTTAAATAATTAATTCATTGTCTATGTAGACTAAATCACTGTCACCATTGTCATTTAAATTCTACAAAAAATGCAAGACTTAGTGCGCAGTAAAAACGTACGTGATATTTTAAAATACTAGCATCAAACTAAGTTTCAAAAGAAAGCAAAATTTAAGTACACAAAAACGAGAGAATGTAAGTTTGCTTCAATGATACAAAATACAAATTGCACTTCATGAGCTGTTGTTTGAGGACATATCTATTAGCGTGCCACTTTTAAAGATAAATAATTATGTACACTGTAACGAACTTTTCAAATTTTCTAAACCATTTGAACTTAACCCCTTAAAACCAGCTGCCGCGATATTCACGGTCTGTGTCTTTTATTCAGATTGTTTGATTCCCACAGTTTCATAAAAGATTGTAAATGGACTTATTAAGGTATAATTTTACTTGTCATTAAATAAGGTGAATATATATTTTTTTTGCAAAAAAGTGGTACCAATGAGCAATTTGAATTTTTCAACCGGAATTTAATGTGACCGTTACGGGGTAAATTGAACTCCATTTCAACATATAATAAAAAAATATATTATTTAATATATATATATATATCTTGGAGGGGTGCTGCGTCTGACTAAAACGAACATGATTTGTATATGAATACATGGTCGAAAAAGAAAACATTTGGTGAGAACCGAGAAATGTGGAAGAAATGTAAACGAGCATTTTATTGACATAGCAAATACAGTAGATGCTCAAATGGTCCCCTGGCAGCGTCTAGCAAGGGATTGGCGTGCCTTTTAACAGATTCTAAGTATTTCACAAACATTTGCAGCAACGACTGAAAGTCTTGCAATTAGGTTCTCATCAGAATCAATTGGTGTCTCATAGATGAGACATCTGGAACCTTCGAAAGTGTACGCCAATTACTTCCTAGACGCTGCAGGGAGTGGCAATTAGTCCCAAAACATGGCCCAAAATGATTATTTTAAAAATTATTATTATTATATATTATCATTGCTACCCTGTATCAATATTCCTCATAAAGTTAGTTACTGCATCCAAAGGCGTAAAGTGCAAGGCGCTTTCGCTACACAGCGCGCCACGCCATCAGTCGGAATTTGTCTTTTGCCTACAGAGGTCGTGTGATTTTTCGATGCGATAAGATTTGAGTGCTCTAAAATCCCTTGTTGTTTTCTATCTAAACAATTTAGTGGTTGTTGTTTAGAGGATTATTCTGAACGAGGTATGTACTTTATACACACTTCATTTACCTAATGTATATCTAGACTATTTTTGTCTAGATGGTCGACAGCTAAGGTGTAATTAACAGTGGCATAAATAATTATTTATATTATTTCGAAAGGATTTTGTTATATTTCTAAACATATCCAAGCAATGAAATATATTGTGTAACATGCAGTACATAGTAAACAAGACAGTTATGAAAAAAATCAACCTAAACGGAAAGTTCAGTGTTAGTCACCGGTGACTGACACTGAACTTTACGTTTTGGCCGCGTAAGTCATCGGTGACTGACACTTATAGAGTGTATAACCGAAATCTTATTTCGTGGCCTAAACGGCAAGACAGACAAAATAGACTTGTCGTTTTAACGAATTTTTTGTTAGTTTCAACAATTTATGGTATAAATTACTGCTATTTGGTTTTTTATTTATTTTGTGAACAAGGCCTTCTGGAATGAGGTCTATGACTCGAAATGAGTTGTATGTCATGATGCACCACATTTGATGGAAAGCTTCAATTTGTGGAGTAAGAATTATCAAGAAATTATTCTGAACATGATCCAAGGATAGTTGAGATGAAACAAAAGCTCTCCGTTATTAAAAACCTGTTCAGGCAAAAATGGTCAGCTGCTCATAATACAAGGTCATGATTCAAAAAAAACAATTCTAAAAGTTTAAACGGCACTATATTGCTACTTATTGCACATACGTGAAACACAATAGATTCAAACCCTTTACTGTTGTGCTTCGTATTTCGCTTGTATTTCGTCTTCTGTGTAATTAAACGACACCAATTTCTACTATTAGAAATATATCAAGTAAGTACTTGTTATTGTTACAGAAGTCATTCACGGTCATCCTGAAAAATCTTCTGTAGACTGATGTGAAAGAAGCAAACGCCGCAAAACCAAAGACCTTCGATCAAAAGATGTGGAAGTATTGACCTACGCTACCCAACTGAAATTGCGGGAGTCAGAAGTCCCAGAAGACCATAAAAGATATGTAAAGGCTATGAAAAAAGTCGCGAAGAACAAAAGTAATCTCGCCACTTATCACCTTCACATGCTTTGTCCATGTATACAGTAGCAGGACTTACTAAATACCAATATGAACGGATACGAGAAAGGAATAAATGTTTTGTTCCGTGCTATTCTGTTCTTTAAAGCGTAAAAAAAGAATGCTACCTGGAAATTCACAGGGTATGTATAACGGCTTTCCCTTTATATATTCATTATTCCTCCTCTCCCCTCAAAAATCAACTTTTAACCTTACTGGTTCATTATAAATTGTCATTATTCTACCCCCCCCCCCCTTCAAATAAAATATTTAGTTTAAATTTGGCATTTTATACTTAATTTATTGTCTTTATTCATTCTCTCCCACCCTCTCACTACTGTAAGTTTCACTTTTACTTTTTAAAGTTCTTTTTAAATGCAGACATCATTTATCTCGGATCCTTTTTCTGTCTTTCAAGTTCACACGGATAGAAAAAGATCTTAACCGCAGCAATTTTCCGTTGAAATAAAATAAAAGAATAAAATACAAGTTAATGTCTTTTTCGCTTCGCAGCTGACGATATGTAATGCATATTTTCTCAGCCTCTGGGCTTGCATTAGTATTCAATCCTCACCCTTGTACTTTGTCGGATACAAACCATGTGCCCCTTGCTGACTAATTTTCAGCTGTCGTTATATCTGTAACGTGCATATAATGTCGTGTGTTCCTATTTCTTTAAGTCTTCCTGCTTACCGCAAGAATGTTATTTATTGTAACCCTAAAGAGCCCGCCATGGCATAGTTTTTAACTCAATGTAAAACTTCAGGATTGTTTTTTCTACCCAATTTGTTTTTCGCCAAACATCTTACATATCGTCATCTAGTGTTCGCCCATCTGTATGTAATAGTAACAAAATCTATCTCACTTTTGCTCCTGACCTCGAGCTATGTAGTCTGCAAATTAAGCTTCACTGTGGAGCGTCTGCCATCGGGCAGTTATTGAAACTCTCCCCGTTCATCTGTACTTTTCACGGCCCTCCCTTAAAAGTTCTTTACAATAAATGTAAGTCTCTTAAAGTATTGTGTTGGAGTTTCTTTTTATTCATTTATGAATCTGGGTATACAATAATCTCCTTCACAGTAAGAGAGACATGTGCCAAAGTAAAAGTGCAAAAGTTAATGGATCACACGGAAACACGACTGATTTTACATCTTAGAGAAGTTGTGGAATCTTTGAGTAATGAAGAAAAATTATCTTTAATTTTAATAAGTAAGTGGGGATATGACGGGTCACAGCAGACGCAATATAAAATGAAGTTTGAAAATGAAGCTGATTCTGACACCAATATTTTTCAAAGTTTCGTGGTTCCTCTTCAATTTGTTTACTGGGCCGAAAAGGAAATTATCTGGCAAAACCTAACACCATCATCACCTCGCTATTGTAGACCTATCAGAATACGATTCGTCAAGGATACAAATGAGGTAACAAACAGCGAAATAAAAGATGTTAAATCACAGGTCGCAACACTTACTAGAAGAGAAATTGATGATGTGTCCATAGAACATACTATGTTATTCATCATGGTGGTTAGAAAAGTATGCAATGCCGCAACGTACACAGAATCTACGATGCAGTGCAAAATATGCGATGCTACTTCATCAGAGTTTAATGACTTATCAAAGAAGAGTAAGTGTAAGATAGAAAAATTAAGTTTTAGGCTTCCCTTGTTACATGCTCGTACACGATTTTTGGAGATTTGATCACACGTAGCATAGAGATTACCAAAAAACAAATTAAACGTCCGGCTTTCTGCTGAGGCGAAACAAGCGGTAGAAATTTTAAGAAAATGGATTCAGGATAATTTCAAACAACAACTCGGGCTCTTAGTGGACCACCCGAAAGCAAATTTTGGATATACTGACGGAAAAGCAAGCAGAAGCTTTTTTGAGGAATACGGAATATCGGTCGTAATAACAGAAGTAAATTTGTTAAATCGGATGAAAGTGATATTAGATGCATTGTGTTGCAGATACGAAATTAGTACAGAAGAATTTGAAAATTATTCCCAAGAAAAGGCTGAACTGTATGCAACGCTATATGGTTTTTACACAATGTCCTCTACAATGCAGAAGATACTTCGTCATGGAGCAAAAGTCATAAAAGAATCTCTTCGACCAATAGGCCAACTATTTGAAGATGCTGCAGAAGCTCGCAATAAACATATAAGGTCATTTATATTAATCTGCACAAGTAAGCTTTCGCGATTGGCCTATAACATGGAAGTCCTAAATAGACATCTTTTAATTTTTTATCCCCTAATATAGGGCATAAGATGCAACATAAACAAGAAAAGAAAGCTCTTATCTTCTGAAGTTTTAAATTATTAGAAAGTGATATTACAAATGTTAATAGTCTTGAAGACAGTAATAGCGATGAAACTGATGAATAAATGCTTTGATTTACAAATAGGACTTTGTTTTACCATTTTCACCCTACAATCCAAATAAAAAAGTAGATCTGTTCCCGTTAGAGTTATGCAATAATTTTGTCCAGGTTTTTTGGGACTAAATAACACACTGTGCGCTGTTAAGTATTTATCGATGTTGGTGGTTGCACATTTGAAAACTTATTGTAAATGTTATGTCAAAAAATCGCTTGTTTTAAATTTCTCCGCGTTTATTTAAAAAAAAAAAATAATTTACAACCCTACATTTTTATATCAAAACAGGTTTTTTGTGTATTTTAAACCCCCTTAAATTTTGCCTTATGATCGTAGAAACACCCTGTGCATATATATTTAGACAAATAAACTATGGTACATTTTGTATTTGATTTTTGTTATTTGCTCTAAATTAGGATTTAGTATTACTTTTCAATTAAAAAGGACAATTTAAAAGAATATTTTCATTTTATTCACAAAAAATTGCGATATTACTTTTCTACTCTTAAATAATTCTTCTATTATTTCTTTTCAGTCACAAAATTTATTGGCCAGTGGCTGCAGAATCCCGAATTTTTTTGTGGGAGTATCGACTTAGATTTCACTTACGTGTCTCATACATAAATCATTTTGAGAAGTTTTAGAAAGTTTTCTTTTAGGTCCGAAAATTTCTTTACATCGATAAAACATTCTATGATTAGATACTTTAAGGTTTCTCATGAAACGACTCTTTTCACAAATTTATTCTGTTAATATAGTCATTTTTTTTTTGTTTCCCCAGGAAGATAGGGAAATTAAATTAATTTAAATGCAACATTTTTGAAGTAGCCTTTTAGTGTTATATATATTTCTCTTAAATTTTAAATCTGAAAAGTGTTATCCTAACTTTATTATTATTTTTTTAAATTTAATGGATATTTCCTTTAAGATTTTATTAAATAAGTAATTACACGCTGTTTTCATAAGGAGAAATAATTTAATTAATCTAATGGAAAAAATTTATACATATAAGTTTATATAATATTAATAATAAATTGTTTCTGTGTAGCTGTGATAAGAAAAACACCGGTACCGGTTTAACTTTGGCCCCGTTGTCCTGGTAAGGCTGCGTTTAAAAAAGAACAGTTCTCCCTCTCATTCTAAAGTAATTCTCATTATAATGTGTTTTTCTTTTTTAAGAAAATAATAGGAGATTCAACAATGAAAAAAGATAAGATGATTAGATCGAACTTGAAGAAAACTTCTAACTCCTGCAGGATGACCATCAGTTTATTTATTACGCTATTAAGGATGAAAAACACCGCGTGGCACAAGAAAAGACGCAAACATTGAATGTAAGACAATGATACATCTATCTGGATCTTAACAGATCAGTCAATTTCTTTTTAGGGAAGTAGCATTTTTTTTTTTCATTAATTACCTGTCATTCTATGTAAGGATTATAATCCCACACCTGCAAATCAATTTGTCGACCCTACAGCTTTTGGGATCTTCTTAAGCAGCAACTTTAAGAATATCAGAGCAACACAGTTGTTTATTTTCAGATTAAATCTGTATATAGATTGATCTTTTCATTGTTTTTTTTTTTATATTTGAAATTTAATATTTGCTATTTAAAAAAAAAAAATATATATATCATTGTCTGTATATCTTCTTTCTATAAAATTTATTTTACTTATTTCAATGTTGCTCTACATTTCAAAATTTGTGTATAATTTAATCCATCCTCACATATTTAACATTTTTCAACGTATAAGATAGGTGTTTATGAATTTGGTTTGTCTATCCGTCTGACTCCTCGCGCTATAACTCTCATAAAAGTAAACCGCTGTCATGTAAATCACGTACGTTACTGATAATTAATATGACGTATCCAGTGTTGATCCGATGTAGTATTTATAGTTCGTTTACTGAGACAATCAAATGGATGTCGTTACGTAATTGTCTCTGTCGAAAAATCGCCTGCAGTTTATTTTAATGTTGACACATTATTTTTAACATATTAAAACTGATATGCGTTATTAATTTGCAGTTTAAGATGCATACTATAAAATATGACGCCCATAGCCTTTATCGTTCATTTACTTATAAAAGCAAAATAATCCGTTTATGATAAATAATTCCTGAAAGTGAGTTATCAAATTTGGTCTGCCATTTTAAATTTAGCCAAGTTTTATCATACTAGGACTTCCCTCAGAGGGATTAGTCAGCGATATTGGCGAGAACATAGATTCAATAATAACTTGATGCAAGTAAATAAAATGAGATACTGTTTTTAATTGGCCATATATTGGTTACTAATTCAAATGATGAAATAGTGAACATGGAAAAAAAAATTCCATATCAATTTTAAACCAGCTCTTCCCTCTGTTAAGGGCTCTGGCAAGAGATAGAATAGCCTAGAAAAAGGAACACATTTACAAGTACATTCGGACAGCCTATTCGCTGTTTCATACCGACATTTTTGCATTTTTTAAAATACATACATAAACCAGTATAATACTTCTTCAGTTTTATTTTCATAGTCGTTTATATCATTTGACAAAAAATCTCACTTTCTTAAACTCGAATTGCGTCAAGCTTTTTTAAAAAAGCAAAGTCCATATAATAATGAAATTCCAAGAAGGGAATTAAACACATGGTAATAAAGCATTTAGGTGAGCGCAATTGATAAATTGTCAAATATTGTTCTTATCGCCATCTTTCGTAATGCATTCTACTATTTTAAAATACACACATTAAATAAATTTAAAAACATGATTTACTCATTTAATTAAAAATAATAATAAGTAAATAAATAAAAATAATAAGAAGAGATAATATCATAAGTCAAAACATTTGTTTCAACATCAACACAAGTTACACTTGCGGGGGGAAAAGGCAGCTTTTGACAAAAAATAAAAATAAAATACTCTTGGCAAAATCTGAACCGGACTAAAAAAAATGTACCGTGATTAATTCAAATATTATAGGAATATTCCGTAATCTGGTTTTCAACCAATATCGTAATTTAAAAAGCATCGCTTAACTCCAATGAAATTTCATTGTTGTAAAATTTTATTTATTTATTTTTATTTATTTTTTTTTGGGGGGGGGTGGTGCATATATTTACATTTAAATTTTAAACTTTCGTTTATGTAACGGTTTCTTGTATGAATAATTAGCACATTGATGATCGAGCTTCACTCGAAACATATGTAAAAAACTGCGTGTGTGGTATGTGTGCTTAAAGCCATTATTACTTAGCTATTATAACTCTCGTCCGTTATAACAATGTTGCTGTTAGTATTACTCTTGTTTGACGTCAACCTTGCTGTGTATTTGAATACGAATTATTGGCCACTTTTCTTGCACGAAGAGTGGTTATAACATAATTGTTTCATTTTGCATAGCATGTACCAATTGCAATATTCATACTTTTAAGTTAGTCAAGCGCAGGTGATAAATTGACAATATTTTTTCCATACTATATTCATCTTGCACTCATTTCATTTAAAATATAAAGCTTTCATTCACTTCATTTAAAATACACGTTTTTAACTAATTTCATTGTACTTTAACAACATTACTTTGCATTGGCGTTTTTTTTTTAAAGCTTTATACAGTTTTGGTTTCAGAAAGTGAGATTTGTTACAAAAAGATACAAACCTGACAATTTATTACAAACCCGATGAACGTTTATGTTTATTTTTTACAAATAAACTTACTTTTTGGCACAGATGTCACATACGCACCACGTTGGCGCGATTTTTTGTCTGACGCCAATATGGCAAAAACCTCGTTTTCGAATACCAGTTAAATATATATTTTTAAAAAGGGAATAACAATAAATAAAAAAAAAGTTTAATAACTATAGAACAAAACAATTTATATAATTTAAAAACAGAAAGTAAAAGTAAATAAACAATTTATTAATAAATAAACAACAACATCTAGGTTACCATCAAGCAAAATAACGACACTTTGGCGCCAGTTAAGTAACCCGGTGCGTATATGACATTGGCGTAAGAAAAAAATCGCGCCAACGTGGTGCGCATGTGACATCTGTACGTAAATGTCTTGTTTACAATAAATAATTGATTAAATCTTTAAAAAATTGCTTGGGTACATGAAAGAAAGAGTAGGTTACCAGAAAATATGCATGAAAAGTTTACTTCTCTCGCCAAACCCATTTTCTTTACCTATAAGACGCCTATTCTGGAAAAGTACAAATTTCGGTACTTGTTAGTTATCCCGTCGACCAAATTACTGTCGCCAAATTGTAAGATTAAATGCCAATAATGGTTGATCGTAAATGTCACATTCACTTGACAACACGTGTTTACGTCATCAAGTGATTTTAATTTCGACGTTTTATTTGTATTTTTATTAATGTTATACTAATTTATTTGTTCGTTAAATTATTTAAGTTATTTAGTATTAATATTAAGTTATTTTTTAAAAAAAGTTATTTAAAATAAAAATTATGTCAATTTGTATAATTCGGCGGGTGGTTTGGTGATTTATATAATTTCGCGAAATTGGTCGACGGGGTAACTAACAAGCACCCAAATTTCACTTAAAATACTTAAAAGACAAAAATAAATTAATTAAGAATAAATGATGCCACAAATAAAAATTGTTTATCTAAACATAAAATAACTGTTTCAAATTTTCACACGCAAAATATAAATGTTGGTTGCTTTTGGCGATTAAAAAATGCTATTGGGTAGATTATCGTAAAATCTGAAATTCTACGTTATTATGGCTTTTTTCTTTGAAATAGAAAAAAAAAATCCAGATTTATTTTCCTGTTTGATTAAATTTAAATATGTTTTTTTTTGCACTTTAATATTAGTGCGGGCATATTTTCTTTGCTCCATGTGCTAGAATTCGGTTTTCTACGAAAACATCCAGCCGGTGAAAATGACATACACTAAATTTCCGTTACGTATGTAGAAAAATTGTGCTTTTTTATCAGTTTATTTAATATAATTTTTAAACGAACTGGAACTTCTTCGCATCATAAAAAATATAGTGCTGCACAAAATAATTCGAGCGCATTTTCACTTATCGGAAATACATTCACATTGATGGAAATTGCTGAAAGGAGAATTTTCAACTATCGTGTAAATTTCCTAACTGAACTATTTTTTTGCAAAGTATGTAGTATATATGTCGTAGGCTAACTGACAAATCCGGCTCTTTGCCAACAGCCTAGGATCTTTGCAAAGAGCTGGGCTAATTGGAGAATCCATCTCCCTTTTTCCAATTAGCCTGATATTTTTCAGGCTTATTGCAAAGAGCGTAGAAAGCGTTAGGCTAATTGAAAAATGACCACTTTTTATCCGATCAGGGTGATATTTTTAGCTCACAGGCTATAAAGCCTGAGAGCTTATGTGTCCGCCGATTCTTTATGTACGTGTGTACGTACGTATGTACGTAATGCGATAACTCTTGATAGAAAAATCCGATTTGGTTAAATTTTTTTCTAGGTTTATTCTGATAAGGTGCTTCCCTGATTAGTTTTTTTGGGTTAATTGGTTAAGGATAAAGGGGGGGGGGGGGGTAGTCCTCCCACCTTTAATTTATATAAATGGGTTTTTCATGCAGAGATATTCGATTTGCTCCAAATTTGGTATACCGGTTTATTGTGTTAAGGAGCTTCCCTGATTAGATTTGGAAGCTCATTATTTAAGTATAAAGGGGGGAAAGGGGGCTACCCCCCTTAATTTAGATAAATCGGTTTTTCATGATGAATTATTCGATATACTCCAAATTTGGTATATCGGTTTATTAAGTTAAGGAGCTGCCTTGATTAGATTTGGAGATTTATTGGTTAAGTATAAAGGAGGGACAGGGGCTAGTGTCCCCTTAATTTAGATAAATGGGTTTTTCATACAGAATTATTCGATTTGCTTCAAATTTGATATACCAGTTTATTACGATACGGCTTCCTTCATTTGATTTGGAGGTTTACTGGTTAAGTATAAAAGGGGGTAAAGGGGGGCAATTGCACCTCCCCTTAATTTAGATAAATGAGTTTTCATGCATAATTATCTAATTTAGCTTATTTTTTTTCTAGGTTCATTCTAATAAGGATCTTTTGTCATTAGATTTGAAAGTTCATTGGTTCAGCATAAAGTGAGAAATGGGTTAGCTAAAACTTCTCCTTAATTTAGTGAAATGGTTTTTTCATGCAGAATTATCTGATTTGCTTCAAATTTGGTATACCAGTTTATTATGTTAAGTAGCTTCCTTGATTAGATTTGGAAGTTCTTTGGTTAAGTAGAAAGGGGGGCAACAGTGACTAATCCCTTCATTTATTTTTCGAGGGGCATTATTCTTTGAAATAAGAGTATAATATACAATTAGTGTGAATAGCCTGTGAGCTCAATGCCATCAGTTTAATTGGGCAATTTCCTTTTATTAGGTTTATTAACGCGTAACCCTACCCAAACCCGAAAAATAAATTACAACAGACCGTACCCCGATCCGAGCAAGACAAAATAATTTCAGTCTACATGCAACCCGACCCGAACCTGAGAGCTCCATTTGAAAAACCCCGAAATCCCGAACCGAATTTGATAACCAGTAAAAATATTCCAAAGATCCATAACCGGATCCGAACAAGACAAATTAGTTTCCGTGGACACGCAACGCTACCAGAACCTAAATATTCCATTCGAAGTCAACCTGAAACCTGTCCCGAACCAAATCTTAACCGACAAAAATATTCCAAAGACCTATAATCCGATGCAAGCCAGACAAAATAATCTCCGTCCACCGGCAACCCGATCCGAACCTGAAAGCTCTAATTGAGCACAATCCGAAACCTGGTTGTGGTCGGTTTTCGGGTTGACTTCAAATGGAACCTTCAAGTTCGGATCCGGTTGAAAAAAAAATAAACTAAATTAGATAATTCTGCATGAAAACCCACTTATCTAAATAAAGGGGAGGGGCAATTGCCACCCTTTCCCCCCTTTTATACTTAACCAATGAACCTCCAAATCAAATGAAGGAAGCCATATCGTAATAAACTGGTATATCCAATTTGAAGCAAATCGAATAATTCTGTATGAAAACCCCATTTATCTAAATTAAGGGGACAGTAGCCTCTGTCCCTCCTTTATACTTTACCAATAAATCTCCAAATCTAATCAAGGCAGCTCCTTAACATAATAAACCGGTATACGAAATTTGGGGCAAATCGAATAACTCTGCATGAAAAACCGATTTATCTAAATTAAGCGGGAAGGTCTAGCCCCCCTTTCCTCCCTTTATACTTAACTAATGAACCTCCAAATCTAATCAGGGAAGCTCCTTAATATAATAAACCGGTATACGAAATTTGGAGCAGATCGAATAAATCTGCATGAAAAACCCATTTATCTAAATTAACGGGGGGGGGGGGTGGTGTCTATCCACCCTTTCCTCCCTTTATACTTAATTAATGAATCTCCAAATCTAATCAGGGAAGCTCCTTAACATAATAAACAGTTACACGAAATTTGGAGCAAATCGAATAACTCTGCATGAAAAACCCATTTATCTAAATTAAGGGGGGGGGGGGGGGTTCTAGCCACCCTGTCCTCCCTTTACACTTAACTAATGAACCTCCAAATCTAATCAGGAAGCTCCCTAACATAATAAACCGGTATACGAAATTTGGAGCAGATCGAATGATCTGCTCCATAATCTGTTAAGGTGCTTCCCTGATTAGATTTGGCGGTTCATTAATTAAGTATAAAGGGAGGAAAGGGGGGTTAGACCCCCCCCCCTTAATTTAGATAAATGAATGATCTGCATGAAAAACCGATTTATATAAATTATGGGGGGTAGCCGCCTTTTCCCCCATTTATACTTAAATAATGAGCTTCCATACCTAATCAGGGAAGCTCCTTAACACAATAAACCGGTATACCAAATTTGGAGCAAATCGAATATTTCTGCATGAAAAACCCATTTATATAAACTAAGGGGGGGTAGCCCCCCCTTTTACCCCTTTATCCTTAACCAATGAACCCCAAAAACTAATGAGGGAAGCACCTCATCAGAATGAACCTAGAAAAAAAAAATTGAATCAAATCGGATATTTCTATGAAGAGTTATCGCGTTACGTACATACGTACGTACGTACGTACACTCATACATACAGAATCCGCGGGAACATAAGCTCTCTGGCTTTGATAGCCTGTGAGCTAAAAATATCACCCTGATCGGATAATAAGTGGTCAAGCCTAACGCTATCTAGTCTCTTTGCAATAAGCCTGAACAATATCAGGCTAATTGGAAAAAGGGAGATGGATTCTCCAATTAGCCCGGCTCTTTGCAAACAGCCTAGGCTGTTTGCAAAGAGTCGGATTTCTCAATTAGCCTACGACATATGTACAAATATATAGATCATATTCAAGTGTGTACAAAATTATTTGGATATTGTAACAGACAATAAATGCTAATTTCTAAAACTCGAATTTTTTTATAATACACTTATTAATTCATATATTTATTGTACGGTAACCCCTGAACGGAAGTAATACTCGCACTTGACTGTTTATTTATTATAGTATAAGTGTTTACTTTTATACTTTATAAAGCCTTAAATATTTCTTAAATATATTACAAAAAATTGGGTAATTTCTATAAGTACCTATGTGAGTTTTATTAGAACACGAAACCGCATCACTTTTGTTCTGGCGACGAAGATTTTAAAAGGCATGAATACCCTTAAATAATGTAAGAAAAACTTATGTTGAAATTTTGAGACTGAAAGATAAACTTTTTAATTTTTATATATCATACTTTGGATGTTTTTATCGCAGTCTTTTAACCAAGAAAACGTAAAATATTAACAAAATAAACAATTATTTATTTATTTTTTTTTTATCCGAGGAATTTTTATTAAACGATACCGAAAAAAATATAAATATTTCGCGAATAAAGAGTGCAAGGTTTCTACTGTCAACGATTTTTTTTTTACACGCATGTCAAAATCAGAAAGAGAAAATGATTTAAATGTTAATTGTAGAATCCGCGTACACTGTAAAAAAAAATGCCATTTTTCCGGTAGGAATCGGAAAAATAGTTGCCCTTATCGTTCCGCAATAATTTCCAACCCAGCTCTGAATAAAATCCGCGAAAATAATATTTCAAAAGTTTTCACTTTTTTTTTTTTTTTTTGCTGTTGTTTACAGATATTCGATTGCGATTGGTTTTCAATCTCACAAAAATAACATCCCGTATATAAGACTAGTAATGCCATTTTTCCGGTAGGAATCGGAAAAATAGTTGCCCTTATCGTACCGGAATAATTTCCAACCCAGCTCGGAATAAAATCCCGTAAAATCGGAATAAAATCGGAATACCGTTTTACTGACTATTTCCTTATTTTTACGGATTTTATTCCGAGCTGGGTCGAAAATTATTCCTGTACGATTAGGGCAACTATTTTTCCGATTCCTACCGGAAAACTGGCAGTATTTTTTTTACAGTGCATAGTTAATGACAGTACTCTAAACAAACAGTTTTTATCTGAGAATCCAAAGAACTCGATCTGCTTAGATAACTAAATAAAAAGATATGTTCATAATGGATTACAAAAGATGTATAAAATTTATATAAAAAAGAAACTGCATACAAAAAATAATCAGAAATGATAAACTTTTATGTTAAACATCTGATATTAATTTCCTCGTAATATTTTGTAGCGAAAGCATCGTGATTAATCGGGTTTCTAAAATATTTTAACTCATTTTATTTTGATTTATGTTTGAATATAAGGATTTGAAATTTAGATGCAATATTATATATTTAATTTTAGTTTAATTTAACTACCAAGAAAAATTTGATTCCTTAGGAAATACTTTGCAAAACTGCCTGTATGTTACTCACTGTATGGCATAAAATATTTAACAGAAACAGCAATTCTTCAATTAATATTATACAAGAATGGAAAATGAAGATATAATTTCAAATATTTTAAAGGTAAAAGGTTTTTAATTCGAAGAAAATAATTTGCTTTGATTATAAACTATAATTTACTTTAGTTATGAGTATATCTTATTGATTAAGTAATTACACATTTATAATAAACTATTATCACAAAACAGAATAAGGTCACAACTACCTATTTCATACATTTAATTCCAATAAATGTCTTATACTTATTTAATAATTAGAAAGTATGATATGAAGCACCAAAATGAAAGTACCACACAGTCGTGGAAAAAAAAAAAAGTAAACACCCTTTTAACTCTGCAACTAAATATAATAGAAGAAAGTTACTGGTACCAATCAATTGTATATAAAGTCTACTTTTAAATGATGCATATAAGATTTCCTTAGGGGGCCATATACAAATCAAAACCAGATAAAACTTAGTTTTCAAATCAAATTACCATTTGATTCTTGAATTTAGACGAATAAATGAATTCACATGCATATAGTGCTGAAGTTTTTTATTTATTTATTTATTTATATATTTTATTTTTTTGTAACTGTAAATTATTATTTTTTAATCCATATTTTTGTTATTGGTACAACTAAAACATTTATTGGGAAAAGAGTAGAAATACCTCTTGTAACTGTCCGTATGAATTTTCAGTTGTAAATTTACGTGATAAATATTAATTGACCAGAGGTTTCAGCATAGTCATCTTAATCGAATACATCAATATATATTTAAGGTTCAATTATATTATGTTATATTAATGTTAAATATATTTAAGTTTTAATATACTTAAGGCTGCTAGTCAATGAGCTTCCGAATTCCCTTCACTAATGTTAAGTCTATGGGTGTTTTATACATTCGTATATTTATATTATCTCCTCTGGAAATTAATATTTTAAACTCGTTTTTCCAGGTACTATTTTTAAAGAATGTCTCCTTCTTTCTTAGATCTTAAATATTTTTAAAATATATACTCAGTTTTATATTAAGTGATAAAATCTTATTCACAGATCTTCAGCTTTTATCACATAAAATAATTAATATTAAATTAATTTTAGAAATATTTTGAGAACTAAGAAATAAGAAGACATCCTTTAAGAAGAGTATACAGAAAAAAGGAGTTAAAACTATAAATTTCCCAAGGAGATATTTGAAAGATGCGAATGTATTCTACTCCCATAGACTTAGCATTAACCAGGGGAATTCAGAAGTTGAGTGAGTCGTAGCTCTATGGGGGAAATTGTACATTCTCAAAATTTCTTTTTTGCTGTGATCTTCAGTATATTTAAGGGGAAAGTTATGAATAAGAGTGGCGGCAATGTTATATTTTATTTATATTATGGCTCTACAGAAAATTCTCTTTTAGTTTTCACAATCAAATGTACCCCTCTTATTTCAAGTAGAATCGAAAGTACTGTACCACCCATTTAAGAACGCATATTTTGAACATGTCGTTTCTTCCAGAGTAATCAGAATACTAACCGCCTATAAGTACGGTACTCACAAGTTTAATAAAAGCTGTTTAAATGAAATAATATATTAAGTGCACTATAAAATCTGTTTTAACTCTTTCATGTTTAAAATATTTTTAAAGTAAATTAAAACAATATACTAGTCGCTTGTCGGTTTTTGTCGGCAATCCATTTGAATTTTCTTGTAACCCATGTAGCCTTGAAATTAAAATGTGAAAATTTTCTGTAGCTGGCCTTAAATGTTTCTTCACCACCATGTTCAAGTAACAAGATTTCTCTTTTTTTTTTTTTTTTTTTCAGGTGCAGTTCTAGAAGAAAAGTTTTAGTTCGTGGAAAAGTCTGCTGTGCAATTCTTAGGATTAGATCATTTTACCTTTTCCAATTATACCAAAGTATATGAGAGAAATGTATAATTTATTAAATCTACTAGCATATAACTTAATTGAAATGTAATATTGGAATATAAAAAGAAAGTTGATTCTTATTTTGAATTTCCTGTCTGCGGGGACAGGCTGCAAAAAACAGAACATGACCATTAGTGTCCTGAATGAACATGGCGATAAGAGACAGAGGGAGATGAAGCGCTTTCATTTTGCGTGATGTTAAATGTGCAACCCTGAATCCGGTTACATTAGTCAATATCCGACCAAATACTTCTGGCTCCACAGAGTTTGTGTGCGGCTCGATTTGAAACCTCTCGCCGCCCAATGAAACCGCTATACTGGTCTCGTTTGAGGCGAATTAGGAGGTTTAAATCTGGACATAAACCGCCTTGATATTACAAACATTGTTATGAGATACTGCATATCTACTATTAATAAGAACTATGTACCAAAAAAAGATACTAAATATAGATCTCGCGCTATATGACGAAGTAAACATGTAAAAAAATGACAATTTATTAAAAATCCTCTTGAACATTTTAAATAATTTAATGTTATAATTTTTCGTCATGATACAAATTCAAAAGCAATTTCTCAATACTTTTTTATTTAATTTTTTGTCTTATAATTTCTATAAACAGTTCTATTAATGCAGAATGCACATCAGTTTTATTAAAAAAAAAAAAAAAAAAAAAAAAAAAAGCTTTATTGTGTAAATCATACAACACAGAAATAACTAATAAAGAATCAATAAAAAATAGCCAGCAATTTTATAAAACTAGGTTAAAATTTATTCACGTAGAAAACAGAAACTTCTTTTCTTAAATAGAAGTGCATCCACCAGAAAATCAAGTCAAAGCACGTTTCGGATCAAGTGTATTTTTCGGTGCATTCCTACTAGACAAAATAAAGATAAAAGGGTTGTTATTATTTAGAGATGAAAGAGATCACCCTGTTTTTTATTTTGATAAGAATTATAAAGTGATTTAAACTATCTTTTAATCTTTTACATTCATATTTTCGTACGTAGAATTGCGATGGGGTATTAGAAAAATGTTTGTTTGTTTAGAAAGACTACATTGAATGATTCTTTAAAAATGCTAAAATATTAATATAATCCAATAAGAAATAATGAAACGTATAATAATTTTCTTTTCCTATTATACTACAAACATTTATAATGTATAACTTACAAAAAGAAGGCTAATTGTTTTAAAATACAAGAAAAAATAGTTTTAATGTTTAAGTTTTCATGGTGAAACGTTTTTATATTACAGTCTGATGTGACATTAATGATACTGTGAACCACTATGGTTTTAAAATAATTCAAAGAAAGATACTGTAATTTACACGTGTGCACGATGTAAGATTTAATATGTAAATGTATTTTAATGTGAAAAAGAAAGTTTAAAACACACTTCTTGTTACTGAGGGTAAGGCTTGTAGCATTAAAAAATCTTTCACTGGCTGAAAT
The DNA here is from genome assembly GCA_963932465.1 of Maratus speciosus. Classification (NCBI taxonomy): domain Eukaryota; kingdom Metazoa; phylum Arthropoda; class Arachnida; order Araneae; family Salticidae; genus Maratus; species Maratus speciosus. The sequence continues at coordinate 425,234,417 of OZ010795.1, forward strand.
ATAACAATTTAAACATACAGGATTTCAGAGCAATTTCTACCAATAAGAAAGTTAATCACGACCTCCAAAAAATACGAGTGAATTTTTCCAGGATCTGATTCGTTCGGGTAACTCAGTAGGAACATTTTGGCACAGCATGTCAAGGTTCCCAGGTTCGAGTCGTGGATAGGATGTTTATAACTGTGTGGAAATAAACCTCAACTATGACACTCCAAATTTTTAGAAAAATCTTCAGATCAGACAAGATTTGATTCGCTTGATCAGAAAATCAAGACAAATTCCGTTCTGATCAAGTGTATTTTTTGAAGCAATATAGAGATAAAAGGGTTGTTATTATTTAGAGATGAAAAAAGATAATTTGTGTAAAAATCTTGATAAGAATGATAAAGGGATTTAATCTATCTTTTGCAGTCTTTTTTACATGCGTAGAATTGAGATGGAGTATTATAAAATAATATTTCTTATAAAAATGACATTGAATTATTTTTTCGTAACGCTAAATATATCCGTATTATCCAGTAATATATAAACAAACATATAATAACCTTTGTTTTCTGTTATCATACAAACAGTTTCAAATTTATTACAGTTTTTAACCCGATCATATACGTATGGATATGTGTACATATGAATAACTTTAAAAATTTTTAGGATTAAACTTTTTTAATTCCCAGATTGATGTGGTATTTATTATACTGAGAAACACCATCATTTCGAAATGGGTGAAAAAAAGAATAGAGTGTAGTTTAAACTGCATGAAATCTAAGAATGCATATAAAATGTATTTTAATGTAAAAATGAAAATTTAAAATACACTTGTGATTGAGGGCGGGATTTGCAGCATTTAAAATTCTTTCACAGGCTGGCAAGAAAGCAATTCACATATACAGGATTTTTGACACAAAATATACCAGTAGGTAAGTTAACAGAGTGAATAAATAAGAGTGAAATATACCAGCCTTGATATCATAAGGGTATCTCAGTAGGAAAAGCATATGACAAGCCAAGGTTCCCGTTCGAATAATGGACAGAAAATTTTACTCTATGTTGGAATAAACTTTAACTAAGTCAATCCAAACTTAAAGAAGAATTTTCAGATGCTTTCTAGTATTTCCGTAGTCAAATATCATATTTAGTATATTTCGTTTAAGATACAACAAAAATTCATTGTCGAAAACGCTGACATTGCGCGTTTGTGGGTCATAAATATATTTTTTTTCAGATATCACACCACCAAAAGAAAACAAAAATCCAGAGTAGTGTTTAGATCTGTATGTCAATGAGGTTGTAATTTTATATCATCTCATATATTTCAACATTTATGTAAACTTATATACAGGATGTTTCGGCACAGTGGTTAAAATTTTTCAGCAGATATAGAGTACACCTAGACGATGGGAAAACAAGTAGCAATGAAAAAAAATGCTTTCCTATCGCAGTAGTTTTGACACAAAACACAAGAAAGGAAGGGCACTAACAGGGTGGGAAAACATGTATACTATACTTAGTACAGCAATAAACTAAGCAATAAGAAGAAAAATTAAAACAACGATCGTCATCAAAGAATATTTTCAAAATTACATCCCGGGGTCGAAAAGCAGGCCTCGGATATTCCGCGCATGGAATATCTACAGGGTGAAGAAAATGTTTTGGATGGGCATAAAATACATTATTTTTGAGTAAATCGTAAATGCCAAAAATTTATTAACAAATATATAAAATTTAACATCATATGAATAATGCAAAATCAGATTACATCTCAAAATCCGCCTTTTTCTTTGATGCCCTGAATCGTTTTGGGAGATCACTAACTGCCACAAGAAGTATCTCATCGGGGAGATTGATCCGTTTCTTAATCAATTTTTCTTTCAGACCATCGAAACTTTGATGGAAATCACCCATTGGTTAATTAATAATAAAAGGACCATTCCACCCCACCCAAGTCCTTTGCCTTCAAAATCCCCCAAATGAAAAAAATCGATTGGATTCATGTCGGGCGAGTTAGCAGGCTATTCGTCCGGATAAATGAAGTCAATGTTCTGCGCATAAGACATTCACGTGTCTTGAGCGCTGGTGCAGCTTATTGCTGAAACTGCCAATTTCGTCCAGAAAAGTGTTTTTGAGCAAAAGGCTTGTTCGCTTTATACAAAATCTGATGGTATTATTGACTGATTTTGACATTAGGAATTCACAAAAACTAAGGGGATTTTGCCATCTTTTGTGATTCCCCCCCACACCATCAAGGACTTTTCATAATCGGATTTCTGAACAATTCTTCCCTGTGAATTTCTAGTAACAAAATTTTCTGACCAAAATCGGTCATTTTGCTTAACTAATTCCTGCTCAATCTAGTATAGTATGGCGTCGCATCCGACCAAAGAACTACGCGATGCGCTTCAACAAAGTTCTGCATTTCTTCAATAGTTGCTGTTCCATAGCGTCGGTCAACACGTGAACTGCTTGAAACATTAACGGTTTTATTCCCAGGTCTTTTTAAAGATCTGAACTTTTCGAACTGATTTTTCATTAAATTTTAGATCTCGTCTCATTTTGCGCATTGATCTTTGTGGGTTGCAGCTGATGCTTTTGCGGATGTTTATGATGTTGTTTTTGGAACAAAATTTAGTTAGTTCCTTTTTCTTTTAGCGTTTAATTATACTGTATCCGTACAGTAAGCATGCTCTCAATGACGTCACCTGAAGTTACGGTGTTTCGCGGAACATCTGTGGTTTGATACTACTCAGTGACGCCATACTGTGATTAAAATATGCTTTTTTTGCCAAGTCTTAAAAAAATACAAAATTCACTTTAAAACGTGTTATTAATTGTAAACAAAAAGCTCTGACCAATTTTACATTTATTTATTTATTCATTTATTTATTTATTTGCGTATCTGCAAGTCACGTACGCTTCGGCATATCTGTGATAAAGGAAAATAAACACTATAATATAAAGTCGCATTGCGAACAAAATTGAAAAAAAAAAAAAAAAAAAAAAAAAAAAAAAAAAAAAAAACATTAAACGTTCTCCTTCTGTGCATCAAAATATATTCAAAAGCACTAAATGAAAATCTAAATAGAAAATAGAAATCTAAAATTCCTTAAGTATATCGTTGTCGCAACGAAATTCGGAAGATTTAATACAGGGGAATCATAATAATCTATTTATATAAAATCCAAGTCTCTGTGTGTCCCTCACGATTACGGTAGGACCACCTCATTGAAATGAGTAATTGTTGAAAAATACTAATGCAGGGTTACCACAGTAGCCCCAAATGTTGGCCAACTTGGCAGTAGCTGACTGATTTGGCGAAATTCCCATTTAAAACCATTAATCTTTCATAAAGGAGGTCACCAAAATTTAATTTAAACTCCGCTCTTTTAAGATATTTTTTAAAAATCTATGGGTGAGAATTTAAAGTACATCTTTACATCATCCTCCCGATGCTACTAATAAAATAACCGCCAATAGACGACGCTGTACTGTATGAGCTCCTAACTGCGCGATTTTAATGTGCTACAGTACCTAAAAGTACTAGAAAAGTACCTATACTGGAAAAATACCTAAGGTACTTTTCCAGTATAGGTGCCTTGGCGAAAAAGGAAATTTGGCTACATGTTTTCCGGGAACCTATCCACTGTTTCATTTTATAGTCACACGCATTTTTTTTCGATATTTATACGATTTATTTAACATAAAAAAGCCGTTTCTCTAATTTTATACAGAAACAGATGTAATTTGTACATAAAAACATGAATAATATACAGATAAAAAAAAACATATTTAAAAAAAAAACCGCTCATAAAGTTGGTTTTCATAGCTGTTTATATGATATGACAACAAATCTCAATATTTTTCCGTTATACGGACACCATGCCAAAATGTATGCTAATGCGCCAATTATTTCAAAATGCTAAAAGGTATTTGTAATTTTATGCCAGCAGTTTAATATGAGTTTTATTTTATTGCTTTATTCTATAACAGTTATTTGTTCAATTATTTTATGTATATATTTGTGATTTAATGAAATAGTTCGTAAAAGTCTGGAATTTTCTAATGTTATATTTTTTAAATGCTCACTTTAGTATCGACAATATTTTTTCTTTTAATTTTCAAATGCCTCAATTCACGTGATTTTCATTTTGCGCCAACTATTATGCTTGGCGACAATGGTATCCGTATAAAGGAAAAGTACCCAAATCTCACTTTCTGATGCCCAAATTACGCCAAGCTTTTTTTTAAAAAACGCCAAAGCTCCTACAGTGGAAAAGTATCAAACTGTCTATTATTTTGCGCTATCTGTGTTATACACTGCTCAAAACAATTAAAGGATATTGCAGTTTTAGGTGGATTTTGTATCTGGTAAACTGTTTAGCTGATTGATACATGGTCGACAGACATAGTAGGTTATATGAGAATAAATTACACATGTTTGGCAGAAAAAAATGCATTTTATTGCGCATTTGTGTACTAAAGGAAAAAAACACAATTTGTACATATGAGAAAAAAAGAATAAGAAAAGGTGTTTTCTACAAAGAAAATCATTTTCAGTTTCCACGGGCGGCCAGCAACGTTGAACACCTTTGAGGCATGGACTCAATGAGGCTATTAATGACGAGTTGGGGTTTTCTGCCCCACTCTTCCAGAAGAGCTCTTTCCAGTTCTTGGAGAGTTTGTGGGGGTTGTTGGCGGCCAGAAACTCGTCTTCCTAGAGCGTCCCAAACGTGCTCGATTGGATCCATGTCTGGAGAACACTCTGTCCATTCCATTCGAACGATTCCTTCCTCGAATTCCTTCCTCTCCGATTGCTGCAGAGTAAGGGACTACAATAGGTCTGAGGATCTTATCCCTATATCGGCGACCAGTCAGAGCTCCATCTCGAATGATGTAGAGGTCAGTGCGCCCGTCAATGGAGATGCCACCATACACCAACACTCCTCCACCGCCAAATCTGACACGTTCGTGCACGAACGCAGGATTATTCCCACTGCCACGGTCCCTCCAGATGAAAATACGCCTATTATCCGGATGCACAGAAAAACGAGACTCGTCAGAAAACAGAATATTGCTCCATTCATTTCTCCTCCAGTTGACATGCTCGGTTGCCCACTCCCTGCGGTCGCGACGATGCCTTGATGTTAATCTAACACATACCATCGGTCGGCGAGCATACAGACCTACAGCATGGAGCCGGTTTCGGACAGTCTTAGATGAAATCGTGGTGCCTGTAGCCGAGCGAAGGTGTTGTTGGAGAAGAGTAGCGTTCATGGTTCGGTGTCTCCGAGCTGTTAACGCTAAATTACGATCTTCATTTGGCGTTGTTGCCCGTCTACGACCTTGCCCTGGTCTTCGGCCTGCACATCCACTCTCCAAAAAACGGTTCCAGATCCTAGAAATGACACTTTGTGACACTCCAATGGCTTGCGCTACTTCGGCTTGAGTTTGACCCCCTTCTAACCTACCAACAATTCTCAAAGCTTCTGAATCTGCCAAATGACTTCGCTGAGACATCGTACTCATCGAAAAAAAGCAATCACTGAATGCCGATCATCCTTGTTTTCATTCTCTTTTATCCAGTTGAAAGTCAAATTTCATTCGCTGCCGCTGAAGCGACGTTTTTGACGTCGAACTCAAAATTTGCATACTCCACAGTTTGAAAACCAGAAAAATTTGCATTTGTGATTCTCTTCTTCTATTTTCGGCAAAAAAAATTTCGTTTATATCTTTATTTTATATAAAACTTCAAAAATCCTTTAATTGTTTTGAGCAGTGTATTATATACTATATGCAAGGTGAGTGGAGCGAAGAGTTTAAACATTAAATATTAAAGTTTCGGCACAGATGTCACATATGCCCCATGTTGGCGTTATTTTTTCTGACGCCAATGCCATATACACAACGGGTACTTAACTGTCGTCAAAGTGTCGTTATTTTGCTTGATATGGTAACCCGGATGTTGTTGTTTATGCTGTTGATGTTTTCGCCAAATTAGCGTCGGAAAAAAATCGCTCCAATATGGGGTATATATGACAACTGTGCCAAAGTTTCTATAAAGCAGTGTAAGACTAAAAAATTAAGAATAAAATAAATGCAAAATAAGACTAAAGAAGAAAGAAAAATCATGCGTTAAGCATAGATTTGAACCAATTTCCAACACATCCTGAATGCTTTAACAAAACTTCGTTATTTAGGGAAATAAGGTAAATAAGATAACTAAGTAAACATTTTAGAAAAAGCATAAAAACTTTTAAAAATTGATTTCAGCACTTACCGTCCATAGCCAATAGTACCGTTATTACATGCCACTATTTAGCTAAAATTTAATTTAAACTACTCTTAAAGCTACTGAAATCACATTTCCAGATATTATCATCCATAGACGGTTATGTATCCAATTCTTTGCGTGACTCTGTATATCATTTTATCTATATTCTACAAACATTTCTTAGTAAACTAAATGCAGTTCTGCGTAAAACTGCATAACTCCTTTAAAAACCAGCTTTAAGCAATTTATTCTCATACTCAGTAACCCTTACGAATTCTTTTGTGTAGCCCTGCATATGAACTGTAGCATTTATACACACGGTATAGTATGGATAAATGTACTGAAACATAAAAGCGCATATCATAATTAAAAACGCATTTCTAGCAATCATTGCTTATGTACAATACTTCGGAAAAATGTTTCTTGGCGAGAAAGAAGTTTGGTGAGAAAGAAGTTTGCCAACATATTTTCTGACAACCTATTTACTGCTTCATACTCACAAGCAATTTTTTGCATATGTATACAATTTATTTAATGTAAAAAAAGCTATTTACCCATTTTTATAAAGAGACAGAAGTAATTTTTGCACAGATGTCATATACGCATCGGGGTTGGCGTTATTTTTCTCTGACGCCAATTCGGCAGAAATCTTGCTTTCGAATAATAGTTACTTATATATTTTTAAATTATTTGCTATCATTTTGAAAAGGAAATAACTATAAGTAAATAAAAGTTTGAATAATAACTATAGAACAAAACAGTTTATATAATTTAAAAACAGAAAATAAAAGTAAATAAACAATTTATTAATAAATAAAAAACAATAGCCGGGTTACCATAGCAGGCAAAATAACACCATTTTAGCGCCAGCTAGGTATTCCGGTTCATATCTGAAATCTGTGCCGTAATTTGTATATAAAAAAATATTATATATATTTAGAAACGATTTTTTATGTATATAAGTGTATATATAAACGAAAATAAAAATTCATTAGATTTGTTTTCATAGCTGTTTATATATTTTGGCAACATATCTCACTTTCTGATGCCCGAATTACGCCAAGCTTTTTTAAAAAATGCGCTATAATGGAAAAGTACCTAAATAAATAATTAACAGAAATAACCAATTATACAAACTAAAACTTTTTATTTCGAGATCAAAGCATTGTTTTTAATTTCCATTAAAAATGCATATATCCTTGGATAACTTTAGTTGAAATTAGGTTCACGGCTTAATATCTCATTCCATAAACCTAAACAAACACAAGTGATTCATTCATCGCGAACTGTAAAAAATAACAAATCATTGAGGTAATCATTCACAAAGTAAGTTCTCCAACAATCAATGGACAATATTCTAATGACGACATAGTAGGTAAAATGGTGGTATCATTTGTTTATGGTTTGAAATCAGAAAGATTTAATTTTGCAATGTCTCTTAGTTACATTATTTTATTGTCATATTTATGAGCTCAAAACAAAAGCATATTTTTTCATTATTTAGTTATTAAAGACGGAAAAAAATTATAAATGTGCATGATTTGAAAAATTTAAATAATTTTCTTTCTTAATACTAAAAAGTAACATCGAGAAGTAAGAGCGAGTTTAAGTTAGATAAGTTTAGCTGTTTAATTCTGTTGTAATATTCAAAATAACTGTATTTATTAGATTTCAGTAAACAACATCAGGGCCCGATTAAACTTTGAAGTTAGAGGAATTACAATGTCATTTCAGGACCTTTCTTTTGGAGAAGCTTTTCTAAATTCCACTTATACATGAAAACTCTCCAGTGTTAAAAATATTATTCCTAGGACTGGCATAACATGAGAACGGCCTGCAATTTTACACAAGTTTTTGAAAACTACTTTATATCAGAAATTTTACTAAAAACTGGTTACTTTTTTGTTATAGAGGTCCGAGGCCCACACTATTAGAATTATGACAAGTTGCAGCCAATTTCGCCAAAGGCATAACCACGATCGTGAAGCACACACATATAATACCATTTTATGAAATTGTATACGATAATTTAATAGTTTTTACCTTACTTCAAGTGCGTAATTTATTTATATTTAAGGCTTAATAATCTAAATTGTACAATATATGAATTTAAAAAAAAATGTAAACAAAAATTGAATAGACATGACCGCAAAGAGCCTCAAATCTGCATAGCACTTGGAACCAAACTGTGCAGATTAGTAGTCTTCTACTGTACACAGTTTTTCATAACTGTGTTTCGTTCTTAAAATGTGTTATTTTCATCTATCACTGCGAAACAAACGAGAAAACTCATATTTTTGCACATGAGTTGTATATATCTTTATATCTAAATTTCCGTTATTTTTGTCGGGCTACCTTTCTAGTATAATATAAAAAACACCATTTTGAAATCATTTATTATGTAAAATAAAATCTATTTCATGTAATTTGAGAATTTAAAGTCGTTCCTTTTTAGAATTTGAACATCGCATATAAGACCGTCTCACAGACCGCTATATTTTACCCATTTTCACAGTTTAACCCTTAAATGCCTAGTGTTGCTTTTCGGCAACATACCCAATTTAGGCTCTAAAATACTATTAGAATAATATTGAAGCTATAATGCCTAATGTTGCCAATAAAATACATTCTGAAGATATTATTAAATCGATTTTTAACATTTAGATGGCAAACCTGTGCTGTTTAAGAATAAAGATAAATTTATTTTTTCAAATGTTGCTACTTGTTCTTTTTGCTTTGTTTGGAAGCTTGCAAAATACCCTATTTTGGCCTGCAGTGAGCAGGTAAAATTTCTTTCTTATTATATTTCCTAAACTTCTTGTGTGTTTAATATTATAGAATTTTATCAAGGGAAATTATTTTTTCAATTAAACACCAGTATTGCCTATGAGTAACCAGCTGTTTTTTGGCCGTAAACTATACTTAAAACAAAATATGATTTTTTAAAGTATTTTTCCCATGATTTATTTAAAATGTGAAAGCCGAAAAACATTATTACAATGATTTTTAAAAAGTCAGGCATTTAAGGGTTAACTTGTTATTTTAGTTTAACTACAGATATTAGAGCAATTTTATTGCACTGTCCTAGTACATTGTTTGAGCCCTAGTATTATTGTTACAGGCTTTTGAATTGGTGAAAATCAATTACAATAGTATTCCGCAAAAAGTTTAGTACAAAAACAGTATCATGTGAGGAAATTGAGCATGTTATTCCTCTTTCGATAAAGCGGTCTGAAAGACTGCTCACAGTAGTTATGCGACAATTTCTGCCACAGCAATTAAAGGTTAAATAAGTTCGAATTATTTCGTTAGAATTATAAATTTTATATACCGCATTATTGTATCAAATCTGTGTGTTGATTGTTTGGAATGGTTACATGAGACCTGCAAAATGCATGGTATGCGTTGCAATAGTTACCAGAAAAATGAAAAAGTAGAAAAATGTAAGGGGAAAATAAAATATATCTGTTCCAGATTTTTCAATACAATTTTTTTATTTCCTATATTTGATGTAAACAGGATATTAGATCAAATGCAAATCTAGTTTTTGATTTATAAATGTTAATCACTCATGCTTACAAATGGGGCATCAAACCCACTCAAGTGGTGTGTCTAACCCTCAGATCCGTAATAAATGGCCAAAATCATTAAGTTTTTTGATTAAAATCCCATCTTATCTGTTATTTATAATAGAATAACATTTTTTATGAAATTGTACACAAAATTTGGATTAGATAGATTAAATAGGCTACTATAAGAAAGAAAAAATAGGGGAATTAAGGGGGTGTTGACAACTATTCTGAAATATAATTTATTTATTTATTTATTTTGCGATAATCAGAAGAAGGATTAAATATGGATATCTTGAAAATTGTAATGAAATATAACATTTTATAACCTTTGATTTAACCTTGTGGTTAACGTAAAGAAAAAAAGTTACGCTAGAGTAATGAAAGTTCATGGTTAGAATATGCGCTATAAACTTATTTGAGAAGTAAAGAGTATACGAAACTTTTTTTTTAAATGTAGAAGATATAATATGTGTATATCTCCGTATACCCTCCACTACATCTATGATTATTATTCCTGATATATTTCATAGATTAACTAGGGCATTTCCTTTTACCACTGTGCACAAGGGCACCAAAATGATTAGAAGACGAAAGAAAAATATATTTTAATTAATTAATTAAGAAAAAAATCTTAAATCACCTAGAAAAAAAATAATTTCAAACTCTGATAGATACGAATATTAAAAAGTCCTTCCGGCCAGTGCCGGGAGGAAGAGGTAGCTTTCAAATACCTTATTTAAAAAAAAGCCAACTTATATTATTCAAACACACGAAGCTCAAATTAGTGGAAACCGAATGTAGGAGATTCAATACTAATTGTTATCAATACTAAATCATTATGAATGAGAATTTCTCGAAATTAGTCAGCTTTATCCAAGCTGCTTTTATTTAAAGTAACTTATATTTGGCTGAGATGTTGATGTATACTATCCAAAAGCTTTCTCACATGGAAATAGGCGAATACGTGTGTTATCGCGTGACAAATACAAGATCGTTTCAAAATGTTAGCCATACTAGAAATTCAAAGCGCTATAATTCAACCATTTTTTAAGATATAAACAAAAAAACAAATTTTCAGAAAAAAAATCTGCTCCGGAATCTTTGTATCAAGGCCAAACACATAAAAAAATCTTTTTCATTTTCCAATTTTTTAATACCTCATTTTAAATTTTAAATTTAATTTTTTTTAAATGGCAACCCTTTTGAAACAAGATGGCGAATAAATCTGGCCAACGAACTCGGTCGAGACATTGGTATGTACTATGTACAGACCAAGTAACATAAAAATCGGTTCATAAATACGCTTGTTATCGCGTGACAAAAATCAGGTCGTTTTAAAATGTCAGTCACAATAGAAATTCAAAACGCTATAACTCAGCCATTTTTTTAGATATAGACGAAAAAAAAACTGTTCCGGAATCTTTGTATTAAGGTCAAACACATACAAAAAAAAATCTTTTTCATTTTCTAATATTTTGGTATCTCATTTTAAATTTTAAATTTTTTAAATTTTTTTAAATGGCCGCCAATTTGAAACAAGATGGCGGATGAAGCTGGCCAACGAACTCGGTCGAGATATTTGTATGTACTATGTACACACCAAAGTACATCCAAATCGGTTCATAAATACGACTGTTATCACGTGACAAATATAAGGACGTTTCAAAATGTCAGCCACGCTAGACATTCAAAAGTCCTTCCGGCCAGTGCCGGGAGGAAGAGGTAGCTTTCATATTCCTTATTTTAAAAAATCCAACTTATATTATTCAAACACCCGAAGCTCAATTTAGTGGAAACCGAATATAGGAGATTCAATACTAATTTTTATCAATACTAAATCATTATGAATGAGAATTTCGCGAAATTAGTCAGCTTTATCCAAGCTGCTTTTATTTAAAGTAACTTATATTTGGCTGCCAAATTCGGCGATTTCTTAAAGTGCCTGCCATTTTAAGACAACATGGTGGATGAGGCTAACCAGTGAACTTGGTCGAAACCTTAGTAATTGCTGTGCACATGCTCACTCACATCGGAATCGACTGATATATACGAGTGCTGTCGCAGGCAAAAAATCAGATTTTTCAAAATGTCACCCACATTAGATATTAAAATTGCTATATCTGAGCCATTTTTTAAGATAAAGACAAACAAAAAATGCTCCTGAATCCTTATATCAAGGTCAAATATTAAGAAAGAAACATTTTTCAATTTCTAATTTTTTTGCACCTCATTTTAAATATATATATTTTTTAATTTAATGGCCGCCATTTTGAAACAAGATGGCTGATGAAGCTGGCCAGCGAACTTGGTCGAGATATTGATGTATACTATCCACATGCCTTCTTACATTGAAATAGGCGAATACGTGTGTTATCGCGTGACAAATACAAGATCGTTTCAAAATGTTAGCCATAATAGAAATTGAAAGTGCTATAATTCAACCATTTTTAAGATATAAACAAAAGAACAAATTTTCAGAAACAAAAACTGCTCCGGAATCTTTCTATCAAGGCCAAACACATAAAAAAAATCTTTTTCATTTTCCAATTTTTTAATACCTTATTTTAAATTTATTTTTTTTTTTCAATGGCAAGCCTTTTGAAACAAGATGGCGAATGAAGCTGACCAACAAACTCGGTCGAGACATTGGTATGTACTACGTACAGACCAAGTTACATCCAAATCGGTTCATAAATACGTTTGTTATAGCGTGACAAAAAACAGGTCGTTTTAAAATGTCAGCCACAATAGAAATTCAAAATGCTATAACTTAACCATTTTTTTAGATATAGACGAAACAAAAACTGTTCCGGAATCTTTGTATTAAGGTCAATCACATACGAAAAATATCTTTTTCATTTTCCAATTTTTTGGTATCTCATTTTAAATTTTTAAATTTTTTAAATTATTTAAATGGCCGCCATTTTGAAACAAGATGTCGGATGAAGCTGGACAACGAACTCGGTCGAGATATTTGTATGTACTATGTACACACCAAGGTACATCCAAATCGGTTCATAAATACGCCCGTTATCACGTGACAAAAATCAGGACGTTTTAAAATGTCAGCCACGCTAGAAATTCAAAATGTTATAACTCAACCATTTTTTAAGATATAGACGAAATAAAAACTGCTCCCGAATCTTTTTAACAAGTTCAAACACATAAGAAAAAAATATTTTTTCAATTTTCAATTTTTTGGTACCACATTTCAAATTTAAATTTTTCTTAAAAATTTAAATGGCCGCCATTTTAAAACAAGATGGCGGATAAAGCTGGCCAACGAACTCGGTCGAGACATTGGTATATACTATGTATAAACGAAGTTTCCTCCAAATCGGCTCAAAAATACTCCTTTTATCGCGTGACAAAATTCAGGACGTTTCAAAATGTCAGCCACGCTAGAAATTCAAAATACTATAACTCTGCCATTTTTTAAGATATAGACGAAACAAAAACTGCTCCAGAATCTTTGTATAAAGGTGAAATACATAAGAAAAAAATATTTTTCCATTTTCAATTTTTTGGTACCACATTTCAAATTTTAAATTTTCAAAAAATATTTAAATGGCCGCCATTTTGAAAAAAAAAACGGATAAAGCTGGCCAACGAACTCGGTCGAGACATTGGTATATACTATGTATAAACGAAGTTTCCTCCAAATCGGCTCATAAATACTCCTTTTATCGCGTGACAAAATTCAGGACGTTTCAAAATGTCAGCCACGCTAGAAATTCAAAATACTATAACTCAGCCATTTTTTAAGATATAGACGAAACAAAAACTGCTCCAGAATCTTTGTATAAAGGTGAAATACATAAGAAAAAAATATTTTTCCATTTTCAATTTTTTGGTACCACATTTCAAATTTTAAATTTTCAAAAAATATTTAAATGGCCGCCATTTTGAAACAAAATGGCGGATGAAGCTGGCCAACGAACTCGGTCGAGACATTGGTATGCACTATGTACACACCGAATTACATCCAAATCGGTTCATAAATACAAGAGTTACAGTGTGACATAGGTCAGATATATATATATATATATATATATATATATATATATATATATATATATATATATATATATATATATATATCAATTTTGAACGGAGGGTGGTTTCAGGGTCGGGGGGTCATGATCGATGAAAATATACCAAAATTTTTTGAATTCGCTTTCCTCCGAACGGCTGCAATAGGTAGCTTTTTGTAATGAAAGCTCCCTAAAATGCTATAACTCAGCCATTTTTGAGATATAGACGAAACAAAAACTGCTCCCGAATCTTTGTATCAAGGTCAAATACATAAAAAAAAATATTTTTTCAATTTTCAATTTTTTGGTACCACATTTCAAATTTAAATTTTTCTTAAAAATTTAAATGGCTGCCATTTTTAAACAAGATGGCGGATGAAGCTGGCCAACGAACTCGGTCGAGACATTGGTATGTACTATGTACAAACGAAGTTACATCCAAATCGGTTCATAAATACGCCTTTTATCGCATGACAAAATTCAGGACGTTTCAAAATGTCAGCCACGCTAGAAATTCAAAATGCTATAACTCAGCCATTTTTTAAGATATAGACAAAACAAAAACTGCTCCGGAATCTTTGTATAAAGGTCAAATACATAAGAAAAAAATATTTTTCCATTTTCAATTCTTTGGTACCACATTTCAAATTTAAAATTTTTAAGAAAATTTTAAAAGGCCGCCATTTCAAAACAAAATGGCGGATGAAGCTGGCCAACGAACTCGGTCGAGACATTGGTATGTACTATGTACAAACGAAGTTACATCCAAATCGGTTCATAAATTTGAGAGTTACAGTATGACAAATGTCAGATATATATATATATATATATATGGATATATATATATATATATGGATATATATATATATATATATATATATATATATATATATATATATATATATATATATATCAACTTTTGAACGGAGGGTGGTTTCGGGGTCTGGGGGTCATGATCGATGAAAATATACCAAAATTTTTTGAAATCGCTTTCCTCCGAACGGCTGCAATAGGTAGCTTTTTGTAATGAAAGCTACCTAAAACTTTTATAAGCAGCTTGCTTATATTTTGCCGTTCTCTCAAAACAGTATAAATTAGCTTTAAATTACGTGTTTAAAACCAAAGATTTTTACATGAATAAGTGTTTATGAAACATTTCAAATTAAGATATATTTGTTATGTCATCCAAAAGAAAAAAAAGTTATATAAAAAGGTAGTCTAAGTTTCAGAATATACAAAAAAAAAAAAAAAAAAAAAAAAAAAAAAAAACCTGCCTATTTGGAATGTTATATTAAAATTTATGTACTTTGAATATTATACAAATCTGTCTTTTGCATAATATGCAGAAATATGTGTAAGAACAGAATATTACACAAAAATATATATTATTTTGCATATTACACAAATATATGTGTATCTTACATATTATACAAAAAAACTGAGTAATTTACATATAACACTAAAATGCGTGTTTTTTTGCATAATACACAAAAGTATGCGTAATCATAGAAGATTACACATATAAATGTGTAATAATTTTACACAGAGATACGTGTATTCTTGTGCAATTTACACATTAACGTGTGTATTTCAAAAGTGATCAGATAAATTTTACACACCTATTGTTATCGTCAAATTACGCTTTAAAGTGTGTATTTTGAATGCATATTACTTGTGTATTTTGAAATTTGCACATTACGCGTGTATTTTGGAAATTTACACACCACTTTACACATATAGGCAAATCTTTTTTGTATCATCTATATACCTGTTTTTACGTGTAAATTTACACATTTAATTTTTAGAATGTAGATAACAGTAAGTTAAAATTATAAGAAAACACACTTAAATTCAAAAACAAAAACAGAACGGTAGAATTTTATACACCGGAATAAGCCATTCAAAACAAATTTTTGCATCCTGTAAGGTTCTCAAAATTCCCGGGCTTGTGCAGGACTTTCACAGCAGATGCCACGATGTGTGAAACATGTTCCGCTGCACTGTCCATCATTGTTCTTGCATATATACGGTACTAAGAGAAATATACATTTTTTCTGATCCTGTTCCTTTTTTATGTCCATCCTTCCTTGTAATTGTGTCGTCCGTACCGTGCCAGGAAAATGTTTCCGACAATGCATTGCCGTGTGATTTTTCATTATCTAGGTGTAGTCTATCTCTTCTGAAACTTTGTAACGTTGTGCTGAAACACCCTGTAAAAAGGATACCGCGTAGAATAAATGTTCGATTTGTAACAATAATCATATTCATAATATTCATGATTTATATCTCCATTCTTCCGGTTACAATTTCTGTGTTTATATCTATGTGCTGTTATAGATGGAAAAGATTTTTAAACTGTCCAGTTTAAAAATTTTTAACAGAAACGTATCAGTTTCAATTGATTCAAAAATACATGTGTATGTCTGTCATGAATTAGGATAATTGTATTTTCATTTTGTCAATTGTACTATAGTTAAAACAAATTATTTTGTAAGAAGTCTACTAATATTTCAATATATTTTGTTATTTTTGCAAATGAAAACTACATATATTGAAATAAAAAACTGGCTACTTGGCCTACAGGCGGTTGTAGATTTTCAAAGTTAATTAGTAATTTCACCAACAAAAACTAAATCAAGATTAGAAATAATCCGAGTTTAAAAATTATATCTTTCCGCTTTTGGCGAGTTTTAAATTTTATTTTTCTGTAAGATCTGATTTTATCAGAATCATATTAATACGATAATTTTTTCTTCACCCCTATTTTTTATGTTGTTTTTGCTGTAAGAGTTGGTCCTATCAAGAACTTGTCAATATAAAAGTTTTAGATAATAGTAAGAAGATTTATAATAAATTTAAGAGGATTTTATATTTTGTGAAATGACAAAGGTATGGATTTTTTTCTTCTTCATCCTCCCCTTTTCTGTGTGTTTGTGTGCGGTAACAGTTAGTCCTATCAAAAATATCTCATTGTAAAAGTTGTAGATAAAAATAAGAAGATTTATAATAAATTCCAGTGAATTTCATAACTTGAGAATTGACAAATTTATGAATATTTTCTCCCTAAAACCATATTTTCCCTTCCTTAAGTCCATCTTTATTTTTTTCAAAAATTTGGCATGCATAAATTTTGGCCTTTTTCCTAGAAGTAATAACTTTTTACTGATATGCTATGTATTACAATTAAGAGGCTATGTTTTTTTTCGGTTGTCACGAAACCCATCCTTATTTCCAGCCCCTTGGTCTGTTATTGCCCATTAACGAACTTGACCGAGATTTTCTGGTACTTGATTTTATGTATTAGTTTGAAGAGAATTGTGCAGAATTATGGCGGCCCATAAAAGCTATATATATGCTACAATATTAGATCTATCTCGGTGATTTCTCTGTACTATTAAAAATTACTACTCTACATTCACTAAATCCTTATTCTTAAATAATCTTTGTTATTAATTCTGTTAAATTCCCTTTAAGTTAATGTCTCACTTGTCTAATTCACTTAATTATTACGCTTTTAGTATTCTTAAATTAAATGTTCCATTTCCGATCTTTCGCGTTTTAGAATGTTCTTTGGTAACCATTTTTATTTTTATTCCAGCCGAGATTTTCTTTCCCGCGCTTAATTCCGGGGTTTCCCTTTTGCTTTATTATTCCTCCGCTGCTCTGTACGCTCTGTTTTCATAGCGTGATATCTTTACATCTTAATTAGTTTAGAGCGCGTACTACGTCAAAATTGTATTCTAACGCTTAGGAAATTAAAAGTCGTTACGCACAATTCTCCATCAGATTTTGCTGAGTTTTTGAAATGTCAATTGCCCCTGTCTGTGTGCCTGTCAAAATTTCGTTCGTTCAAAGATTTTACATTTTTATGTAATCAAATGCTTACTATAGATTATAGATGTCTTCTATATCGAAGTTATTGACGACACTGCATCGTTAATTTGTGAGAACTGCCACCTGATCTTATTAAATAAAATCCTATGAACAGAAATGCTTTCGTTTCTTGTCTGTTGGAGAAATTCCAATCTTCATCCACATTGTTTTTGCTATTAGACACTGGACTGCCAACCATCTGTAATAAGAAATGATGATCGTATACAAAGATTAAGCTGCTCAATTAAACAGGTGAAGCTGTTTATCTATTTTAAGTTACTACATGTTCTTATATCTATGCTCCAACTCCATGCTACACCATATAATGTAACGAAAGGTTACACCTATTACGGCTATATCAATTATGTAACATAAATCGTTACATATAAACAAGGTAAGATTATGCTACATTCATCTTCTTCATCTACACCGCTACTAGATCGATGAATTTGTTTTCCAGTAACCAGGTATCGTTACAATATATATATTATTATATACGTAGATAGATAGATAGACAGATGTACAAAGTGTTGAAGTGGAGGTGGTTTTAGATTCAAGGGGTCATGATCGGTATATGTCTGCAAAACATTTTCAGAAATTCCAACATATGGGAGAACGTAATATGTAGCATTTCTTTCCCAATCTACCTAAAAAATAATAGTTAAATTTAAGTCCGACTGTTTTGAAAATTTACTGAAACGAGAAGTCACAAAATTAGAATTGAAAGTTTACAAAACGAAAATCTGTTTAAGCAGAACTAGATAAGTTTATGGACTATGTGAAACGGAAATATCATGTGTTTGTCAGTACATTGAACTGATATACAAAACTGAAATACTTAACAAAATGTTGGCATGTTTACTTTTGTGATGTTTGTAAAATACATAAAATTTACAATTATAAAATTGATTTCACATTTGTATAAATCTAGCTTGCACTTTACACTATGATTATTTCCTAGTCATTAGATATTTTTTTCTATTTCGATTGAGATTAGCAATAGCAAAAAATTAAGAATGATTTAAAATGTCTCAAAAATGCAGATAATCAGAACACAATATATTCAAAAGCAATCGATATAAGGATTTGTACTTCATATGGTCACAATAGTATTATAATTTAAAATTTTATTTTATTTTTACTCAAAAATGAAAAATATAAAATTCTAGTTCATTGCAGAATTAAAATAAATTGAAAAAAATGTTAATTTTTTTTAAATTAAATGTAATACCAATTTTATGTAACAATCATTTAATATAATGTAATAAATATTTATAATGCACAGATAATTAATAAAAGGAATTGACAATCTATTTAATAAAAAACACATTTAAATAATAATAAAAAAATATATCGAGGATCTGTATTCTTATTATAAACATTTATATCTATACGCAGTTGTATACAATTAAATACAAAATGGAATTTTCAGTATCCTAAATATAGAATCTTGTTACAAATTACAAATCGTAGATTAATATTCCTTTAGGGTATAATGAAAGCGAAATTTCTATTGCCTTGCGTCAATTCAAAATGCATCTGTCGCTGACATCTGCATTCGCAAAGGAAGTGAAAATTAGCAAAGAATTAAAGTGCTTAGTAAGTTGTAGAATAATTGTAAGCTCTATTTAGGAAATACATTTAAGAGCGAAAAGAAGAATGATTAATTTATTATAATTATTTTACACTTCATGCATTTATTTGTTAAACCTTATAAAGTTTTATTTTATTTATTTATATATTGAGAATTCTGATTTTAGAAAAAAAAGGCATAGTTCCAAAATCTGAAAAAAATGTACATGGCAAACGAAAAAGTCATTGAAAAATATAGAATTATCTTAGTCGATACAGAATAAATAGATATAGAGGTGAAATGGTATATAGACATTAACTGAGTAACAAGTAATCACTTCAGGTATATAGTGGCGAATAATCTACAAAATATTTGCTTATATTGAAATGTAGAATTCAGAAATTAATATCATTAAAAATTGTTTTCTGTCTAATTTTGAGTATTAAAATTTTAAACCATTTAAAAAATAGATGATTACGATATGCTGTTTTAGATATGGTGTATGTTGTATGATTTTAAATAGAACAAAATTAATGTTAAGTGTATATTCTGGTCAGACAATTTTTCATGAGGATTTAACTTGCAACCAGTGTCTCTTCGTGTTAATATCATAAATATTTTTGTAAAACTAGCAGAACTACACGGCTTCACCCGTGTCAATTATAAGAGACCTTCCATGTAAAATAATAATAACAATAACCGAGATTTGTGCATTCCCGTCCACAAATCATTAAAATGACAATTAGAAAACATACGTCATTGTCTCGCTACCATAATAAAATGTCTGAGTTTTAATATGACAATGCCCGTTTTCTTCGGCTGGTGTAACAGAAAAATTTGTAATTTTCTGAAAATACGAAAAACAAACCCACCAAATGGCATATCATATGGTGAAATTCTCGTATGACGGATATCTACATTATAAAGTAAAAATATGTCAGTGATTAACGCTGACATCATACTGTTGATGTCAATAACCAAACACACAAATTATTCGATTACAGCAGTTTTTCTTAACTTCTAAACATCACACAATTTAATTTTTTAAACTGTCGAATAGAACAAAAATTCCTTTCAAATGAAATTTATTTGAAAATTGTATCTCAGATTTTTTATTTTAATGGGTTTCAAAGTAATTTTCAAACATGGAAATTTCTAATGTGCGTGCAGCAAAACGAAACCATTACGAAATATGAACCCGTTTGCTCTTAATGAAATATTATGAAGAAAAGGCATGTCTATGTGTAACTTTGTCATCATATTATTGGTGACAAAAAACTAATCTATCCGCAAATTTTGATTTTACTACTATTTAACTTCTAAACATCACACATTCGATTGTTCCAGCGTCTAATAGAAAAAAAAAAAAAAAAAAAAAAAAAAAAAAAAAAAAAAAACCCTCTCAATAATATTTTTTTTAAAAAAATTATGTCAATTTTTAGATTTTTTATAGATTTTAAAGTGATTATCAAGCATGAATATTTTTTAAATGTACGTGCAATTACAAAAGATTAACTCAATTGCTCAAAAACGCTGCAAATAATTCAGTACTTGTTTGTTTTCGTGTAATATTTCATAAATAAATTGGTAAACAAAATTAAAACTCCAAAATAAAATAAAATACAATGAAACACGAATTTAACAGATATCAAATCGAACTACGCAAAATAATCTATTATATATAGAAAAGGCAATTGGGAATTTCGTTCCGGCTGCTTATAATTTGATTTCTTCTGAATGGATTTCAATGCGACAAACAGTTTTTCAGGAAAGGTTTTAGTGCAAAACATATTGTTTTATGTTGCTTAGTCATAGAATTATAGGGAAAAGTTTTATAATCATGTGAACCCAATTATGAAAGATTAGTATTTAAAAAAAGATTTTTATTCATGGACTTCCTTGGAACTTGCATCGTTTCTTGGATAATTTTACACGGATGGTTTTAGAATAGTGCATTTACGTCAGGCAGTTGTATATAAAAATATGGAAGAAAGTTCAATATTCAGATGATGCCAGTATAAAAGATTGACCTTTTTAAAAAAGTCTACTCGACAGATTTTGATGGAATTTGCGCTGTTACTATGCATGCATTTTTTTATGACGGTTTTAGTATATCCCATTTTGCTCTACATGTTTTGTTATAGAGTTAGCTGAAAAGTTACTAATCAGTTGAACCCCATTCTGAATTATTAGCCTTTTAAAATGTTAGATAATTTTTCAGGGATAGTTTTAGTATATTACATATCGGTCTATCATTCTTAAACTAATTTCTACTGTAAATCACCAACTAAAAATTTTGGCCCTTAATAACCTAAGTTTTGTCTTAGAAAGTATAATAGTGCAGTGGCATTAGTAACGTTTTCATCTACGCGGACGGACATTTCAGATAAAGAGTCATATTGCATTAAAATGACGGATAAAATTTACCGATATAATTCATTTAATTCAAGGTTCGTTTGGAGAAACCGACCAGCACAGCAAGCGAAATGTGCTACTCAGATTATAAGGGAATCATAGTGAAAATAGTCACGAATAATACTCACTATAATACGAATGTACCAAAAATGCTTTTTCATGCAGTTTTTGAGAAATCTAAAAAACACACTAAATATATTAGTGTTTCAAATTAAAAATGATTTTTCTTTATGTTCTGTTAATGCGCAGTATATCAAGTACCTTTTAACACGGGTATCCTAAGATTAACTGCCTATAATTTTTAAACGGAAACTCACACTAATCATAAAATCCAATTCCACAGCGATTAACATGAAAATGGCGTCAATCTATGAAGCATTGTTAAAAATGAGAAAGATAACTCTAAAAAAATAGTTGTTATGTATTAATTTCAATTTAATATAAATCGTATAAAAGTAGATTTTACATTATGGTATTTGATGTAAATCGTAGAATGTTATCGCTGCATTTAAAATATTAAAATATTTACCAAAATGGTATAATTAAAGAAACAGCATTATAACCAAATAGAAAATAAATCATAGCAACCTGTTTTTAGAGCCAGTTTGAGGCCGTATTTATCGAAATTGATGTCATAATTTATTGAAAGTGGCGCCGTATTTAGTGATTTGTGTCTCTGATCCTTTTTCTTGGAATAGAAAAGCCTATATTTCAGTGAAATTGTAATTTCAAAAATATTAAATGGAGGTTTTAAGTTTTCTCAAAGCTTTGAAGTTTTTATTTAAAATATGAGAAATGTGAATTTTCTGCTTAGAGAGACATCAATTTAAAAAAATGTAACTATCGAGAGAGCACATATATCGAGAGCGAATGTAACAATATATCGGCGTCGCAACACAATAAAATAATTGCGATTCTCTCGCTGTATTTTTGCATTTTTGAAATCGACGTCATTCTAAACAGAAAATGCACATTTTTCATATATATATATATATATATATAAACATCAGAATAAAACATCATTAGAAAGCAGTGGCAATTAATCAGAATTTGACGTCATATCTAGCAAACGATTTTTATTATTATTATCTTTTCCCTGAATTATTTTCTTGATATTGAAACGCCTGTATTAAAACAGATTGTTTAGTTTCAAACACATTCAAATGAAGATATACTTTGTCATTTGAACACACATTTATATAAAATTTTTATTTTATATGGAAAAAAAAATGTCCTGATTAGAATGACAACAATTTCGAAAATGCAAAAATATAGCGATCGAGTCTGAATTTTTATTAGCTTTTAAAAAGTAAGTACGCGTGTTATAATTTTTTTTATATTATTGCACCGTTTTTTTAGGTTGTGGCAACAGGAAAGAAATGATTGAATTATAAAATTAATTAAAAGAGATATTTCTATAAAGTTAAATTATGGAAGGTGGTAGAAAAAGGGATAAATAATAGACTGGTTTTTTTTAATGTAGACAGCGATCTTTTCCACGTTCTAAAACGTATGTACATGAAGTTTCGGGCAAATCGATCAAAAACTGAAGATTTGTATAAAGGACATACACACAGAGAACGGCATATATATATATAGACTATCAGATCTCCCCGGCTTCGCTCGTGTCAATAATAATGGTAGTCCAGTGTAAAATACATTCAAAAGAAATAATACGGCAATGAAAATAACTGAGATTGGTGCATTCCCGTTCACGGATCGTTAAAAAGATCAATCAGAAATGTAAATATAAGTAAAATAGTCTCAGCTGTCCTCAATTACCTCAACAGTTAACTATACCATAATAATATACATTCCAAACAAATGTCAAAACATATATTAAAATACAATTATTTCATTAAAAGACGACATTTCGATAAAAAACACATTAAAAATAGTAAAAATGTAAAGGTTTCGACTCTTTCTTTGAGTCATCTTCAGAATATACAAAAATCAACAAATACAATGTCAATTGTGAAATTATACTGATGATTACAACGACCTAACCAATAAATTGTGCCTTTACTGAAATTTTTCTTAACTTATGAACATCATACAATTTCGTTTTTCACGCTGTAGAATAGAAAAAAAGTTCTTTCAAATGAAATTTATTTGAAAATTGGATCTCAATTTTCTCATTTGAATGGATTTTAAAGTAATTTTCAATAATGGATATTTATAAAATTGCATGCCACCCAATTATGAAAGATATACCTGTTTGCTCTTAATGCAATATTATAAAGAAAAGACATTGCTATGAGAAACTCTAGCATCATATTATTGGTGGCAACAACCTAACACAACCATAAATTTAACTTTTACTGCAATTTGACATTTAAACATCGCACATTTGGCTGTTCCAACGTCTAATAGAATACAAAAAGTACTTTCAGTAATATTTGTTTGAAAAGCTTATCTCAATTTACAGATTTTTTTATGTTTTTAAAGTAATTTTAAATCTTGAATTTTTTTTAATATGGCTGCAACCCAGTTACAAAAGATTAACTTAATTGCTAAAAAAACATTGTAAATAATTCAGTATTTGATTGTTTTCGTGTACTTTTACATAACTAAATTAGAAAATTTCAGTATTTGTTTTCGTGTGGGAATTTCATTCCGGCTGCTTATAACTTGGTTCTTCTAAAAAAATTTAATTCAACTTGAACTATTAGTTTTTCAGTTAAGCTTCTGGTGCGTAACATTGTTATTCGCTGATTAGTCATAGAATTGCTGGGGAAAATTCCATAATCCTCTGGAACCCGATTATGAAAAATTAGTATTTTTAAAATTCTGAATGAATTTCATTGGAACTTGCATTGTTTGTTAGATAATTTTACATGGATGGTTTTAAAATATTGCATATATTTTTACGTGGCTTTTTTATAAAATTATTGAAGAAAGTTCAATAGTCAGGTGACACCAATCCTAAAAGATTAGCATTTTTTAAAAGTTCTACTGGACAGATTTTGATGGCATTTGCACTGTTACTTTGCAACCAAATTTTTAGAATAGTTTTAGTATATAACATTTTATTTTACATGCTTTGTTTTAGAATTAGCTGAAATGTTCTACAATCAGGCGAAACAAATTCTGAATGATTATATAACTTTTGAGAAATAGTTTTAGCATATTGCATGTCCTTCTATCATTCTTAGACCAAATCCTACCGTTAATGATCAACTAAAAAATTTTGTCCTTAACAGCCGAAATTTGGTCTTACACATTATAAAATGTAATAGCGCAGTGATGATCGTACCGTATCCATAAATATGGAAGTACATTTGAGATAAAGATACATATTGCTTTAAAATGGCAGATCAAATTCATCGATATATTTTCTTTAATTCAAGATTTGTTAGAAGAAACTGATCACCACAGCGGGCGAAATATGCTACTCAGATAAATAAGTGATGACTAAAACGAAACAGATCACTAAAACGAAAATACAAAAAAAATACTTTTCCCTGTATTTATTGAGAAATCTAACAAATATACTAAAGGTTAAAAATATATTTGTGTTTCAAATTGAAAACGATTTTTATTTATGCTCTATTAACGGGCAATATATCAGGCATCTTTAACACATGTATACAAAGCTTCATTGCGAATTATTTTTAAGTGGAAACTCATATTTCCATTCATAAAATCCAAATCCACAGCCGTAAAAATGAAAATGACATCAATTTCCATGTCATGAAATTTTGTTTAAAAAGAAAATAATTTACTCTAAAAAATAGTAGCTATGTTATAATTTCTACTTAATATAAATTGTAGAAAAATCGTGCTTTATGTAACCATATTGGATATAAATCGTAGAATGTTATCACTGCATTTCAAGTATTAAAATAGATATCTAAGTGATATAATTAAATATTCAGCATTACAAAGAAATAGGAAATAAATTGTAGCCGCGATTTTTAGAACCAGTTTGAAATAATATTGACAAAATTGACGTTATATCTAGCAAAGCAAATGACTTTTTTATTATCTTCTTCTTGTATTGTTTTTTAGAAATTCAAACGCCTCTATTAAAATAGATTTTTTAACTTTAAAATCATTCAACTGAAGTGTAGTATTTCTCTAATTTCTCTAATAATTAAATTTCTTTGATACATTTATTTTCCTGCGAGTGCATTTTACAATGTCATCACTCCATTGATGAATGAATCGTTATTTTTGAATGTTGAGAATATATACCAGCCTGGCAACAGACGATATCGGAGATTGATATTTATTATTCTTCATGTTCTATTTGTTCGTCTTGTGTATGTTTTATTAAATGTTGTGATGTGAATCAAAAATGCCTTATTTATTTAACATAAAAACATGAACACGCGCCAAATTGGTGTCCCGGACGTGATATGATGGAGGAAAAAAGGAAATTATTAGCTGGTGAACATCTCGGAGATCGTAAACCCAGCGATCTTTTAAGAGCAGTGCAAAGAAGAGCTGAGTCCCACAAAGTATCCGATGAATTGATGTTGGAATTATCTATTTTGCATTTACCGTCATATGTACAGAGTATTGTAGCACCTATCTCACCGCTGACACTTGATAAAGCAGCCGAAATTGCTGACCAAATTTTGGAATATAATCCCACTGCAGTAAATGCTATTTCACTACAACCAAATACTAATTCAGAAATTTTATGTGAAATTAAAAAACTCAATGATCGAATTAAACAACTGCAACGAGAGAAAAATTATCGTGAAAAAAATATGTGAAAATTATATAAAGTACAAAAAATATATTTATAAAAATAACTTACAAAATATTGAAAACCATTCATAAAGCTAGCAAAAGTAACAATCATAACACTCGCAAACAAAACAATTTATAAGAGATCCAAAAAATGATATTTCCCTATTTCGTTTCAAATACAATGTTTATAAAGTGACGGAACAAAAATATTTTTTTTATGAAATTGCTTCACAAAATATCTGAAAGTGTAGTTGTTCATTTCCCTTCGTAGAGATGTATTGTCTTTTAAAAAATACTTGAACTAAGTTCAATGGAAAAGAGTAATCTCTCTCTATATATATTTAATTTGTGCGTGTTACTTTTTTACGCAAAAAAATTCCCATTTTTTATAAAGTTATAAATCTGCAAAAAAGTGTCCTAAATGTAAAACATGCAATAATTGTTTAAAAATATATTATTTGAGGAAACAAAGCGATTTTTTAAAAATCTATATGACGAGTAGAATAAGCCCTAAGGAAAAGTATGCCCATTAGAACGGTCAAATTCGACATGTTTAAAAAGATACAGTCAATCGAAAGCGAGATTGTATTGGCTGGGCAACGTGTATATGGGACCAGTCGAACACAACAGCACCGTACAGAATTCTTTGAATCTCGAACTAATTGCAATTTGTTTAATATAACAATGAACTAAAAGAATTTATACTCTTTTTCTTTAGTAAAATCTGAAACTTAAACTTCTTCAAACAATATGTTTTAGCACGCTGTCTAATCTAGGCACATTTTTTTTTTATTTAATAAATTTTTAATTTAATAAATTTTAATAAAGAAAAGTTTAAGATTGACGATCGTTTCATTGCACAAACGGCAACATTTTCAAAATCATTCAACGATAGAAAATATTTTCACATAATTTAAAAACAATAAACATAGTAAAAAATGTCACGCCACAATTTGTTTACTATGTTTATTGTTTTTAAATTATGCGAAAATATTTTCTATCGTTGAATGATTTTGAAAATGTTGCCGTTTGTGCTACGAAACGATCGTCAATCTTAATAAAGATTTTCTATCACTTTTTATTGCATTTTTTAACTTTATCTGTTTATAAGTGATTATTATACATGTGTTTATAAAGAAAAGTTTATTTTTATTCCTGTAATTTTCGGAAATTTTTACCGTATAGATTTTATAGTATATTAATTAGTTTTATCAAACCTTTATCAGCATGGAATAACGATTTTCTGGTTGTTGTTTACTATCCAGCAAATATTTTCTTGTTAAGACGAAAACTTAACAAATTAATAGCGCAACATGAAATTTAGTTTCCATCACTTGCAAGTAATTATTTCGTTATGCAATTGAAAACTGTTAAGTGGGGGAGAAAATTATGCATCCGGCCTTTTAGACCCAAGAAAGAACATAAAGTAGACTAGCGGGTATTAGCATCTATTATTGATTAAGATTTCTCTTTAACTCTTAAATGCTGGATTTTTTAAAAATCAATTTAAAAACGTTTTTGCTTTCCTTTCTTAAATAAACCATGGGAAAAATATTTTTAAAAATCTTATTGTGTTTTAAGTATGAATTAAGACTAAAAAACAAGTTGTTGCTAAATGATAACATTGGGTTTTAATTGAAAAAAATAATTTTCCTAGATAAAATTGTATAACATTAAGCACACATAACGTTTAAGAACTATGATAAGGAATAAATTTTACTCGCTCACTGAAGAACAAAATGGTGTATTTCGCAAGCTTTTAAACAAAACGAAAAACACATCTAGCAAAAATTAAAAAAAATAAATATATATTTAGTCTTAAACAACACTATTACTACATCATATACATGTTGAAATTTAATTTTGTAATATTTTCAGTATGTGTTTTATTGGCAACATTAAAGCTTCAGTATTATTCTAATATTATTTTAGGAGATTAAATAGGGTATGCTGCCGAAAGACAACACGAAGCATTTAAGCATTAAAGTACACAAAATCAGAAAAATGAAGGGTTCAGCTTCATTGAAGGATTATTTTTTCTTTTTCAATGTCATAAAACTAAAAAAATATTCAGAGATACTATATGATTCTATTCGGAGCACTTTCTATACGTCTGCTTCAGTCCAAACATTACATTCATAAAAGTGTCGATGTTCGTTTGACGTACGCTTGGCTGGAGATTTTATTTATTTTTTTTACTATTATTTTTATTACCAAACCCTTAGGGAACAAAACTGTTAAAAATTAAACTTTCTACAAATCAAAAAAAAAAAAAATAATAATAATACAATTTTAATAATGTTTATTTTTTTTAATTTGAAACACAGGTTTAAGCTGCAGGTTTAACGCAGGTGTAAGCATTTTTAAAAAATGAAAACGACTGTTATGTAACATTTCAACAGCTAAATTTAATATTAAAAACTAATAATAAATTTTAAGATTCTGATTTTTTGAAAATAATTTTTTTTTCGCCTTTAAAAAATTGAACAATGCACACTTAACTTAATAAGTAACTACAAATTTGAAAGTAATAATCATGAAGTTTGATGGATGTTTGGTGGCTATATAGATGTAAATATATAGGTATCGCCGAAATCATAGAAACTGTATCATAGCAGCACCTACTCATGGACGATACACAGTAAATTTCCTGTCAAAGAATTTTTGACATTCTTTCTCTAGCACACTTCTGCATGAGAAAAAACTTGAAAAAAATTCTGTGGTTATCTGAAGTGATTTTCTGTATAAGTTTAGCAAGAGGGATGTTAAGGAATCTAAAAACCAGGGACAGAGTTCAAAAAATAAAATCAACCGTAAAAATGTGTGCAGGTTAATTTTTTGCTACATATTTATATAAAACAATTGTCGCAGTTTCGGAAAAAAAAAGTTACATCGAATTACTTTTATTGAAACAGTTTTATACAGACAGCTCTAAACTTAAAAATCATCACTAGGGACACTGGACAGTATAGGAGTTTTCCTGTATTTGGACCCCCCAACATCGTCCAAAACATGTTTATCTCGTTAATATTGTTATGCAATCATGGAATGGGATGTTCCTCAGTATATGATTAAAAAAAAACCCACAAGAATATGTACTAACATAAAAATTATTATTCATTGACTTAAAAGTCAAAAGATTGTGAGAGTGCCCCATATCTTAAAAAAACAGATGTCTAAATTTTCACGGGGACAGTAATTATTTTCTTTTATGTGGAAGACAACAAAAAATTAGAAATATGTAATCAACATCAATAAAACAAAGAATTTGGGAACCTTTGTGTGTACGGTCTCAAACTGTAGTAACAGGGTCAGTAATACGGCACTGGGTACGAAGGTAGTCTAGAGTGTATTCAACAACCACTGGAAGACATTTCTGGAAAATTCAATTTGGAAAAAAAAAAATATATATATTACTTGGTTTTTGCTTTAAGTACTTTGTTTCAACACTAAGTTCTCTTTATCTATCTTTACTGCTATTTTTCTCATAATTTTAAACCGCAGGTATAGCACGAATTTAACTTATCTGGCAAAGTTTATCTTAACACAGTTTTATTCACACTCAACACAAACTTTAAATGATTAATTAAAAACAATAATTATATAAAATCATTTCAGGCATAGGTAATTCTCTCTTAATTTCGATAAATGTCAAATCGCAAACGGAAATTTTAATTAAACGTTTTATTTATTTTCACAACGCTAAACAACTTATAATGATATTTTTTTTTTCTAAACGTTAAGACAAAAACTTCTACTTTCTTCCTTGATAAGTTTCAGTATAAAAAGTTGGAAAATATATGATTAAATATCATTTGATTTAAAAAACAACGAAAACTGAGTATAAATGCAAAGCGAAATAAAAATAAAATGTATTAAATCAAATCCGTTTTAATCTGTTTCATGGGATGAAACGTTAGTCAAGGACAATTTATACAACAATTAAGAAAGATGCGCTGCTTCAGTCAAGATCACGAACTTTATACGTATGTTTTTATGCAGTGCAAAATTACGGATTTATCGCCAATATAAAAAAAAAAAAGAAATGAAAAAACATAAAAATTATGCGCCAAGAATAGATTACGAAACATTTTCGAAAATTTCCAAATACTGTAGCGAATTTTCAAATGTGAAAGAATATATCTAAGTAAACAATAACATGAACGTTGCAGTTATTAGTATACAGGGCGATTCTAAATTCATGGTACAAACTTTAAGGGGTGGTACAGGACACTTTAACAATCATTTATTTTATAGGAATCTATGGGTGCAAGTGACGCGTTGATGTATAAACCCAATGGGTCTAATTTGGCCCATTGTATTTCAAACTTTCTCATTAATACCTGAAAATTCCTATACTATTCTTTTTATTATTATTATTTAAGAAAGACATTTCATGATTACATAAAAAAAAATTCTTCCTTGAAAATTTCCGGTATGTAATCGAAATGTTTGAAAAAAGAAAAGAAAACTGCTTGTATTTCCTGTACTTGAGAGACTTCGCAGTTTTGAATATTTTTATGATTCAAAAATTTCGATTTCATACGTGAATTTTCAAAGAAGAATTTTTTCTTTCTGTGTTCATGAAATGTCTGTCTTATACATAAAAAAGAAGAATACTATAGGAATTTTCTGGTATGAATGAGAAATTTTGAAATAAAAAAAAGGGCCAAATTGGCCCCCAATGTTTGTACCCAACGCGTCACTTGTGCCCTACATTCCTATACAATGAACGATTGTTACAGTGTACCAAACCTTAAAGTTTATACCATAAATTTAGAATCATACTGTATATGCTACATAGTGTTTTAAGACTTAGTTTAGTTAGGAATCGCAGAAAATTCAATTTAATCAAGTTCCATGTGCTGGAATGGTTTTGAAATAACCTACATACCATTCACAAATGTTTACAGATGCTACATAAATAGATAAAACTAGATTTAGAAATTCCACTGAAATTGCATTTTCCAAAAATTGCCATCGTTAGGCGCCAACATATCAAGTTCTATTCATATCACTGTTTATGCTTTGTTTTTAATCTAATGTTCTAAAACTCTTATCTTTGATTAAATATGTAAATATAATAAAACAAGATAAAAATAAATATTTAAAATAAAAAAAAAATTGTTATTGGGAAATAAATTTTAAAACATTATGACATAAAAATATAATATTATCAAACAAAATGTCATTAAAAATGAACAAAAGATCATTGCAACTACGTATCTTTATGCAAATGTTCAGTAATGATAAATCCTCTTATAGAGATGATAATAAACTTTGAATTACAACGCTTTTGAGAACAAGGCTTTGTAACTGCTTTATCATGCACATGTGAACTATATTACACCTGTGCATTGTAGAATTTTGAAGCGAAAGTCGGTTGGCTTTACGATAAACTTCTGCTAATGCTTCTTTTTTTATACAAACCTGTGATTGTGCTATAGATCTGTACGGACCGTGCAGACCGGCCCGGCAGAATTGAGACAATTTTTTCTACGATCTCGGAAATAGACCAAATGAACGGTCGAAGCCGGGCCGGCAAAAAAATTGAAAAGTCCAGCCAGGTCGTGTCGGACCAATTAATAAATTATAGGGCCTTGCAGCCCGATATAAAAATTTAGACATAACGGATAAAATATGAGCTATTTTCAATGAATATGGCTTTAGGGAGAATAAGTAGAAATGCACGTCACGAGGCGATGCTAAATTTGACAAGATCAATAGAGAAATATAGTATATGCAGCGTAGGGATAGGCATCGGACAATTACATTGTGTCTGACCAGGGTTTTTAATTTCAGCAAATTCGCGACGATCCAAGATCATGCTCGCATTTTTTTTTTCTTTGTCGAATTGTGCCGGAACTGAACTTAATTGCTCCCAGGATGACAGGATGTGTAGGGAAGGCAATATGTTTTGTAAAAATATTAATAGCGATAATGAACTTC
This sequence comes from Maratus speciosus, assembly GCA_963932465.1. Lineage (NCBI taxonomy): Eukaryota > Metazoa > Arthropoda > Arachnida > Araneae > Salticidae > Maratus > Maratus speciosus. The sequence goes on from OZ010795.1 coordinate 425,266,799, forward strand.
TGTTAACTTAATGTTTGGAAATATACCTTAAAGTGGTTCTGAAATTCACTGCTCAACAACGTGAAACTTCGACACATTTTCTGGCTAATATTACCTTTAAATGCATGAAATTGACAAGCTTGACTATTGAAGGGTTTTGGAATCGAATAGTGTTTTCCATTTTTGATAAATAAATTACTTGTCGAGTTATAAGCGATTATTGTCAAGTGGATGCAGGTTTTTCTCCTTTCACGTGCTGTCTCTTCCGGAAACACGATTCGAAACGCTAATTTTCACAGTATTTTCTCAAATATATATTGCTTTTGTTTAAAAAAAATTGATAAGGCCATTAGATTACATAGTTTCTGAATAAGATCTCTTGCCAATTGTATGCGTTTCCGACAAGAAATGAATTCACAAATGTGTCATAAAGTAACTCCTTTGGATTTGAAATAAGCCTTAATAAATGACAGAGAAATAGTTTCAGAAATCTACTTTTTATTATACAGCTTCAAAAGTTATGATGTTTTTAACCCTTTTTTGTTTTTCTTTTATTCTAATCTACATTATTATTTTAGAAAGTTTAAACGTCTAAGAATCTAAGTAATGATTAAAATTGCTATTGTATATTTTCTGTTTTGCGCAAACATCGTAATTTTAAAACATACTGTAAATTTATCCCATAAATACGCATACTGTATTCTTTAAGGGAATTTTAATTATATGTCGGGCCAGATCGGGCCTGGCCGTGAACTGTGAAAATATAAACGGGCCGGGCCTGGAAATTCCGTGCCGTGTAGACCTGTAGTTCCGGCCTGTGCATAATATTACACT